>JAGFNQ010002615.1:308763-382369 GCA_024364735.1 Boesenbergia rotunda | reverse complement strand
TCTGGAAGCCAATTTTTGAAATTCAAATTCAAGTTACTTCTTTTCAAATTCAAATCTAACACAAGCTTCAATTAATTCTTAGAGTTAATAAATTAAGAAAAATAAATTAAGCATCTCACAATACACCTATAAGGCAACTATGCTTGTTGAATTGATACATCTAAAATGGGTGAGATGTAAGGACTAATGAATTGAAAAATATTTTTTCAAAATTGTCTTTCAAAATGGTTAAAATATTTTCCTAAAAATATATTTTCAAAATAGTGCTTCAACATAATAATGTTTTTATGGAATTCATGTTTGTTTGATTGAATATACATATTATATGTTTTTCAAAAAATTATATATTTTCAAAATTGTTTGACTCACGCAATTAGACACAAGCCTCTTAGGACAACACTAAAGTTCCTTAAGGCACTTAGATAGAGTCAAACGGGATCAGATACAGAGGGAGTGATTTTTTTTGGCTTTTGAAAACTACATTGTAAAAATTATTATTATTTGAAAATACCTTTCGAAAACTGAGCTTTAAAACGTTATCACTTGTGTTTTTTGAAAAAGGTTTAAGTTGTAAAATTTATCTGTCTTGTTTGATTTTGATAAACCCTAAAGACACAGAGGAAGGTCCACTTCATAATCTACAAGGACTCCCAGGATGTGTCAACTATAGGGGGAGTATAAATCAAAACTACTGAAACAATCTTGTTTAATTAATTGTTTTGAAATTATTAAATAATTTTCTTAATTTGAATCAACCCTTAAGACTTAGAGGAAGAGTACTTGTGGTCAACAAGCTTCCCAGGACTGGGTCAAGTTTAGGGGGAGGTCAAATTAAAAGAATTATTGAATATTTCAAATGTTTTCATGCGTGGTATTTTCAAATCCTATTAAAACATAAGTATTATTTTAAAATGTTGTATATTTTTTTATTTTCAAAAATTCATCTGATTTTGATCAATTTGAAATAACATCTTGAGTTTGAAAAATCTTCCAGGACACTTAGGAAAATATCCTTGTAGTCAACAAGGTTTCCTATGATTGTGTTAGATTGGAAGATAAACCAAATCAAGTATTATAACTTTAAAATTTTTACATTTTTCAAAATTAATTATTCTGTGACTTATGAAAATTTTGAAATAATAGTTACTTAGGTTGGAAAATTTCCAGGACACTTAGGAAATGTCCTTGTAGTCAACAAGGATTCCCAGGATGGTGTCAGACTGAAAAATAAACCAAGTGAAATCAAATATCATGTTTTCACAAGTACTTATGTCTTTCAAAGCTTAATATTCTTTCAAAAGTACTTAATTAAAAAAAAATTGTTTGTATTTTTCAAAAGTACCTACTTTTTCAAAAACCTCAATACATTTTTCAAAGGTACTTATATTTTTCAATAATTACTTATTATTTTTTCAAACTTTGATCTTTCTTCAAAAATCCGACATTTTCTCAAAAGTAGTGTCTAAGATTTATGAGTTAACACTTAAGTACTAGTTTTATGCTATGCTTTCAAAATTTTACCCTAAGTATTTTCAAAAATAATCTTATTGTTGGTGCAAGTATTTTATTTTTTGATGTATGACAAAGGGGGAGAGATGTGTGCTTAAGTTAGAAAAAAAAATTTCTCGAAGATTTTTTTTCATTTTTACCCCAAGGACAGTAAGTTAGCCCCTTAAACCAATCTAACTTAAGTTATTGTCAAACATCAAAAAGGGGGAGATTGTTGGTACAAGTTGCATCAATGATATTCCTCTTTAAGTGTTTTAATGTTTGACAATACACTTAAGTCAGTGATATATTGAACAGATAAAGGGGAGAAGAAAAGTAACCTTAGCTGAAGAAAAGTCCTAGTCAATCTAGGCATCGAAACCCTAAGTCCCAGCGAAGGGCTGCTGGGCACCTAGCGAAGGGCTGTTAGGTATCGAAACCCTAAGACCTAACGAAGGGCTGTTAGGCACCTAGCGAAGGGCTGCTAGGTATCGTAACCCTAAGACCTAGCGAAGGGCTGCTAGGCACCTAGTGAAGGACAGCTAGACATAGAAGACCTAGCGAAGGATTGCTAGGCACCAGGCGAAGGACCGCTTGGTAACAAAGACCTAGCGAAGGGCTGCTAGGCACCTGGCGAAGGACTGCTAGGAAATGAAAACTTGGTCCGAGGGACTAAGCAACATAGCTGAGCGATGACTAAGGACAGGAGTAGAGACGGGTCAGGGTTTGGGCGTCTCGAGATCCGGAGTAATCGGAAGCTAAGTAAAAGTCCACCCGATCTCCTGAAAGGAGTAGGTGAAGGGTGAGTTCTCGGGGATGGGAACTTGTGCCGGTTCGACCTAGGGTTTCGTGCAAATCCGAAGTCCGAACCAAGTCCTTAAGCTTAATATTATATGTATATATGCTTTGTGTATCTTGCAGGTAACCAGAACTGGAGACAAAGCAAGGTAACCAGTTTGCAGGCTTAAGGAGGGCGCCCCCAGTGTTGAGGGCGCCCTCAACAGCCAGGGCGCCCTGAGCCAAAGGTAAAATTGCAGTAAACGTGAAGCAGGCAGAACAGGTGTCAAGCAGGGCGCCCTGAGCGTCCGAGGCGCCCTGGTTCAAAGCTGTATTTGCAGTTTCGAACCCAAAACACAGATAAGCCATCATGAGGGCGCCCTGAGCGTCCGGGGCGCCCTGGTCAATGGTTTTATCAGCTGCGGCGAGGTCGGCGCAAGGATAAAGTTTGACCGGGTTTATCGGGGCGCCCCCAGCATCCAGGGCGCCCCCAGGAGGCCTATATAAGGGGCTTCGACCCCTCTGCTTCTGACACATCATTCCAGAGCGATTCTGAACATTCCGACTAACGACAACGCGCTAGAAACAAGGCTCTACGACCGGGAGGCTCCAGGAGGAGGTGCGCGGCACTTCGGAGGTCCAAATCGGCCAAGTTTCAGATTTTTGTTCGGTTTGATTTCATTTAATTACGCACTTAATTTTTCTATATTATTTCTTGTAAATCTTACACTGTAAGTCGGGTTTCTCCACCTCCGGAAAGTTTGGGAAGGAGACCAATAGTGGACGGGCGTTCCCGTGCATAGGCCTTGGATGTACTGACCCTGGGGGGTCGGGAACCAAGTAAAATCCGCTGTGTACACGTGTTCGTTTTGTTTTTATTTTCCGCTGCACTAACGATCTGAATAGTTTTACGAACAAAGATTTCTGAAAGATTTCGAACGGTCGATATTCACACCCCCCTCTATCGACGGCACCGGTCCTACAGTATGTTTATGGAAGTCCTACCCATGCATGCTTGAGATAGATACCATGTTTATGTATGAAATGCAATGTTTACCTTATGTATCATGATCATGCAAGTTCTATGGATTAGGATAAATGTCTATGCAAACATGTCATGTTCAATGAACATAATGCAATGTTTACCTTATATGCCATGATCATGCAAGCTTTAGGAATAAAAATGATGTTTATGTAAGTAGGCCATGTTATATGAATGAAGATGCATGTTATGTTTATGAATGAAAATGTATGTTATGAATGAAGATGCAAGTTATGTTTACGAATGGAAGAGCATACTATGTTTTATGAATAAAGATGCATGTCATGTTATGAATGACGACACGGTCGATAATTGACGGTACGACGATCGTGAGACCGGTAAATGGGACGGTAAATGGGCCGGTAGACGGGCCGGGTCGTTACGCATGTTATGTTTATGAATGAAGATGCATGCCATGTTTATGAATGATGACGTATGTCATGTCTTATGAATGATGAAGCATGTTAAGTATTTTACTTTATGAATGGGCTTGTACCGGACCGAAGTATGGGTCCAAGGGATGGGCACCTTAAGAACGCCCCGGTTCTGTACTACCGACTATGCTGTCCACGGTTCTGGCACTACCGAAGCTGTGCAACAGGGATGGGAACCTTAAGAACGCCCCGATTTTGGGACTACCGACTATGCTGTCCTTACCCTAGTAGGTCGGGGCTCGCTACCTTGTATTTACTTAGGGATGCGCACTTATGATGTATGTATGTGGTACAAGCCGGGGACCCCCAATGATGTTATGATTATGTTTAAGTATTTAAAAGTATGATTCTAAAAGTTAAGCATCCTTATGTATATGCATTAGACTCATGCATTCATTCATGTTATGTATTATGCCATGATGGTAATATCCTATACTTATGTTTCATGTCAAGAAATATTCATGATGATAATGATTTATGCTTATGGTTATGTTACGAAGATGCCCATATGATATGATAGAAGCATGCCTATGTTTACGCCATACAGGTTAGTTCATGTTTTATGTTTATGTCATGTATCATGCATGTTAAGAATGTTTTTATGTTTATGTTTATGCCATGTATCATGCATGTTAAGAATGTTTTTATGTTTATGTCATGTATCATGCATGTTAAGAATGCTTATTTATGTTTATGTTTATGTCCTGCATTAGGCCATGTTCAGTTTAATTATGTTCAAGTTATGTCATGCACTCTGCCATGTAAGTTTATTTATATTTACATTCAAGCATAAAGTTATGTTCGTGTTTTAAGTGTTTATGATTAAGTGATGAATGGTTTTAGTGAGTAGGAAAGAGTCTTACTAAGCCGATGTGCTTATAGTCTTATTTCCTTATACCGCAGATCACGCCAGGGGTCAATGAGGAAGCAGCAGGAAGACAAGAATGTGTGTGTATGGTAGTGACTTGGGCACGAAAACAATATGTTTGCCGGTCTTATGTTAGAACCTTATGTTTGTTACTTATGTGTTTGAATAATGGCTTATGGAACTCTATGACATGATGCTAAGCAGGACATGATATGATGCAAAGTATGAAGTTAATATGCCAAGTATCTATGTCATTATGTTAGGAAATGATAGTAGGGCATATATGTGTAAGTCCTAAAGTTATTCCACTGCCGTATGATGTCTACATGCCCTAAGTATGTTAACCTAACGCCGCTTTATGTAAAAAAAAAACGGGCGTTACAGGTTGGTATCAGAGCCAATCGCCATCTCACTACACACACATCAAGCATTCTTCCTGCCGCTTCCAAGTAAGTACCTCTCTGCATATTTTATGATAGTAAGCGCTGTTAAGATACTTTATAGTTTTAGGATATGCAAGTATGAACAATGTTTATGATGAAAAGTACTTTAGGATATGTAGGTATGAATGGCACCTTATGGTAAATAATGGAAAGTAATTGCATATTCTATTTTACGAAGATATGTACACATGTACATAAGAATGATATTTTAATATTTAGAATTTAAGGGTTGGAAAGTGGTTATATAATTTAATCACTAGGGTAGAAGAAATTGATTTGCGTGTGTTTTCTCTGTATATGTTTGCAAATTGGGAAAAAAAGGAAATGGTTTTGTACTGGCTTAGTCGGTTTGGAGTGGCCGAGGGAGTTCCCGAGATTGAAGAAGAAGATCCGATGGAAACGGTAGAGGATCCTGAGGTAGGCCAAGGGGAGAGGAACGAGGGGATGGTAGTCACCGCTATGATGGTTTTTATTATGGGCATGATGGCAGCCCACCTAGCTCACTGAGTTCGGATAGTTTTATATATAGACTCATAAGACTTGATGAATAAATTTTAGTAATATAATAAAAAGGATTTCACGTACCTTATAGTAACTATACAACAAATATGGACTAATATAATTCATAAACTCAAGGGAATATGAACAGAATTACCCCACTCATGATCTGGAACTGGCCGCGGTGGTCTTCGCTCTTAACATATGGAGACATTATCTATATGGAGCGCAGTGTAAGATTTATACAGACCACCAGAGTCTGCGATATTTCTTCACTCAGAAAGACCTGAATATGAGACAACGCCGATGGCTTGAACTGGTGAAGGACTATGACTGCGAGATCTTCTACCATCTAGGGAAGGCAAACAAAGTGGCTAATGCACATAGCCGAAAGTCAAGTGCCACCTTGATGTCTATATCTAAGTTACCCTGACCACTCGAAAGAGAAATTATGAGTTTTGGGGTCGAAGTCATCTCCGGACGACTTGCCACCATGACAATATCACTCACGCTATTTGAGGACATATTGGACAAACAAAATGGTGATCTGAATCTTCAGAAAATAAAATAGGAGATCCTAGAAGGAAAGGGTGATGGTTTTCATGTCGCCAAAAGGGGAGTACTCTACCTGAGGGATCGTCTATGTATTTCTAATGATCCGGAGCTTCGAAAGGAAATACTGGCAGAAGCTCACAGAACCCCTTATTCGATGCATCCAGGATCCACCAAGATGTATCAAGATTTGAAGGAGAAGTTTTGGTGGTCCAGTATGAAGAGAGATGTGGCTCAACATGTTAGTACTTGCATGACTTGCCAGCAAGTAAAAGCAGAACACCAGCGACCCGGAGGAGTTCTGCAGCCACTCGCAATTCTGGAGTGGAAATGGGAAGACATCTCTATGGATTTTATTTCAGGACTTCCCAGGACTACGAATGGATATGATGCGATTTGGGTAATTGTAGACAGGCTGACGAAGTCTGCTCACTTCCTGGCAATCAAGATGACGGATTCAATGGAGCAACTGGCTCAACTATACGTTAAAGAGATAATCAGACTTCATGGAGTTCCCAAGACCATCATCTCAGATAGGGATGGTCGCTTTACTTCGCATTTTTGGGAGTGTGTTCAGAAGTCTCTCGGCTCTAAATTGCGATTTAGCACCGCCTTTCACCCTCAGACTGATGGGAAAACTGAACGGGTGAATCAAGTACTAGAAGACATGTTGCGATCTTGTGCCTTGGATTTCAAAGGAAGTTGGTGTCGATATCTATGTTTAGCGGAATTCGCTTACAACAATAGCTACCAAGCTACTATCCAAATGGCACCTTATGAAGCGTTGTACGGGAGGAGATGTAAGTCTCCGATCTGTTGGTATGAGTGTGGTGAAAAGAAGGAAATGGGGCTCACCACGGATGTCATCGACGGCACCACCCGAGCTATACAGAATATTCGACAACGGATAGAAGCTGCTCAGAGCCGGCAAAAGAGTTATGCCGATGTCCGGCGTAGACCACTGGAATTTAATGTTGGAGATTTGGTGTTCCTCAAAGTGGCTCCTATGAAAGGGATGACCAGATTTGGGAGGAAAGAAAAACTAAGTCCACGTTATGTGGGGCCGTACCTGATTCTGAAAAGAGTTGGTAAAGTGGCATATGACCTGGAGCTGCCTCCAGAGATGTCGGCCGTCCATAATGTGTTCCATGTGTCAACGCTTAAAAAGTGTATCCTAAATATGGACCAAGTAATCGAGCCACAGACAGTGCAAGTGCAGGAGGACCTAAGCTATGAAAGCCGACCTATCCGGATTTTGGATCGGGAAGTCAAGAGCTAAGGAGTAAGGAGGTATCCTTAGTCAAGGTTCTATGGCAAAGTCAGCGGTTCGAAGAAGCTACCTGGGAACGCAAGGACGAGATGAGGCGCAAATACCCGGAGCTATTCTAAGTTCGAGGACGAACTTTCACGAGGTATGGGGAATTGTAACGACCCAGAAAATTCTCTTAATATTTCTTTAAAATATTGAGCATGTCTAGATAATTTTCCGAGGGACCTAGAGATATTAACATGAATTTTTACCTAGAAATCCATGATTTTTCCATGTAAATTGGGGAAATAGGCACTAATGTGTCTTATATGGGCTTTCTAGTACCATGATTATTGGTGAATTATAGATAAAAATTTATAGAAATATAAAGGGATTTTAATAAGAAATATTAACATAATTATGGGGGAAATTTTAAGGGATTTTCGAAATATTAGGGAAATAAAATAAAAATAAATGGAAAAAAAATTAGTGCATGCACCAAGGATTGAACCTTGGACCTCTTGTACAACCATGCATGCTCTAACCAATTCACCTAGCAAGGGAGTGCTATGAGAAAATGAAGTGGAGTATGGTTAAGGCTTAAGAGAAAATGAAGAGACATCATGACTCTTCACTTATCCTCCTTGATGAGTCATAAAGAGAGGCATGGGGGGTTACTTCTCTTCTTCCATAAAGTCACCTTTCTTCCTCCCTCCTTCTCCATCCTAGCCGAATACCCCAAGAGGAGAATTCCCTTGGAAAAAGTTCACCCAAGGCTCCATCTCCAAGATCCAAGGTTTCTACAAGGATACAAGGGCTAGGGGTTGTCAAAAGGCAACAAGATCTCCATCCTTCTCCAAAAACTAAGGTCCCTAATCAAGATCAACCAAGGTAAGACTCCCTCACCTGTGGTATAATAGTTCCCTTATGATTTTTAGCATGATATAAAGTTGGTTTTTGGATTTACCTTGGAGAAACCATGGTATATGACCCTAAACTTTCGGCCACTAGGGTTTTAGGGTCCAAAATGATGTTAAAAATATTTATCATGCTTCCTAATGTTTTTCCATGATGAATATAAGTTAAAATGAGATTTGGAGGAATTTTGGGGTACCCTAGGACCTCCTAGGGTTTCAGCCAACCTCAAGAACCCATGGGTAGGGTTGGATCTAAACATTCAAGTATGTGTTTTGTGTATTATCATGCTATAAGGGAGATTGAGGGTGATTTATGTGAATTTTCACAAGGCCTTGTGACCCTACAACTTTCGGCCAAGTAGGGGTTTAGGGCAAAGAGTTAGGGTTTCCTTCAAATAAGGGTCCTAAGGGCTCCTACGGTATGGTATGAAAGATGCTAGATGTTTAATTGGAAAATTCTAGGAATTTATTCATGCACCCATGGCCCTTATATATTTCGGCCAACCCTAGAAAGTAGGGTTTGGGGTTAGGGTGAACCCTAATCATGAGCCTAAATGGCTTCTTATGACCCTATAGGTAATGTATGGTTGTTACTTTTCCTTATGCTACCTTACATGTAATTGAATGATGGAACTTTTTCCCTTATGGGTTTCGGCCAAGCAAGGTAATTAGGGTTTGGGGGAAGTTAGGGTATGAAGAATGATGGTGTATGCTTTATTATGAAGTAGCTATAAAGGTTCAAGCATGTGGTAGAAATTAAGTCACCTATGACCCTAACCTTAAGCACCATGTTTTATGTTGTATGCTATGATTGGATACCATACTTAATAGGGTTTATTTATGAATTACTTATGTCCTATGCCATGTACTTGAATGGTAGGTAGTATGTTTATGGAAGTCCTACCCATGCATGCTTGAGATAGATACCATGTTTATGTATGAAATGCAATGTTTACCTTATGTATCATGATCATGCAAGTTCTATGGATTAGGATAAATGTTTATGCAAACATGTCATGTTCAATGAACATAATGCAATGTTTACCTTATATGTCATGATCATGCAAGCTTTAGGAATAAGAATGATATTTATGTAAGTAGACCATGTTCTATGAATGAAGATGCATGTTATGTTTATGAATGAAAATGCATGTTATGAATGAAGATGCAAGTTATGTTTACGAATGGAAGTGCATGCTATGTTTTATGAATAAAGATGTATGTCATGTTATGAATGACGACACGGTCGATGGTTGACGGTACGACGGTCGTGAGACCGGTAAATGGGCCGGTAGACGGACCGGATCGTTACGCATGTTATGTTTATGAATGAAGATGCATGTCATGTTTATGAATGATGACGTATGCCATGTCTTATGAATGATGAAGCATGTTAAGTATTTTACTTTATGAATGAGCTTGTACCGGACCGAAGTATGGGTCCAAGGGATGGGCACCTTAAAAACGCCCCGGTTCTGCACTACCGACTATGCTGTCCACGGTTCTGGCACTACCGAAGCTGTGCAACAGGGATGGACACCTTAAGAACGCCCCGGTTCTGGGACTACCGACTATGCTGTCCTTACCCTAGTAGGTCGGGGCTCGCTACCTCGTATTTACTTAGGGATGCGCGTTTATGATGTATGTATGTGGTACAAGCCGGGGACTCCCAATGATGTTATGATTATGTTTAAGTATTTAAAAGTATGATTCTAAAAGTTAAGCATCCTTATGTATATGCATTAGACTCATGCATTCATTCATGTTATGCATTATGCCATGATGGTAATGTCCTATACTTATGTTTCATGTCAAGAAATATGCATGATGGTAATGATTTATGCTTATGGTTATGTTACGAAGATGCCCATATGATATGATAGAAGCATGCCTATGTTTACGCCATACAGGTTAGTTCATGTTTTATGTTTATGCCATGTATCATGCATGTTAAGAATGTTTTTATGTTTATGTTTATGCCATGTATCATGCATGCTAAGAATGTTTTTATGTTTATGTTTATGCCATGTATCATGCATGTTAAGAATGCTTATTTATGTTTATGTTTATGTCCTGCATTAGGCCATGTTCAGTTTAATTATGTTCAAGTTATGTCATGCACTCTGCCATTAAGTTTATTTATATTTACATTCAAGCATAAAGTTATGTTCGTGTTTTAAGTGTTTATGATTAAGTGATGAATGGTTTTAGTGAGTAGGAAAGAGTCTTACTAAGCCGATGTGTTTATAGTCTTATTTCCTTATACCGCAGATCACGCCAGGGGTCAATGAGTAAGCAGCAGGAAGACAAGAATGTGTGTGTGTGGTAGTTACTTGGCCACGAAAATAATATGTTTGCCGGTCTTATGCTAGAACCTTATGTTTGTTACTTATGTGTTTGAATAATGGCTTATGGAACTCTATGACATGATGCTAAGCAGGACATGATATGATGCAAAGTATGAAGTTAATATGCCAAGTATCTATATCATTATGTTAGGAAATGATAGTAGGGCATATATGTGTAAGTCCTAAAGTTATTCCGCTGCCGTATGATGTCTACATGCTCTAAGTATGTTAACGTAACGCCGCTTTATGTAAAGAAAAAAAACGGGCGTTACAGCCGACACTAGAGAGAGAGAGAGGGTGCCGACCCTAGAGAGAGAGGGAGAGAATAAGAGAGAGAGAGAGCTTGCTACATAATCTCTTAATTGAAATTCAAGCCTTGCCTTGGTTCCTTTATATATTAGCCTCTCCATCGCAAAGTCTCCCCTTTAAAGGAATAAATTTTCATAAGAAATTTATCCTATAAATTTTCTTATGAATTATTCCGTTATGCCAAGTTTTATTATAACTAACTTTATAATAAAACAAACACATCTTCCCTTTTATTATGGAATAAATTTTCACAAAAATTTATTATATAAATTTTTCTTATCATGGAAAAATCAATTCATAATTGATTTTATAAAATAAAATAAACCAATCCATGGTTAATTTTAATTTCCATAAAAATAATAAATTTATTATATAAATTTTTCTCATCATGGAAAAATCAATTCATAATTGATTTTATAAAATTAACTAATCCATAGTTCATTTTAAATTCCATGAAAATAAATCTCTTTATATAAATTTTTTTATATAAATTTCTTTAGATAAATTTATTTATCCATAATTTTATAAAACAAATCGCGCTTGATTTATTTTATAATTTAAACCAAATAAATTGGTTTCCCTCCTTTATTGTGGCCGGCCAAACCAAAGCACCCTCTTTGGCCAACCACACCAAGCCAAACCCTTGCGAATTAAACTCATTTAATTCGTCCAATAAGCCTTCAAAAGACTTAGCCATTTTAAGCTTCCGGTGCGCCTTTGATAAATTCAGATTCGACTTATTTCTATTGATCGGAAAATCTAATTTTCAACTCGTTTTAAATCCCTCGGATTACTCGTAGTGCGTGTGACAAAATAGACTTTCGATTTATGTTGGTCGTCTATAATTCATCAATTATAGAACGATCATGAGTGGCACCTAATAATACATCATGATCCCCAATTAATCGAAAGATGAACGGTTGACCTCAGAAATTATTCTGAAACCCTTCTGCAGCTCTAATGATTCGTGCCTCATTCCCTTCATCATCTTATACCCACTTGGTTCAGGATATGGTCTATATGTGTCAGTCCCCACTAGGCTGACTACGTCACACCTAACTCAAGTAATGTCTTTCTCGTCCAATGGATTCTAATTACTCTCATGTATTTCAGATACTCATACTCTGAACATGTCATGCTCTGGCCAGAGGCTTTGAGTAACAATCCGACGAAAGGCCTTGGGTATACATCCCCTCGCAAGGAGTGATGAATCCTTTGTAGGCTGTTCAAACATCTTCGGGCACTTCGGCTTATACCCAACCATCCTGGGTCCACACCTCCTTGGAGATGCTTGCTTAAGATGTTAAAGTATAAGTCTCCATGACCAAGATGACTTGAACACCGCAAGTCAAAGGAACATCGCACTTAAGCTGCAGTAAGAACTTCACTGACATGTCTATATGTAGACTACCATGTGAAGTTTTACAGCCAGTTACTCCAATGAACTAGTTCTCTTAACTAGCATTCATGTTTATCTCCGGACATCCCAATGTCATCAGCCAGTGAGAATCAGCTGATTAGAGAATAACCCATGCTAGTCTCGACAGAATTGATAGTGTCCTTATTTATCAATTCATCGACTAGGGATAATTTCAATACTTCACAATTGCACATGTAAAGATAATCACTAGTTGTAAATTCATTACAAATTCTCTCATGCTGTGAATTATATTGTGGGCATTCGGTAAATGAGTTTAAGATTCCAATCAAATACACAGACATGTATACTCAAATAGTGAATATTCATTTATTAAAAATAAATGTTTACAATCATAAGGCGATTGCCTTAGGACACTTCTCTCATATTACTATGAAGGTAGGTAATTATACTGATTACATATCACATATATGTAACTATCACTTTATGCTATCAACTAATTGAATGTTTACATAAATCATTGGGTTGTTAACTCATTAACAAGTATGCAACAAAATACATAGCACCCAACTGCACCTCTCTTTACATCGACCTTGGCTGTGGCACAACAAATCGATGCTCCAAGCTTAAGGCTGATCCATTAATCAAGAAATAGTTTTAATATGGTTGGAGCTCATTCAACCGTTTAGTCAGGCTTGGATGTGTCCAACAACCAAAACTAAGGATTGACCTCTGACTCCAACTATATTAATCATAAACTAATTCCATGGTTTGAACATGTTGAGATTCAAGCCGGGCATGGATGTGTCCATCAACCCAAACGAGAAACAAAAATCCGGTTCTAACCATATTAATGGAAGGTGTTGGCCTTAATATTTTGTAAGGGGTTTTGGATCTCATCCTTTCTTTTCTAAGCACATTCATAACATATAATTATGTCATGTACTAACGATTTCCTTAATAAAGTATGTATGTGACTTAATTTATCATGTCTCATTAATTAAATTAGGAACCGGATTTCCTAATTCTAATTTCATACTTTATTCAAGGAATTGTTTTGGGAAACAATTTCCTAAATTGTCATAATCAATTTCGGAAATAATATGTTTAAAACTTTGATTTCTCTAAATCAAATCTTATTAAATTAAGAGAAAGATTCCCTTAATTCAACCACATATTATTTTCATGAAAATCTCTTTTCAGAAAACTCTATAGGAAACCATTTTCCTAATTAATTTTGGAGACAACAATACGTAAGAGCATCACCTCTTAAATCAAATAAGGAAATTATCGTTTGAGAATCACCTCAAAATTTCCAAGATTTGATTACATATTTTATTTACGGATTTATTAATTTCAACAAATTATTTTCTTTAGGTGACTCCCTGAGGCTCAGATACCCAAAATAAAGGAATTTGTTGTAAATCTAATTTGGACCGCTCCCCGAGGCGTAACCAAATTAAATATGACAATTTTATTCAAAATAGGAAATTAAATTACAACAACTAACTTTAAATTGGACGGCTCCCCGAGGCTCAATCCAAAATAAAGAATTTTCTTAATAATTTAAAACTAATTCGAATTTAATTGTCAATTAATAATCCATAAATTTGTCTAGACTTTATTGAAAGAAAGTGCCCAAAATTGCGAGATTTCATAATAAGTTTTCAGAATAATTGTAAGTTTCTTGTACAAAGAAAACTTACATATTTCTAAAATTGAAAAATTTTCAAAATCGAAAATTTCCAAAATTAGAAAGTTTCGAAAAATGGGAAGTCTACACAATTATCATAAAATTTCAGAAAGTAGGATATTTCAAAAGTTTGTGAAATTTCATGAGGATTTCCAAACTTTGAAATTCCTAAATCTAAAATTTATCATAATTGGAAAGATTCCATAATTGGAAAATTTTCCAAGATTGAGATCATGACAAAGTTTTCCGCAAAACAATTATATGATTATGTCAAACACTAACCTGGCTCTGATAGCACTGTTGGGACCGGGTGCATGTTGACATGGATACGGGTTCGTAATTTAAAACATAATTACGTGCAGCGAAAGAATTAGCATAAATAATTTTTCAAATTATTTTTAACCACGTATCTAGCATGAAACCTTATGATGTGTGGACATGATCATAAATTAAAATTTTGCAGAAAGTAAACTAATTTACTCAATACCTCGCGTAACTCGATGTAAGGGACGAGATCCAACCGTAGCGTCCCTTGAAAGCTCCGCCTCTATTCGCGTCCACGCCGAGTTCTCTTCGGGATGACTTCGCAAAGCCACGAGTTTCGTGCCGACAAGAACTACTAGATTCTCCAAAGGCACAACAAGAATATCAAGAGAAAGAGATGGAAACTAACCACCAAGTAACAGAATCAAGATTCCGTGAAGGAAGGAAGGAGTCGCGACCCGCTTCGTCTTGGTGGTGGCTCATGGCAAGGGAAGGTGGCGTCAGCCCTAGGGGAGGAGAGAGGGCGCCAACCCTAGAGAGAGAGAGGGTGCCGGCCCTAGAGTGAGAGAGGGCGCCGGCCCTAGAGAGAGGGAGAGAATAAGAGAGAGAGAGAGCTTGCTACTTAATCTCTTAATTGGAATTCAAGCCTTGCCTTGGTTCCTTTATATAGTAGCCTCTCCATCGCCAAGTCTCCCCTTTAACGGAATAAATTTTCATAAGAAATTTATCCCATAAATTTTCTTATGAATTATTCCGTTATGCCAAGTTTTATTATAACTAACTTTATAATAAAACAAACACATCACCACTTTTATTATGGAATAAATTTTCACAAAAATTTATTATATAAATTTTTCTTATCATGGAAAAATCAATTCATAATTGATTTTATAAAATAAAATAAACCAATCCATGGTTAATTTTAATTTCCATAAAAAGAATAAATTTATTATATAAATTTTTCTCATCATGGAAAAATCAATTCATAATTGATTTTATAAAATAAATCAATCCATGATTCATTTTAAATTCCATGAAAATAAATCTCTTTATATAAATTTCTTTATAAAAATTTCTTTATATAAATTTATTTATCCATAATTTTATAAAATAAATCGCGCTTAATTTATTTTATAATTTAAACCAAATAAATTAGTTTCCCTCCTTTATTGTGGCCGGCCAAACCAAAGAGGGTGGGCACCCTCTTTGGCCGGCCACACCAAGCCAAACCCTTGCGAATTAAACTCATTTAATTCGTCCAATAATCCTTCAAAAGACTTAGCCATTTTAAGCTTCCGGTGCGCCTCTGATAAATTCAGATTTGACTTATTTCTCTTGATCAAAAAATCTAATTTTCAAATCGTTTTAAATCCCTCGGATTACTCGTAGTGCGTGTGACTAAATAGGCTTTCGATTTATGTTGGTCGTCTATAATTCATCAATTATAGAACGATCATGAGTGACACCTAGCAGTACATCATGATCCATAATTAAACGAAAGATCAACGGTTGACCTCAGAAATTATTCTGAAACCCTTCAGCAGCTCTAATGATTCGTGTCTCATTCCCTTCACCATCTTATACCCACTTGGTTCAGGACATGGTCTATATGTGTCAGTCCCCACTAGGCTGACTACATCACACCTAGCCCAAGTAATGTCTTTCTCATCTAATGGATTCTAATTACTCTCATGTATTTCAGAGACTCATACTCTGAACATGTCATGCTCTGGCCAGAGGCTTTGAGTAACAATCCGACGAAAGGCCTTGGGTATACATCCCCTCGCAAGAAGTGGTGAATCCTTTGTAGGCTGTTCAAACATCTTCGAGCACTTCGGCTTATACCCAACCATCCTGGGTCCTCACTGTTAGTGATATGAGAGAAGTGTCCTAAGGCAATCGCCTTATGATTGTAAACATTTATTTTAATAAATGATAATTCACTATTTGAGTATACATGTTTGTATTTGATTGGGATCTTAAACTCATCTACTGAATGTCCGCAATACAACTCACAGCATAAGAGAATTTGTGATGGGATCACAACTAGTGATTATCTCTAAATGTGCAAATGTGAAGTATTGAAAATATCCCTAGTCGATGAATTGATAAAAACGGACACTATCAATTCTGTTGAGACTAGCATGGGTTATTCTCTAATCAGCTGATTGTCACTGGCTGGTGACATTGGGATGTCCGGAGATAAACATGGATGCTAGTTAAGGGAACTAGTTCATTGGAGTGACTAGCTGTAAGACTTCATATGGTTATCTATATAGATATGTCAATGAAGTTTTTACTGCGGCTTAAGTGCGATGTTCCTTTGACTTGCGGTATTCAAGTCATCTTGGTCATGGAGACTTATACTTTAACATCTTAAGCAAACATCTCCAAGGAGGTGTGGACCCAGGATGATTGGGTATAAGCCGAAGTGCCCGAAGATGTTTGAACAGCCTACAAAGGATTCACCACTCCTTGCGAGGAGATGTATACCCAGGCCTATCGTCGGATTGTTACTCAAAACCTCTGGCCAGAGTATATCATGTTTGGAGTGCGAGTCTCTAAAATACATGAGAGTAATTAGAAATCCAAAAGACGAGAAAGACAATACTTGGGCTAGGTGTGACGTAGTCAGCCTAGTGGGGACTGACACAAATAGACCGTGTCCTGAACCAAGTGGGTATAAGATGGTGAAGGGAATGGGGCACGATTCATTAGAGCTGCTGAAGGGTTTCAGAATTACTTCTGAGGTTAACCGTTGATCTTTCATTTAATTGGGGGTCATGATGTACTACTAGGTGCCACTCATGATCGTTCTATAATTTGTTGATTATAGACGGCCAACATAAATTGAAAGCCTATTTAGTCACACGCACTACGAGTAATCCGAGTGATTTAAAACGAGTTAAAAATTGGATTTTCCGATCAAGAGAAATAAGTCGAATCTGAATTTATCAGAGGCGCAATGGAAGCTAAAATGGCTAAGTCTTTTGAAGGCTTATTGGGCGAATTAAATGAGTTTAATTCGCGATCGGTTCGGGTTGGTTTAGCCGGCCAAAGAGGGTGCCAAACCTCTTTGTTGTGGCCGGCCACATTAAAGGGAAGAAACCAATTTAATTGCTTAATTAATAAAATAAATCTAGTACGATTTGTTTTATAAATTATGGATAAATAAATTTGTGTAAAGAAATTTATAGAAATAAATTTATAGAAATTTATTCTTTTTATGGAAATTAAAATGATCCATGAAATGGTTTATTTTAATTTTATAAAATCAATTATGAATTGATTTATCCATAATAAGAAAGTTTATAAATTTCTTATAAAATTTATTCCATAATAAAAGGAGAGATTAATTAGTTTTATTATAAAGTTATTTATAATAAAATTCATACGAGAATTTATAGGATAAATTTCTTATGATAACTAATTAGTTTTATTATAAAGTTAGTTATAATAAAACTTGGTTTAAACGGAATAATTCATAAGAGAATTTATAGGATAAATTTCTTATGATAACTAATTAGTTTTATTATAAAGTTAGTTATAATAAAACTTGGTTTAAACGTAATAATTCATAAGAGAATTTATAGGATAAATTTCTTATGATAACTAATTCCGTTAATTCCGTTAATAGGAGACTTGGTTAGGGAGAAGCAACTATATAAGGAACCAAAGGGAAGCCTTTAATTCCTAATCAATCAATTGATAATTGAGAAGCTCCCTCTCTCTCTTATTCTCTTCTCTTCTCTTCTCTCTTCCCCATTAGGGTCGGCGCCCCTTAAGAGGATTAGGGCCGGCTCCCCTTCATCCCACCTAGGGCCAGCACCCCTAGCACACGCTAGGGTGGTTGCCGTGAGCTATCAAGAAGAAGGAGAAGCCAACCAAGAAGAAGAAGAAGCGGATCACATCTCCTTCCTTCTCGGAATTCGATTCCGATTCTTGGTGGTTAGTTTCCTATCTTTTCTCTTGTTCTTCTAGTTGTGTCTTCGGAGAATCTAGTAGTTCTCGTCGTCACAAAACTCGTGACTTTGCGAAGTCATCCCGAAGAGAACTCGGCGTGGACGCGAATAGAGGCGGAGCTTCCAAGGGACGCTACGGTTGGATCTCGTCCCTTTCTTCGAGTTACGAAAGGTATAAAGTAAATTAGTTTACTTTTCCGCAAAGTTTTATTTTATGATTATGTCAACACACCATAAGGTTGCATACTAGATACGAAGTTAAAATAATTTAGGAAATTATTTTATGCAAATTCTTCCACTGCACGTAAAAACTTAAAATTTTACGAACTCGTGTCCTTGTCAACATGCACCCGGTCCCAACAGTGGTATCAGAGCCGGTTAGTGTTCGACATAATCATATAATTGTTTTGTGGAAAACTTTGTCATGATCTCAATTTCGGAAAAAAATTTCAATTATGGAAACCTTCAAATTATAATAAATTTTAGATTTAGGAATTTCAAAGTTTGGAAATCCTTATGAAATTTCGCAAACGTTTGAAATTTTCTAGTTTCCGAAATTTTATAATAATTGTGAAAATTTCTCATCTTTGGAAACTTTCCAATTTTGAAAATTTTTCTATCTTAGAAATTTTCTAATTTTGGAAATATGTAAGTTTTCTTTGTACCAGAAACTTACAATTATTCTGAAAACCTATTATGAAATCTCGCAATTCTGGACACTTTCTTTTAAGAAAGTCTAGACAAATTCATGGACAGTTAATTGACAATTAAATTTGAATTGATTTTTAAATTGACAACAAAATTCTTTATTTTGGATTGAGCCTCGGGGAGCCGTCCAATTTAAAGTTAGTTATTGTAATTTAATTTCCCAATTTTAATTGAAATTGTCATGTTTGATTTGGATTGAGCCTCGGGGAGCCGTCCAATTGGATTTACAACAAATTACTTTTCTTTGGGTATCTGAGCCTCGGGGAGCCACCCTTAGAAAACGATTTGATGTAATTAATTAAATCCATGAATAAAATATATTTAAGAGGTGATGCTCTTACATATTGTTGTCTCCAAAATTAATTAGGAAAATGGTTTCCTATAGAGTTTCTTAAATGAGATTTTCATGAAAATAATATGTAGTTGAATTAAGGGATTTGTCTCTTAATTTAATAAGATTTGATTTAGAGAAATCAAAGTCTTAAAACATATTATTTCCGAAATTGATTATGACAATTTAGGAAATTGTTTCCCAAAACAATTCCTTAAATAAAGTATGAAATTAGAATTAGGAAATCCGGTTCCTAATTCAAATAATGAGACTTGATAAATTAAGTCACATACATACTTTATTAAGGAAATCGTTAGTCATGACATAATTCTATGTCATGAATGTGCTTTGAAAAGAAAGGATGAGACCCAAAACCCCTTACAAAATATTAAGGCCAACACCTTCCATTAATATGGTTAGAATCGGAGTTTTGTTTCTCGTTTGGGTTAATGGGCACATCCATGCCCGACTTGAACCTCAACATGTTCAAACCATGGAATTAGTTTATGAATAATATAGTTGGAGTCAGAGGTCAATCCTTAGTTTTGGTTGTTAGACACATCCAAGCCTGACTAAACGATTGAATGAGCTCCAACCATATTAAAACTATTTCTTGATTAATGGGTCAGCCTTAAGCTTGGAGCATCGATTTGTTGTGCCACAGCCAAGGTCGATGCAAAGAGAGGTGCAGTTGGGTGCTATGTATAAAGTTGCATACTTGTTAATGAGTTAGCAACCTAATGATTTATGCAAATATTCAATTAGTTGATAGCATAAAGTGATAGTTACATATATGTGATGTGTAATCGGTATAATTGCCTACCTTCATAGCTAAGAAAAACTTGATGGCCACAGCCATGGTTGTTCTTATCTATGGATGGATATCAACCTATTTGGATGACTTGAACACCGCAAGTAAAAGGAACATCGCACTTAAGCTGCAGTAAGAACTTCACTGACATGTCTATATGTAGACTACCATGTGAAGTTTTACAGCCAGTCACTCCAATGAACTAGTTCCCTTACCTAGCATTCATATTTATCTCCGGGCATCCCAATGTCACCAGCCAGTGAGAATCAGCTGATTAGAGAATAACCCATGCTAGTCTCAACAAAATTGATAGTGTCCTTATTTATCAATTCATCGACTAGGGATAATTTCAATACTTCACAATTGCACATGTAGAGATAATCACTAGTTGTGAATTCATCACAAATTCTCTCATGCTGTGAATTGTATTGTGGACATTCAGTAAATGAGTTTAAGATTCCAATCAAATACACAGACATGTATACTCAAAGAGTGAATATTCATTTATTAAAAATAAATGTTTACAATCATAAGGCGATTGTCTTAGGACACTTCTCTCATATTACTAACAAGTTTGACCCGGTCAATACGGGCGCCCCGAGCACTCCGGGCGCCCCGGTCAAAGCTGATCCCGAAGGTAAAGGGATTAGACGCTGACCGAGACCGAGGCGGATCGGATGACACGTGGGGGGGCACCCCCGACGTCCCGGGCTCCCCCAGGCCCTATAAAAGGACCCTCGAACCAAGGCTTCTAAATAACAATTCATTCAACGCTTCAATGCTCTTCTGCTCCCGCACTCTACTCCGGAAACTTCCCAACTCGAGCCTACGACGTCCCTCCGCTCCGAAAAGTCGATCTACCTCGGACGTCGGTAACAAAAGAGCGATATTTTAATTCTGTGCTTATTACACTACTATTGTAATCCATTTGTGTAAACTGTTTTGCGCCTCATATAGAATTGCCCAAAGTAAACGGTCAACGACCGTGGGCCTTGGAGTAGGAGTTGACCTAGGCTCCGAACCAAGTAAAAATAATTGTGTTTGCGTGTGTTGTGTTTTAATTTTCGCTGTGCAATTTCTCTTAAATTTAAATTCGAACGTTTTTCGATATTCACCCCCCCCTCTATCGGTTCTCTCGATCCAACATACCCAAGGTCTATCATCGGATTATAACTCAAAGCCTCTAGCCAGAGCATCACATGATCTGAGTATGAATATCTTAGAAACGTGAGAGTAATTAGAATCCGTTGGACAAGAAAGACATTACTTGGGCTAGATGTAACGTAGTCAGCCTAGTGGGGACTGACTCACATAGACCGTGTCCTGAACCAAGTGGGTATAAGATGGTGAAGGGAATGAGGCACGATTCATTAGAGCTGCTGAAGGGTTTCAGAGTTATTTCTGAGGTCAACCGTTGATCTTTCGATTAATTGGGGGTCATGACGTACTACTAGGTGCCACTCATGATCGTTCTATAATTAGTTGATTATAGACGGCCAACATAAATCAAAAGCCTATTTAGTCACACGCACTACGAGTAATCCGAGGGATTTAAAATGAGTTAAAAATTGGATTTTTCGATCAAGAGAGATAAGGCGAATCTGAATTTATCAGAGACGCATCGGAAGCTTAAAATGGCTAAGTCTTTTGAAGACTTAATGGACGAATTAAATGAGTTTAATTCGTGAGGAAGAGGCCCTGGTTTGGCCGGCCAAAGAGGGTCCCCACCCTCTTTGGTTTGGCGGGCCACAATAATAAGGGAAACCAAATTGTTTGGTTTAAATTATAAAATAAATCAAGCGTGATTTGTTTTATAAAATTATTGATAAAGAAATTTATATAAAGAAATTTATATAGAAATTTATTCTTTTTATGAAAATTAAAATGAACCATGGATTGGTTTATTTTATTTTATAAAATCAATTATGAATTGTTTTTTTCATGATAAGAAAATTTTATATATTAAATTTCTTATAAAATTTTATTCCATAATAAAAGGGGAGACATGTTTGTTTTTATTATAAATTAAGTTATAATAAAAACTTGACATAACGGAATAATTCATAGAAAAATTTATAAGATAAATTTCTTATGAAAAATTTATTCCGTTAAAAAGGATACTTGCCTAGCCTCTTTTTCCTCTCATTCTCTCCCTCTCCCTCCTCAAGTGGGCGCCGGCCCTAGAGAGCTCCTCTAGGGTTGCCGTGAGCCACCTCCACCAAGAAGAAGCCGAAGATGAAGAAGAAGCGGACGCAACTCCTTCCTTCCTCTCGGAATCCGGATTCCGTTCTTCGTTTGGTGGTTAGCTTTCATCTCTCTCTCTTGATATTCATATCGTGCCTTTGGAGAATCTAGTAGTTCTTGTCGGCATGAAACTCGTGGCTTTGCGAAGTCATCCCGAAGAGAACTCGGCGTGGACTCGAATAGAGGCGGAGCTTCCAAGGGACGCTACGGTTGGATCTCGTCCCTTACTTCGAGTTACGCGAGGTATTAAGTAATTTAGTTTACTTTCTGCAAAATTTTAATTTATGATCATGTCTACACAATATAAGGTTGCATGCTAGATACGTGGTTGAAATAATATGAGAAATTATTTATGCTAAACCTTCCGCTGTATGTAATTAAGTTTTAAAATTACGAACCCGTATCCATATCAACATGCACCCGGTCCCAACAGTGGTATCAGAGCCGGTTAGTGTTTGACATAATCATATAATTATTTTGCGGAAAACTTTGTCATGATCTCAATTTTGGAAAAATTTTCCAATTATGAAAACTTTCCAATTATGATAAATTTTAGATTTAGGAATTTCAAAGTTTGGAAATCCTCATGAAATTTCGAAAACTTTTGAAATAACCTAGTTTCTGAAATTTTATGATAATTGTGAAAACTTCCCATTTTTGGAAACTTTCCAATTTTGGAAATTTCCTATTTTAGAAATTTTCAAATTTTGGATATGTATAGGTTTTCTTTGTACCAGAAACTTACAATTATTCTGAAAACCTATTATGAAATCTCGCAATTTTGGGCACTTTCTTTCAAGAAAGTCTAGACAAATTTATGGATTATTAATTGACAATTAAATTCGAATTGGTTTTAAATTATCAACAAAATTCTTTATTTTGGATTGAACCTCGGGGAGCCGTCCAATTTAAAGTTAGTTGTTGTAATTTAATTTCCTATTTTGAATAAAATTGTCATGTTTAATTTGGTTATGCCTCGGGGAGCGGACCAAATTAGATTTACAACAAATTCCTTTTTTTGGGTATCTGTGCCTCGGGGAGCCACCCAAAGAAAATAATTTGTTGAAATTAATAATCCATAAATAAAATATGTAATCAAATCTTGGAAGTTTTGAGGTGATTCTCAAACGATAATTTCCTTATTTGATTTAAGAGGTGATGCTCTTACATATTGTTGTCTCCAAAATTAATTAGGAAAATAGTTTCCTATAGAGTTTTCTTAAATAAGATTTTCATGAAAATAATATGTGGTTGAATTAAGGGAATCTGTCTCTTAATTTAATAAGATTTGATTTAGAGAAATCAAAGTCTTAAACATATTATTTCCGAAATTGATTATGACAATTTAGGAAATTGTTTCCCAAAACAATTCCTTAAATAAAGTATGAAATTAGAATTAGGAAATCCGGTTCCTAATTCAATTAATGAGACTTGATAAATTAAGTCACATACATACTTTATTAAGGAAATCGTTAGTACATGACATAATTATATGTCATGAATGTGCTTAGAAAAGAAAGGATGAGACCCAAAACCCCTTACAAAATATTAAGGCCAACACCTTCCATTAATATGGTTAGAACCGGAGTTTTGTTTCTCGTTTGGGTTGATGGACACATCCATGCCCGGCTTGAACCTCAACATGTTCAAACCATGGAATTAGTTTATGATTAATATAGTTGGAGTCAGAGGTCAATCCTTAGTTTTGGTTGTTGGACACATCCAAGCCTGACTAAACGGTTGAATGAGCTCCAACCATATTAAAACTATTTCTTGATTAATGGGTCAGCCTTAAGCTTGGAGCATCGATTTGTTGTGCCACAGCCAAGGTCGATGTAAAGAGAGGTGCAGTTGGGTGCTATGTATATTGTTGCATACTTGTTAATGAGTTAACAACCCAATGATTTATGCAAACATTCAATTAGTTGATAGCATAAAGTGATAGTTACATATATGTGATATGTAATCGGTATAATTACCTACCTTCATAGCTAAGAATAACTTGATGGCCACAGCCATGGTTGTTCTTATCTATGGTTGGATATCAACCTATTTGGAGATGTTCCTACGATCTCCCGAATTGATAAAAAGGGTTATTCAATTCGATAAATAAATAGGATTTAATTAATGTATGTTGATGCATTCTTTATCATTCTTCTCACATAAGCTCAATTTGTATTTCTAGGATAATCACTCGATCATGTCTTCTCTGAATTTGCGTTCCATTTTGGACACCAATAAACTGACTGGGCCAAACTTCATGGACTGGCTTCGAAACCTGAGGATAGTCCTCAAGGCAGAGAAGCTTGCTTATGTCCTTGAAGATCAACTTCCCAACCGTCCTCCAGAAAATGCAACTCCAGACCAGTTAGTGGCCTATCAGAAACATGTGACCGATTCTGAACTTGTGAGTTGCATCATGCTAGCCGCTATGGTACCTGAGCTGCAAAATCAGCATGAGCATATGGATGCTTATACCATCATCTTCCATCTTCATGAGTTATTTGACGAGCAGGCGAGATCCAAAAGGTTCGAGGTCTCCAGACTCCTCTTCACCTCTAAGCGATTGGGCACACTCGGTTTTGCAATGGATCATGAACTAAGTATTGACTTAATTCTGCATTGTTTGCCCAAAAGTTATTCACAATTTGTGATGAACTATCGGATGAACAAGCTGGAGACTACCATTCCTGAGTTGCTCAACCTGCTCAAGACTATAGAGCCTTCTGTGAAGCAGGATCAAAAGACGGTACTGTTAGTTGGTTCCTCGAAGAAAGGTTCTAAGAGGAAGGCCAAAGAACAGAATAAGGGAAAGAAGAAAAAGGCCAAAAAGACTGAAAAGACACCAAAAGGCACTTGCCATCATTGTGGCAAGGAGGGTCACTGGCGAAGAAACTGCAAGGTTTATCTTGAGTCCTTGAAGAAGAAGGCATCCGATGCCCCATCCTCTTCAGGTATCTTCATTATTGAATGTCACTCTATTTCCTCAAATACCTGGGTACTTGATACTGGGTGTAGCTCACATATATGTAATGACATACAGGGGCTAAGGAATAGAAGAAGACTCGTCAAGGGAGAAGCAAATTTGCGAGTTGGAAATGGAGCAAAGATTGCTGCTGTTGCCATCGGAACATATTTGCTAAAGCTCCCTACTGGACGTGTCTTAGAATTGGATAATTGTTATTTTGTTCCTTCATTAATAAAGAACATTGTATCTATTTCATGTTTGAATGAAAAGGGTTATCATTTAACTTTTAGTAACAATTGTTGTTACATAACTTTAAATGGTGTTCTTTATGGGACTGGAACTTTGTGCAATGGTATCTACACGTTAGATTTATCCGGTGACGTTTTCAATATCGAAGTTAGCAACAAACGTGCTCGAATAGATAATCGAATAGACTCCTATACGTGGCATTGTCGTCTTGGCCATGTAAGTAAGAAACGCATGACCAAATTACACCGATGTGGAATTCTGGAATCATTTGAACCCGGTTCATTTGATACATGCGAATCATGCTTAAAAGGCAAGATGACCAAATTACCCTTTTCTGGAAAAGGTGATCTAGTGGGAGAATTGCTTGGTCTAATACATACTGATGTATGTGGACCAATGTCAACTCTTGCACAAGGAGGCTATAGCTACTTCATTACCTTTATCGATGATCACTCACGATTCGGGTATGTGTTCTTGATGAAACACAAATCTGAAGCTTTTGAGAAATTCAAAGAGTTCAGAAATGAAGTAGAGAAACAGCTTGGCAAAAGTATTAAGATAATTTTAGAGAAAATGGGATATTGTCTCAATGGACTCCGCCATATACACCACAACATAATGGTGTATCTGAGAGGCGTAACCGAACCTTGATGGACATGGTTAGATCCATGATGAATCATGCAACTCTTCCAAAATCCTTTTGGGGCTATGCACTTAAGACAGCTGTTTACATGGTAAACAGAGTCCCGACCAAGGTAGTCTCTACTACTCCATATGAGACGTGGAATAGTAAGAAACCTCACTTAACTCACCTTAAGATATGGGGTTGTCCTGCTTATGTGAAGCGGACTGTATCAGACAAATTGGATGCTAAGTCTGATAAATGTCTATTTATTGGATACCCTAAGGAAACAAAGGGTTACCAATTCTATCATCCCTTGGAACAAAAGGTGTTTGTTTCAAGGCATGCTGTATTTCAGGAAAAAGAATTTCTTTTACAAGAAAACAGTGGGAGTGGCATTGAACTTGATGAAGTTCAAGAAACTCCAGTAGACATTACAGAGACACCTAGTCTAGACCCACAACCAATAACTCATAATGATGAGCTATCAGTTGAACCTAAAACAACACCACCTCTTCGAAGGTCTGATAGGACACGCAATATTCCAGAGAGATACGGATTTCTCATAAGTGAATCGAACGACGTGTTACTCATAAGCGATGACGAACCTATCAGTTATGAAGATGTTCTGAAAAGTTCAGAAAGGGACAAATGGCTTGAAGCCATGAAGTCGGAAATGGATTCCATGTACGAAAATCAAGTATGGGACTTGGTTAACCCACCTGAAGGGATTAAGCCCATAGGGTGCAAGTGGGTTTTCAAGAAGAAAACCGACATTGAAGGTAATGTTGTTACCTTTAAGGCTAGATTAGTGGCAAAAGGATATCGTCAGAAACAAGGAATTGATTATGACGAAACCTATTCGCCAGTAGCTATGCTTAAATCCATTCGGATGCTCCTGGCCATAGTAGCACATTATGATTATAAGATATGACAAATGGATGTGAAAACAGCTTTCCTTAATGGAAACCTGCTTGAGGATGTATACATGATACAACCTGAAGGTTTCACATCGGTTGATAAAATCAAAATATGCAAGCTTCGACGATCCATATATGGACTGAAGCAAGCATCCAGGATCTGGAACATCCGTTTTGATGAGACAATCAAAGAGTTTGATTTCTCACAAAATCCTGACGAATCTTGTGTGTACAAGAAGGTTAGTGGGAGTGCAGTCGTATTCCTATTATTATATGTCGATGACATATTGCTTATAGGAAACGATATATCAGTCTTACAGTCGGTTAAAATTTGGTTGCCCAAAACTTTCTCCATGAACGACCTGGGAGAAGCAACCTATATCCTTGGGATTAGGATCTATAAAGATAGATCAAAACGGTTGCTTGGTCTTTCGCAGTCTACATATATAGACCGAGTGCTAAAAAGGTTTAGCATGTCGGAATCCAAGAAAGGTTACCTTCCCATCAGGCATGGGATCAACCTTTCAAAGTCTATGTGTCCGCGCACAGAAGACGAGAGGATTTGCATGAATAAGATTCCTTATGCATCCGCGATAGGATCTAACATGTATGCTATGTTATGTACTAGGCCCGATGTATCATATGCTCTGAGCGTCACGAGCAGATACCAGTCTGATCCAGGAATGGATCATTGGGCGGCTGTCAAGACAATCCTTAAGTACTTAAGAAGAACTAAGGATGTGTTCCTAATATATGGAGAAGGAGATATGGTAATACGTGGGTATACAGATGCCAGTTTCCAGACAGATAAGGATAACTCCAAATCTCAATCTGGATACGTATTTACTTTGAATGGAGGCGCAATAAGTTGGAAGAGTTTCAAGCAAGACACTGTAGCGGATTCTACCACGGAAGCGGAATCTATTGCTGCTTCGGAAGCAGCAAAAGAAGCAGTCTGAATCAAGAAGTTTGTCTCGGAACTTGGTGTGGTTCCAACCATTGATGAAGCAAAACTAGTTTACTGCGACAACAATGGAGCTATTGCACAAGCAAAGGAACCAAGGTCTCATCAGCGATCCAAACACGTGCTTCGCCGCTATCATCTGATCAGAGAGATTATAAGTAGGAATGATATACAAATTGAGAAAATTCCCACTGAAAGGAATTTAGCGGATCCTTTAACTAAGGCCTTGTCTCAAAGCAAGTTTAAGGGTCATGTTAGAGCCTGTGGTATTGGATACCGTAGCGATTGACATTAGGCCAAGTGGGAGTTTGTTAGTAACATAAGAAAAGTGTCCTAAGGCAATCGCCTTATGATTGTAATCATTTACTTTAATAAATGAATATTCACAATTTGAGTATACATGTTCGTGTATTTGATTGAGATCTTAAACTCATTTACTGAATGCCCGCAATACAATTCACAGCATGAGAGAATTTGTGATGAATTCACAACTAGTGATTATATCTACATGTGCAATTGTGAAGTATTGAAATTGTCCCTAATCGATGAATTGATAAATACGGACACTATCAATTCTGTTGAGACTAGCATAGGTTATTCTCTAATCAGCTGATTCTCACTGGCTGGTGACATTGGGATGTCCGGAGATAAACATGAATGCTAGTTAAGGGAACAAGTTCATTAGAGTGACTAGCTGTAAAACTTCATATGGTAATCTACATATAGATATGTCAATGAAGTTCTTACTGCAGCTTAAGTGTGATGTTCCTTTGACTTGCGGTGTTCAAGTTATCTTGGTCATAAGACTTATACTTTGACATTTTAAGCAAGCATCTCCAAGGAGGTGTGGACCCAGGATGTTTGAGTATAAGCCGAAGTGCCCGAAGATGTTCGAACAGCCTACAAAGGATTCACCACTCCTTGAGAGGAGATGTATACCCAAGGCCTATCGTCGGATTATTACTCAAAGCCTCTGGCCAGAGCATCACATGATCTGAGTATGAATATCTCAGAAACGTGAGAGTAATTAGAATCCGTTGGACGAGAAAAATATTACTTGGGCTAGGTGTGACGTAGTCAACCTAGTGGGGACTGACACACATAGACCGTGTCCTGAACCAAGTGGGTATAAGATGGTGAAGGGAATGAGGCACGATTCATTAGAGCTGCTGAAAGGTTTTAGAGTTATTTCTGAGGTCAACCGTTGATCTTTCGATTAATTGGGGGTCATGATGTACTACTAGGTGTCACTTATGATCGTTCTATAATTGGTTGATTATAGACGGCCAATATAAATCGAAAGCCTATTTAGTCACACGCACTACGAGTAATCCGAGAAATTTAAAACGAGTTGAAAATTGGATTTTCCGATCAAGAGAGATAAGGCGAATCTGAATTTATCTGAGACGCATCGGAAGCTTAAAATGGCTAAGTCTTTTGAAGACTTAATGGGCGAATTAAATGAGTTTAATTCGTGAGGAAGAGGCCTAGTTTGGCTGGCCAAAGAGGGTCCCCACCCTCTTTGGTTTGGCCGGACACAATAAAAAGGGAAACCAAATTGTTTGGTTTAAATTATAAAATAAATCAAGCGTGATTTGTTTTATAAAATTATGGATAAAGAAATTTATATAAAGAAATTTATATAGAAATTTATTCTTTTTATGAAAATTAAAATGAACCATGGATTGATTTATTTTATTTTATAAAATCAATTATGAATTGATTTTTCCATGATAAGAAAATTTTATATATTAAATTTCTTGTAAAATTTTATTCCATAATAAAAGGGGAGACATGGTTGTTTTTATTATAAATTAAGTTATAATAAAAACTTGGCATAACGGAATAATTCATAGAAAAATTTATAAGATAAATTTCTTATGAAAAATTTATTCCGTTAAAAAGGATTCTTGTCTAGCCTCTTTTTCCTCTCCTTCTCTCCCTCTCCCTCCTCAAGTGGGCGTCGGCCCTAGAGAGCTCCTCTAGGGTTGCCGTGAGCCACCTCCACCAAGAAGAAGCCGAAGAAGAAGAAGAAGAAGCGAGCGCAACTCCTTCCTTCCTCCTGGAATTCGGATTCCGTTCTTCGTTTGGTGGTTAGCTTTCATCTCTCTCTCTTGATATTCTTGTCGTGCCTTTGGAGAATCTAGTAGTTCTTGTCGGCACGAAACTCGTGGCTTTGCGAAGTCATCCCGAAGAGAACTCGGCGTGGACGCGAATAGAGGCGGAGGTTCCAAGGGACGCTACGATTGGATCTCGTCCCTTACTTCGAGTTACGTGAGGTATTAACTAAATTAGATTACTTTCTGTAAAATTTTAATTTATGATCATGTCTACACAATATAAGGTTGCATGCTAGATACATGGTTGAAATAATTTGAGAAATTATTTATGCTAAACCTTCCGCTGCATGTAATTAAGTTTTAAAATTAAGTGGTTGAACCCGTATCCATGTCAACATGCACCCGGTCCCAACAAGATTGCTAGGCACTAGGCGAAAGACTGCTTGGAACCGAAGACCTGGCGAAGGATTGCTGGGCACCAGGCGAAGGACTGCTTGGTACTGAAGACCTGGCGAAGGACTGCTAGGCACCTGGCGAAGGACTGCTGGGCAAAAGTCCAACCGGAGGAGCCGGTTGGCAACAGGTAAATTCTCCTGAGAGGAGTAGGTGAGGACGCGTTCCCCGTCGAGGGAACAGTAGGCGTCAGTTCGACTTAGGGTTCCATTTTGGAGACCCAAAGTCAGAACCAAGACAACTACGGCTGTAAAACTCACTAACATACTTGCTTTATCATGTTTGGTACTAACCTTGGATGCAGGACCGAAGGAACGAGTTTCTGCAGCTCAGAACGCCTGAAAGGAGAGGGGCAGCAGCTGGGTCGGGCGCCCGGGAGATCCCGGGCGCCCAAGGTCAAAGCCAAACAAGGGTTGAGCAAGAAAACGCTTCGGAAGTTCACTGGACCGGGCGCCCCCAAGCTCCCGGGGGCCCCTGTGCTCCCGGGCACCCCGGATGCCTCGGGCGCCCTGGGTCCAAGCCAACGAAGCAGATAGAGTTCGAGTCAGCGAGAAGCCAGACGACCAAGTCAATTCGGGCGCCCCCTGCTTCCCGGGCGCCCCCGTCAAACCTCGAGCCCGATCCTGGAGGGATAAAGGCTGACCGAGAGGTTTGCAGATCGAGTGACACGTGGAGGGCACCCTCAGCGTCCCGGGTGCCCCCAGGTGCACTATATAAGGGGCTCTACCCCCAAGGCTTCTGAGACAACACTTCCAACGCCAATACGCTCTTCGACTCAAGCGCTCTGCTCTGGAAACCTCCCATCTCGAGACTCAAGCGCCGACGACGACCCTCTGCTCCGAAGCACGATCCACACCGGGCGTCGGTAACGAAGAGTTTAATTTTTAGTTTATTGTACTATAACTATAATATTTTTCTGTAAACATTTGCGGATGTATAGAATTGCCCGCAGTAAACGGTCAACGACCGTGGGCCTTGGAGTAGGAGCCGACCGCGACTCTGAACCAAGTAAAATCGCTTGAGTTCTTGTTATGTGTTTTCAATTCCGCTGTGTATTCTCTTAACGTCGAATCCGAAAAATTTTTAACGATATTCACCCCCCCTATCGTATTCTCTCGATCCAACAAATAGGAGGCATGAAAAACCTAAAGAGAACTATAGAGTCTTCCATGCTATGACTACCACATCTGAGGATAGGGAACTAGTTAGAACATTCTATGGTAGACGTAACAAATCCAAAGCCAAGAAGGAAAATTGCCAAGGCTATACTAGAAAACCAAGCCTTGATGAAGTAATGATTGAAAATAAATTTTGAGGTCAAAACATGAGACATTAGAAAAATCCCTCAAAATAATAAAAAATCTTCTTAAGGGATCTAAGGATTAAAATCTAGATTTAGGAAATCATGAACCCTCTAGGGGCAAGAAAGGTTTGAGGTACAAACTTAAAATCAAGAATGATGATCCATCTTACCATAGAGTTTCATATAGGTATGGAACTCAATCTAGGTCTAGGAGTCAAGTCAAGGTCACAAGGGAAGTCATCCCTAGAGTTGACCAAGACAAGATCAACATGACTAAGGCTTCGGAGAAGCCTAGAAAAGTCATTAGGAATGTATCAAGAGAAGTTATCCTTAGTGAATACCTAGAGCACTCAAGGAGCACCAATAAATCACTCAAGGAGCACCAATAGATTTGGGTTCCTAAGAGTGTGTTCGCCACACCCTAGATAGGTCTAGGGAGTGTCAACTAAGATTGGAAAAGTAGTTAACCCAACCTTGATGAAGTTAGCACTTTAGGACATTTTCAAGGACTTACTACCCTTGAAATGAAGAAGTCGTTTGTTTACTCTTGGGGAGTTACTTTTAGGAAGATTAAACTAAATAAAGTTGGTATAACTAAGTTAGAATCCAAAGATATGCCAAGTTGGAGAGTTTTGGCATTATCTTGGAAAATTAGAGGCAAAATTAGGATAATCAATGTAACCTTTGTACTTGTCCTGGAGGTCAAGGGTTCGAATCTGGGGAAGGCAAAAATCCACTGCCGGGAGTGGGAAGACCCGTAGGGTCTCGGGCCTAGAGGGTTGCCTGCGGAGACCAAAGAGGCCGAGATCACTACATAAAAAGGTGTTGTAACGACCGGGCCCCTTGGGCCCTTGGGCGACCCAACTAGCGGCCCAACTGGTGGTCCCTTGGGCGGCCCAACTGGTGACCCCTTATGTCGTCGACCGACGACCATCGGTCGTGTCGTTACTCACTAGGTCTTCCCACCCATGGCTAGTGGATTTTTACCTTCCCCAGGATTCGAACTCTAGACCTCCAGGCTAAGTACTAGAGTTTATGAATCCTAGTACTTAGCCTGGAGGTCTAGAGTTTGAATCTTGGGCAAGGCAAAAATCCACTGGCCAAGGGTGGGAAGACCTAGTGAGTAACGGCATGGCCGATGGGCGTCGGTCGACGACATAAGGGGTCATCAGTTGGGCCGCCAGTTGGGCCGCCCAAGGGACCACCAGTTGCGCCGCCCTAGGGGTCGAGGGGCCCGGTCGATACAATAAAAGGGCACCTTTTTATTGTAACGACCCGGCCCGTCGACCCGGCCTGTCGACCCGACCCCTCGGCCCCTTGGGCGGCCAAATTCTCTTTTTGGCGGCCCAACAACCTGGCCCCTTTGGTCGTCAACCGTCGACCATCGTTACTCACAATAACTTCCCACCCATGGCCAGTGGATTTTTGCCTTCCCCAGGATTCGAACTCTAGACCTCCAGGCTAAGTACTAATGTTTATGAATCCTGGTAGCCAAGTGAGTACATAGCCTGGAGGTCTAGAATTCGAATCCTGGGGAAGGCAAAAATCCACTAGACAGGGGTGGGAAGTTCTTGTGAGTAACGATAGTCGACGGTCAACGGCTAGAGGGGCCAGGTTGTTGGACCGCCAAAAATGAAATTTGGCCGTCCAAGGGGCCGAGGGGTCGGGTCGACGGGTCGGGTCGTTACAATAAAATGACGTCTTTTTATTGTAACGACCGGAGCCCTCGGCCCCTTGGGCTGGCAAACTGGCGGCCCATTTGGAGGCCCAACTGGTGGTCCCATAGGCGGCCCAATTGGTGACCCCTTATGTCGTCGACCGACGGCCATCGGCCGTGCCGTTACTCACTAGGTCTTCCCACCCCTAGCCAATGGATTTTTGTCTTCCCCAAGATTCGAACTCTAGACCTTCAGGCTAGGTACTAGAGTTTATGAATCCTGGTAGCCAAGTGAGCGCGTGACTACCAGGATTCATAAACTCTAGTATTTAGCTTGGAGGTCTAGACTTCGAATCCTGGGGAAGGCAAAAATCCACTGGCCAGGGGTGGGAAGACCTAGTGAATAACGGCACGGCCGATGGTCATCGGTCGACGACATAAGGGGTCACCAGTTGGGCCGGCAGTTGGGCCGCCCAAGGGACCACCAGTTGGGCCGCCAAATGGGCTGCACAAAGGGCCGAGAGCCCCGGTCGTTACAATAATCTGGTAGAGCGCGGCTCACTTGACTACCAGATTCAAGGAAATTTAGTACTTGTCCTGGAAGTCTAGGGTTCGAATCTGGGGAAGGCAAAAATCCACTGCCAGGGGTGGGAAGGTCGTAGGGCATGGACCTAGAGAGTCGTCTGATGGGGCTATAGGGGTCGTGTCGTTACATAAAAAAGCGTCTTTTTATTATAACGACCCGGCCTGTCGACCCGACCCCTCGGCCCCTTGGGCGGCCAAATTCCAATTTTGGCGGCCCAACAACCTGGCCCCTTTGGTCATCGACCGTCGACCGTCGACTGTCGACCGTCGACCGTCGTTACTCACAAGAACTTCCCACTCCTGGCCACTGGATTTTTTCCTTCCCCAGGATTCGAACTTTAGACCTCCAGGCTAAGTACTAGAGTTTATGAATCCTGATAGAGGTGCTCACTTGGCTATCAGGATTCATAAACTCTAGTACTTAGCTTGGAGGTCTAGAGTTCGAATCCTGGGAAAGGCAAAAATCCAGTGGCCAGAGGTGGGAAGTTCTTGTGAGTAACGACGGTCAACGGTTGACGACCAAATGGGCCAGGTTGTTGTGCCGCCAAAAATGGAATTTGGCCGCCCAAGGGGCCGAGGGGTCGGGTCGGTGGGCCGGGTCATTACACTCGTAAGGTTTTAAATACATAAGTAATGAGCGGCATCTAGCAATACATCATTGCTACCCAAGTGACGAGAAAGTCGAGATCCGACTTAACCTCTGTGACTATGACAATATATAACCTTGTCCTTCTATCCTTGATATCTAGATTAACCAATATTGCATAGACCGTATCATCCTCAAACAATCTTTATGTTTCTTGATCCCCGAGTAGACTCACTCAAACAAATGAGCTCAATGTCTCATATTGACTCATTTGAGTATGATCATGCGTTTTAGTAGTCCTACTCGATCAAGGGGTCCACAGATATCACTCCCGTCATATGGGAGGGATAGATCACATCTACATCACTTACATCCCTCCGCATAATTCATTACATGCCCAGTGATCATCTTTATAGTCCACCCTGTTACGGGTGACGTTTGACGATACCAAAGTACATAACTCCTTATGTAGGGAACTGTAGTGACTTCAGGTCTAAGGATTTTCATACTAATAGTCACATGAGAAAGTTTATGACACTCATATGACAATCTATGAAACTTTCTCATGGCGGATCAATTCAGTACACATTCTCTAATGTAAACTCGTGTGTCAACTTGATATATCATATATCTTGAGTACGTGAATTCCTACGGGAGTTCCTTCTTGCATCTTGCATGCAAATAGGGTCTTAGACACCTAAAATCACTCGTACCTAGCTTGCCCTTGATATAGTAGTTTTAAGTGTTCAACCATATCATGTGCATTCTGATAGTGATATGAGAGAAGTGTCCTAAGGCAATCGTCTTATGATTGTAATCATTTATTTTAATAAATGAATATTCACTATTTGAGTATACATGTTTATGTATTTGATTGAGATCTTAAACTCATTTACTGAATGTCCGTAATACAATTCACAGCATAAGAGAATTTGTGATAAATTCACAACTAGTGATTATCTTTACAAGTGCAATTATGAAGTATTGAAATTGTCCCTATTCGATGAATTGATAAATACGGACACTATCAATTCTGTTGAGACTAGCATGGGTTATTCTCTAATCAGCTGATTCTCACTGGCTGGTGACATTGAGATGTCCGGAGATAAACATGAATGCTAGTTAAGGGAACTAGTTCATTAGAGTGACTGGCTGTAAAACTTCATATGGTAGTCTACATATAGATATGTCAGTGAAGTTCTTACTGCAGCCTAAGTGCGATGTTCCTTTGACTTGCGGTGTTCAAGTCATCTTGGTCATGGAGACTTATACTTTGACATCTTAAGCAAGCATCTCCAAGAAGGTGTGGACCCAGGATGATTGGGTATAAGCCGAAGTGCCCGAAGATGTTTGAACAGCCTACAAAGGATTCACCACTCCTTGCGAGGAGATGTATACCCGAGACCTATCGTTGGATTGTTACTCGAAACCTCTGCCCAGAGCATGACATGTTCAGAGTATGAATCTCTTAAATACATTAGAGTAATTAGAATCCGTAGGACGAGAAAACGTTACTTGGGCTAGGTGTGACGTAGTCAGCCTAGTGGGGACTGACACACATAGACCATGTCCTGAACCAAGTGGGTATAAGATGGTGAAGGGAATGAGGCACAATTCATTATAGCTGCTGAAGGGTTTCAGAATAGTTTGTGAGGTCAACCGTTGATCTTTCGATTAATTGGGGATCATGATGTACTACTAAGTGCCACTCATGATTGTTCTATAATTGGTTAATTATAGACGGCCAACATAAATCAAAAGTCTATTTAGTCACATGCACTACGAGTAATCCGAAGGATTTCAAATGAGTTGAAAATTAGATTTTCCAATCAAGAGAGATTAGGTTTGGTTGAGCCAAACGATAAGTCGAATCTGAATTTTTCAGAGACGCATCGAAAGCGTAAAATGGCTCAGTCTTTTGAATACTTAATAGATGAATTAAATAAGTTTAATTCATTGGGGCGTGGCTTGGATGGGCCGACCAAAGAGGGTCTCCATCCTCTTTGCTTGGCCGGCCACAATAAAGGGAGAGAACCAAGTTTTTGGCTCAATTTATAAAATAAACCAAGTGTAGTTTGTTTTATAAAATTATGGATGATATAAATTTTTTTAATAAACCAAGGTTTGGTTTATTTTTTCATGGAAATTAAAATGAACCATGGATTGATTTATTTTATTTTATAAAATCAATCATGGATTGATTTACCATGATAAGAAAATTTATTCCATAAGAAAAAAAGAGACTTGGTTGATTTTTATGATGAATTAAAAAAAATGATAAAACTTGGCATGATGGAATAAGTCATAGAAAATTTATTCCATAAAAAAAAAAGACTTGGCGGTTGAGAGACCACTATATAAAGGACCCAAGGCAAGGCTTGAAAATCAATCGAAATATTCTTGCCTGGGCTCTCTCCCTCTCCTCCCTTCTTCCTCTTGTCCGGCCACAAGCCTCTTCTCCCTTCTTGCCGTGAGCACAAGGAGAAGCACCGAGGCAACGAAGTTCTTCCGTTGGGACGATCTTCCTCTCCATCCATCATCACCTTGGGATTGGGCGCAAGTCATCTTCCTCCTTCTCGCCAGAATTGTGATTCCGGTCAACCTTGGTGGTGAGTTTTTCCGATGTGATTACTTCTCTCTTGGTTTTTCTTGTCGCGTTCTCGGAGAATCTAGTAGTTCTCGAGAACACGAAACTCGTGGCTTTGCGAAGTCATCCCGAAGATACTCGGCGTGGACGCGAATAGAGGCGGAGCTTCCGAGGGACGCTTACAATTGGATCTCGTCCCTTCCTTCAAGTTACGCGAGGTAATAAGTAAATTAGTTTACGTTTCTGCAAAATTTTAAATATATGATCATGTCTACACAAGATAAAGTTGCATGCTTAGATGTGTGGTTAAATAATTTAAGAAATTATTTATGCTAAACCTTCCGCTGCACGTAATTAATTTTAAAATTACGAACCCGCATCCATGTCAACATACACCCGGTCCCAACACATTCATGTTCTCATGTTGCTTCTGTTCGTGGTAGCAAGCATGAGGCATGATACATCAAGTGCATCATCCTGATGCTTCTTGTAAGCATCTTTTTCGACGCAAGTGGCAGTAGTGATGGATGCTTCTGGAAGAGGTTGCTCTAGGACGTACAGTTTTCATTCTTGTTTGAGGACGATCCTCAAGTTTCTATACCAGTCCAGGAAATTAGCTCCATTGAGTTTGTCCTTCTCAAGGACGGATCGCAGAGAGAAAGTATTTGACGTGTTAGACGACATGGTGATCTATAGTAGTAAAATATGCAGAAATAAGTATCATATCTAGATCATTTAATTCGGTCTTTAATTAAATGATACTCCCACTGAATCGTAGAGCTTTGGTAGGGGCCAGTCATGGATGTAGGCAAACTTAATTTGCTCACTATACTAGCTCCAAATCAAATAGCGACTACATTCATGTGGGGCAAGATCCATATTATACCTCATCTTGAGTTAGCTTTAACTAATCGCCCAAGACTTAGTATAATTAGGTAGGTAATATTTTACCAATTATATCTTATGCAACTCTTGGGAAAAGGTCAAGATCCACATTACATATCATCTTGAGTTAGCTTTGACTAATCGCCCAAGACTTAGTATAATTGTTCTCTTACCCAAGTTTCTCAATTTTTAGGATATGCCTCAAAGTTTTTCAATCTAATTGAGGTGACTTAGTTAAGTCTCATCCAAAGTTCGATAACGGGACATCACAATTATCTTCTCGCACTCTACCATGATAAAATATGTCTCATTGTTTTGGCAACCCCCAACAACAAATGATCGAAGTAGTTCATGAGTACCAAACTTTGGTAGGCATATCAAGTTGACTTAATTAAGATAAATGTTTATTTAATCATGCATCACATACATAGATTACATATATCAACATATAAGCGGTAAAATGTGGCATGGTTATGGCCCGTATACTACAATCTTCTCAAGCCAATGAGAAAATTGATGGTCAACCTAGGGATAACATCTTCTCCATGTGTATCCTTCGGTCGTCATGTATCGTCGACATCCTTCTTGTAACTTCACCCTTCAATGAACATTCCACTCCTCATTTTGTACATTACAAATTAGGAAAACTCGAGTTACATTTGAGTCTAAATCTATTTTATAACTAAAAAAATAGAGATAAGGCACGACACACGGGCCATATTATGAATTACATTACAACATGCACACATAAATATGCATCCAATCATATTGGGGTTAAAGTCATAACCATGTACCATGTCATCAATCACACACAATACATTTAAGACATCAATTTTTATTATAATTGTAAAAATGCTCATGAACCGAAACCATAGATTATAAAATTTGTTGAGTACAATCGGACCGTAGTTAACAAAATTATGTCCTACTTCTATATCACATATAAAAGTTTTTCTAAACTTTTTATGATCTTTCGTAAGTGGCTCTGATACCACTGTAGGGATCTATAGACAAAAATATTTAACAAACGCAGAGGAAATAATAGATCCCACGGGTGATCCATGCGAAAAAAACTCATACAAAGTTAATTTACAAATTCTTATCGTATAGGTATACCTTTGACGTGTGCCCTTCGCTTGTACCACTTGTCCGTGGTATGCTGGACAAATTCTTATCGTATCTTTCGCTCTTGCACGTTTAAGTGTCCATGTCTCTATGCGTATCCACACGAACACGATCTCTTAAGCTTCAGAGAAGAATCGCCTTTGTGGTGTTAGCCACAAGAGGAGATTCACAAAGCAAGAAGGAGAGGGAGAAGAGGATTTTCGGCCAAGAGATGAAAGGGAAAGAAAAATTACAAGTTCTTCATCCAAATGACAAGAAAAACTCTTTTATACTCATCCCATGAATATGAAGAGTTTTTGTCCCTTTAGCTTCCTTGTATCCAATAAAAACTCAATTAGAGTACATTTTCTCATGTGGCTCTTCAACTTCTCTTCATCCAATGAAGAGAAACTTTTCACCTTCATCTATTATTAATTTATTAAAAATTTTAATGAATTAATATTTCATTCAAATATGGTTGAGTCTAATCTAAATGAGTCAAACTCAAATTAGATCTCAACCTCATAATCCAATTGGATTCACTTGAGTCTAACTCAATTAATCCAATTCGGATCAAATTTTAGTCAAACTAAGATCAATTAATCTCCGAAGCATCGTATCCTTAGTGTGCGAGTCAATAGATTCTCGTAACGTTGGCAATATGCCTAAACCGCTTTAGACACATAAGAAATAAGCGGCATCTAGCAATGCATCATTGCTACCCAAGTGAGGAGAAAGTCGAGATCCGATTTAACCTCCGTGACTATGATAATATATGACCTTATCCTTCTATCCATGATATCTAGATTGACCAATGATGCATAGACCGTGTCATCCTCGATCAATCTTTGTGTTTCTTGATCGCCGAATAAACTCACTCAAACAAATGAGCTCAATATCTCATATTGACTCATTTGAGCATGATCATGCGTTTTAATAGTCCTACTCGATCAAGGGACCCACAGATATCACTCCCGTCATATGGAAGGGATAGATCCCATCTACATCACTCACATCCCTCCGCATAATTCATTACATACCCAGTGATCGCCTTTATAGTTCACTCTGTTACGAGTGATGTTTGGCGATACCAAAGTACATAACTCCTTATGTAGGGAATCGTAGTGATTTCAAGTCTAAGGACTATTCATACAAATAGTCACATGAAAAAGTTTATGACACTCATATGACAATCTATGATACTCCTCATGGCGGGTTAATTCTGTACACATTCTCTAATGTATACTTATGTGTCAACTTGATATCATATATCCATGACTTGTGAGCTCAAGTCATCAATTGACCTACATGCTAGTCTCCATGCATTAATATTGTCCTTGAATATTAATGCTTGACTAAGAATGGGTTAGTGTAGTGTTCTCTACATCATCTCACTATCGATTCAACCAATCGATATGATGTAAATTAGAACCTACTACTCAAGGACATTATTATACTTAGTTATTTGACATAAATATAAAGTAAGTATAATAACTAAACATGTCTTTATTAATGATAGAATATGATACAAAAAATCCTTAGTCAATCATCACATAATTGGCTCTAAGGCTTTTACTAACAATTTTTATCTTATATCCTTCAATTGTTCTCTTTAATTTGTTGTGGGAGTAACCTTTCTCTACGATCTCCCCCATAGATCTTGCGAACCAAACAAAACATTTATTTGGCTAAAATCATTCAAACAATAAACTTAGATAAGAATCAAACAGACGAGAGAAAAACAGAACTATGAATGAGTTGGCTCATTGTTTGTGTCTATTGCTCTATGATTCTTTAGTGAACCTAAATTGTCTAAAGCATCCACAGATAATCTGCGAGAGTTCAGTCTTTAACAATTGATAAAAAAAACATTGGATTATTAACTGAAAGTGTACACTGCTGTTACATACTATTCATTATAGGAATTCGATGTTTTCCCTGAAAAAAAACTATACACGGAATTGCATGTATCGAAATATTAGCTAACAATTTGAGGGAAGAATCTAATGATACATTGCATTAGTAGTTAGGGAAAACTTCACAGATAAAATCTTTGTATATGATAGCACACAAACACATTCCAACTAAAAGAAACAAATATTGAGCAATTTCAACTAAATTAATATGATAGCACATAACCAAATCCAGAATTATAAAATCTATCAATGGCATTGTGAATAGTCATTTTCACAAGAATAAGAAAGTTCATATTGCTGCCTTCTTCTGACTAACACCTCTGATCCATATAAAGCAATATCAAGGCTTTACTTATTTCAAAGATTTGTAACTTATTAAGCATCATATTTTACTTAGCGTGATGCCATATCCGTCCGATGGAGTTCCAAATGTGAAATGAATTATTATCAGGTGAGGGAATTGTACACAAGAAAATATCAGGTGTTATACAAGCAAGGGAGATGATCTATCAAACCTTCATCTTTAATAGAATTTCAGAAAATCCAGTTATTACCTTTGTGCATCGATCACAGAGATGAAAATAACTCTCATGGAAATCAGATCAATCAGCAACCCATCACAGCACAATTATAAACAAAGCTTCCAGAATGCTTGCTCGCGATCAATTGCCATTCGGGCGGTCCTCCATTTGGAATCCAAGAATTGAGTTCGATCATCCCTCCATGAGAACCTTTTGTCCCACCAATCACTATTAGCCATTCGCCGCAGGCACGAAACGCAAGCCCCCATCCATTCATTGAGAATGAGCTTTCAGGCAACCTTCCTAAAACTATCCATGTATTGTTTACTTTGTCATACTTCCTCAACTCCTTATCAGCATAATGTGCTGCGTAGAGTTCATTATTCACCACAGCCACCAGTGGGGGTGCACCTCTGGCACCATTGAGTCCGGCAGACATGTTAGGAATCAACCGCCAAGAACCTTTCTCAAAATCATACTCTTCTCCACATGTGAGTATCTTTGTGTTAGTAGCCATGCCGCCGATGACATAAAACTTGCCATCCATGAAAATCCCCGAGCACATCTTTCTCACTTGGTTCATACTAGGTAAGGTTTCCCAAGTCTGAGTGCGAGAATCGTAAAGCTCCGCGGAGCTCAGTATATCACCCTTAGCATTGGTTCCCCCAGCTATTACAGCTTTCTCTCCGAGGCTAGCGGATCCAAACAAGCACCTAGGTGAGTTCATAACGACGCCAGGAGACCAGGAGTTAGACAAAAAATTGTATCTTAGCACAATATGGGAATTCACCTCTTTTCCGAAAACAAGAAGCTCAGTGCCCACTGCCAGGGACTCCTTATCAGAGCACATGAAGCTCTCGGTAGGAGGCATCTTTGGAACGGCAATCCAGCGGCCGCGGTATGGATCATAACCCTCCCATTCAAGGACATTGCAGGAGAAATAGACCCAGTGCTCGACAATACCCATCTTGCAGCGTAGCCGGTAGAGCTCCCCGCTGTGAATCAATGAGTGGAACAATCGGTTTACAGATGCAACGACACCGTACTCTGACCGAGAAAGATGAAGGAAGCAGCTAATTATCAGCTCCCTGCCGAGCCGGTGGATGATGTTTGGATAAATATTCTCTCTGTCGCTTGCCTGGCTATCCAATTTGCAGAGAGAGAGGTCCATATCTTTGATTTCGGGGGTACTTGGCTGCTGTGGTGACTTGATCCTTTTGGCCTTATCTTCGAGCTCTCGTTCATCGAGCTCTTGCGCTTCAGGATCCTCATCCAAAATACGTTTTTTATTATCTGTTGATTCATGGAAATGGCAATCCATGCAAAGGGCAAGAGGATTGCTGCCCGCAGCTGCTTACGAATGCCCTCGTTGTCAAACAAGCAGGGACCTTCCAGCATATCGCGAACGCAGAAACCTCCAATATCTCCTCCTCCTCCTCCTCCTCCTCCTTTCAGTATGATACAATACTCATATTGGGCACCAAAATAGGAGTAAAAAAGAAAGAAAAAGAAAACTGACCGAGGAAAAGTTGGTTGTTTGTACAGTCTCCTGTGTAATGTGATCTAAATCCGGATGAGAACAAAAGAGAAAAACCATCAAAATTCATTTTTGTGTGTGTGTTCTTGACTGTTCATTAAAGGAAGCGATAAATTACTGCTTTGGAAGGCGAAAAACGCAAACTGGGAAGAAAAAGAGGAAAATAAGCTAGAAACCTGATCAAAACCTCAGAAAAAGAGCCCCATCAACAAGCACGAAGAAAATATCCAAATAAAAACAGGTACTTTTATCATCTGTATCGCATAAATTCTTCGGATTCCATTCCTGGAGATCAAAGACGGACTAAAAATCCAACTTTTCTGTATACTTCTGATTTTTTATTTCCACGCACAAAAAAAAACAAAAAAGATAAAAATCAAAACAAAAATGGTTTTTAACGCAAAGAGGTTCAGGAGATTTGGAGATGGAGATCTCGTAGAACGATGTGGCGTTACAGAGCGATTCGGATAACGAAGAGAAGGGGAACGAGGAAATAAAGCAAAGAAGGCAACTTTTTTTGGAGATTAAACTGCTTTCCTTCTCTCTTATTCCTACGTCTCTCGCCGTCTGCGATTATCTCCTCCTCATCACACTTCCTCTGGAACTCGTGCTTTTGTAGCTCTTGCTACTGTTTACTTACTTTTTACCAAATTTAATGAATGGCCCTTTGAATCAAAATTCTTCAGCTTACAATTAATAATTCAATTTAATAGTTTTGTTCCGAGCAGGGGAAGTTGTCGTCTTCTGTGTTGTTACGGTTGGAAACTGACAATCTTCTTAAATTGCAATAATCACTTACTCCGTCTACTTTTATCTATTTTTGCTCTCATAATTTTACTATTGTATTTTGATTTTCCCGGCGCTTATTTAACAATCAAATAAAAACCGATTTTTAATACTAAATTATTTCGCGGAATAAGATCTCGACGCTGGTTCGCCGCAGGAACAGCGTATCAAAAAACGTGCCCTATAAGTGAACCTCGGCCAGTCTGGGACTTGTAAGAGCGAAAAGTTAAAATAAAATCTCAGTTACTGGTCGTTTGCACCCTTGAAGATATGCAATTTCAAAATATAAACATTAATATTTTTAGAATAAAGTGCTCTTTTGATAGTAATAAATATAAAGTACTCTTTTAAATAAAATAATCTGCGTAATAGTACTTTTAATCAAACTTATCATAAACACTACTGTTTGCTCCTCCGAGATTGATTATCCAATTGGATTGAAATTATTATGGAATAGGAAAAAGATTCTTATGTCTCTGTTTTATTTCAATTGGGCTGGTTTTGAAATAAGTACAATAAAATAGAGAAATAAGTACAATTCTTTGATTTCTAGACTAGCTGAGGTATGCAAAAAGGAGACCTTCTGTCGATCTCTCAGCTGTCTTTCATTATTTTATCCAAGTAGAAAAGCTCATCACTCCTCTCCTAGCTAGCTTCTTCCCTGTTAAAACTTCCAAAACCCCTTGTGCGTGAGTACTTCAATTCTGACCACTTCCTGTTGGCTTTGGATCACCTGCCATTAACTTTTTCTTCCCCATGGGAGAAGCTAGCTAGCTAATTGCCCTGAAGCAAAGTTCAAACAGATGCCCACCGTGCATGATATGATTCCAATATTCAGTGTGCACACGTCTTTAGTCAGTTTAGGGGAAACGTGTGAGGCTGTCCTAAAACGACGTGAAGCTCGCAAAGTGTTTTAATTGCAATCAAAGTACTCACAGGAAGCAATTGTTAATTGCGAGAAGGATCAAGGATTGTATATATGTATGCAACTCAACTACCACCCCCGGCTAGCAACAATTCCAAAAGCCAGAACTTTTGGCCATCTTGGAAAACTTTTAACCGTTAGTTAGAAAGGGCGAAAAAAAAAGACAGAGAGAAAATCAATCGGGAAAAGAAAAAAAATCAAATAACATCAAATTTGAGATAATTGGTGTAATTTTATGGAAATTTTTCATCGAGATAAATTTGAAATCGCTCACGATGAATAAGTTACGCTCAGTTAGAAAAGAAGCGAAGTCCCATCGCCGTCGCGTGCTAATCTACTACAGCATAAGCACATGCTCAAAAGCAAGTCTTAGGTTTGACGGGTCAAGCAAGCAATTGAGAGAAGAATAAGACGTGCATGGAAGGTAGAGAAGCACGAAACGACAAGGCAGCTAGCTAACAAAGCTAGCTAGCTAGGGAGTTGGATCTGGTTTACTTCAGTTGGAATTGCCTTGGGATCGAGAGTTCGTAGCTGTTCCTGGCTTAATTAATTAATTAAGTCGTACGTCCTGTTGTTTAATTTTCTCCCTTGACATATGTCATTATGTCACTGAGGAAATTGGCATGCATGTCCAAGTGGCCTGGGAATTGGATCCTCATGTGGTGGTCCTCTCGTCAGTCGTCCATGCATGTATCTAGCTAAAGCTTCTTGACGACGTACGGGATCCAGTTCGCGAATCGATCGGATCGAATTCAATGACTTTTTAGCCAACCGGATGATTTTCCATGCATGCTAGCTAGCTAAATGACAATGCAAATCTTTGTTGCAAAGCCACCCATTAATTTAGCTCACTTTTCAGGACCACGTATATAAATATAGAATTAATGCTTTATATTCTTCCTTGTGCCAGAAATTAACTTACTAGCTATAGAATTAAATAATAGTTGTGAGTTTTGCAAAGGAAGTAGATAGGAGGAGCATTAAGGCTGGCTAGCTATCTAGCTAGAACACCCATAAATTTGTAAATCGAGTAGTAGGATGGTGACAACCAAGCTAGCTAGTAATAATTATCAAAAGTGACCTAGCTAGCTACTAATATTAATTCCTGCCCAACCTACACAACTCTCAGAAAGCAAAGTTGAACTGGTAATTAATACTATATATAAAGTAATTAAAGGTCTTTCACGAAATACTACAGCATTTGGAATCTAAAATGACAACTGATCCACATAACCACATATATTTGCATGCTGCTGAAATTACATGATGATATATATGGAAGTGAAAACAGTCATAACTCAGCAGGGTTAATCCTTCTAGATTAGATAAAGCAACTTGGTGATCGAGCTATATTTAACTTCCAATTGCCTCCACGGGCTGGCTCGGTTGATAAGGCGTCTGACCGCTTGTTCCAGAGGTCTCAGGTTCGAGAGTCGTCAGTCGCACACGGAGTAAAAACCTGGTCTGCTGGTAATCCGGGCGGATGGTTTTTCTAGAAGGGTCAGGGGCCCGGTCAGGTTTGATCTAACGCGGTTCTGTTAGTGATATGAGAAAAGTGTCCTAAGGCAATCGCCTTATGATTGTAATCATTTATTTTAATAAATGAATATTCACTATTTGAGTATACATGTTTATGTATTTGATTGAGATCTTAAACTCATTTACTGAATGTCCGCAATACAATTCACAGCATAAGAGAATTTGTGATGAATTCACAACTAGTGATTATCTCTACATGTGCAATTGTGAAGTATTGAAATTGTCCCTAGTCAATGAATTGATAAATATGAACACTATCAATTATGTTTAGACTAGCATGGGTTATTCTCTAATCAGCTGATTCTCACTGGCTGGTGACATTGGGATGTCCGGAGATAAACATGAATGTTAGTTAAGGGAACTAGTTCATTGGAGTAACTGGCTGTAAAACTTCATATGGTAGTCTACATATAGACATGTTAGTGAAGTTCTTACTGCAGCTTAAGTGCGATGTTCCTTTGACTTATGGTGTTCAAGTCATCTTGGTCATGGAGACTTATACCCAAGGCCTATCATCGGATTGTTACTCGAAGTCTCTGGCCAGAGCATGACATGTTCAGAATATGAATCTCTTAGATACATGAGAGTAATTAGAATCCGTATGACGAGAAAATATTACTTGGGCTAGGTGTGACATAGTCAGCCTAGTGGGGACTGACACACATAGACTATGTCCTGAACCAAGTGGGTATAAGATGGTGAAGGGAATGGGGCACGATTCATTATAGCTGCCGAAGGGTTTCAGAATTATTTCTGAGGTCAACCGTTGATCTTTCAATTAATTGGGGATCATGATGTACTACTAGGTGCCACTCATGATCGTTCTATAATTGGTTAATTATAGACGGCCAACATAAATCGAAAGCCTATTTAGTCACACGCACTACGAGTAATCCGAGGGATTTAAAACGAGTTGAAAATTGGATTTTCCAATCAAGAGAGATTAGGTTTGGTTGAGCCAAACGATAAGTCGAATCTGAATTTTTCAGAGACGCATCAGAAGCGTAAAATGGCTAAGTCTTTTGAAGACTTAATAGATGAATTAAATGAGTTTAATTCATTGGGGCATGGCCTGGATAGGCCAGCCAAAGAGGGTCCCCACCCTCTTTGCTTGGCCGGCCACAACAAAGGGAGGGAACCAAATTGTTTGGTTCAATTTATAAAATAAATCAAGTGTGGTTTGTTTTATAAAATTATGGATGATATAAATTTTTTATATAAACCAAGGTTTGGTTTATTTTTCATAGAAATTAAAATGAACCATGGATTGGTTTATTTTATTTTATAAAATCAATCATGGATTGATTTACCATGATAATGAAATTTATATAAAGAAATTTATTTTTCATGGAAATTAAAATGAACCATGGATTGGTTTATTTTATTTTATAAAATCAATCATGGATTGATTTACCATGATAAAGAAATTTATATAAAGAAATTTATATAAAGAAATTTATATAAAGAAATTTATATGATAAATTTCTTATGAAAATTTATTCCATAAGAAAAAAGAGACTTGGTTGATTTTTATCATGAATTAAAATATGATTTTAACCATGATATAAAATCAAGACTTGGCATGATGGAATAAGTAATAGAAAATTTATATGATAAATTTCTTATGAAAATTTATTCCATAAGAAAAAAGAGACTTGGCTGTTGAGAGGCCACTATATAAAGGACCCAAGGCAAGGCTTGGAATTCATTCGAAATAATCCAAGTATTCTTGCTTGGGCTCTCTCCCTCTCCTCCCTTCCTTCTCTTGGTCGGCCACTCCCTTCTTCTCCCTTCTTCTTGCCATGAGCACAAGGAGAAGCACGAAGGCGACGAAGTTCTTCCGTTGAGACGATCTTCCTCTCCGGCCATCATCACCTTGGGATTGGGCGCAAGTCATCTTCCTCCTACTCGTCGGAATTGTGATTCCGGCCAACCTTGGTGGTGAGTTTTTCCGATATGATTACTTTTCTCTTGGTTTCTTGTCGCGTTCTCGGAGAATCTAGTAGTTCTCGAGAACACGAAACTCGTGGCTTTGCGAAGTCATCCCAAAGATACTCGACGTGGATGCGAATAGAGGCGGAGCTTCCGAGGGACGCTTACGGTTGGATCTCGTCCCTTTCTTTGAGTTACGCGAGGTAACAAGTAAATTAGTTTACGTTTCTGCAAAATTTTGAATATATGATCATGTCTACACAACATAAGGTTGCATTCTTAGATGTGTGGTTAAATAATTTGAGAAATTATTTATGCTAAACCTTCCGCTGCACGTAATTAATTTTAAAATTACGAACCCGCATCCATGTCAACATGCACTCGGTCCCAACAGGTTCGAATCAGAGGAAGTCAAGCCGATTCATATTTAGGCTCACAGGTTCGACCAGGAGATCGACCAAAAACCCGAAAGCCGAAACAGACGGGGTCGAACACTCGAGGGCCATCACTCGGGTCGGACCCCCGAGGTCGGTCACTCGGGGTCAGACACCCGAGGTTAGTCGCTCGGGGTCGGACACTCGAAGTCGGACTCCCGAGGTCGGTCGCTCGGGTCGGATACCCGAGATCAGTCGCTCGGGGTTGGACACTCGAGGTCGGATACCCTAGGTCAATCACTAGGGGTCGGACACCCGAGGTCGGTCGCTCGAGTCAGATATCGGAGGTCAGTCACTCCGGGTCGGACACTCGAGGTCGGTCACTCGGGGTCAGACCCTCGAGGTCTTACCCCTTGTCTGTAGACTTCTAGCCTAGATTTATCCAACCAAATAATTACAGCCTGTCTCTGTCAATAATAATGTAGCGGACCTCTGACATGATCATCACTAGGGGTGAGTATTCGGTTAAAACTGAACCGAACCGAATAAACCGATTTTTTTTCAAAAAAATGAACCGACCGAATTTGTGAATCAAAACCGAGAAAACCGAACCGAAAAAAAATCGATTAATTCGGTTTTTAACTGAATTAACCGATTTGACCGAATTTTTAAAATTTTATTCGATTTTAATTAAAAAACCAAGATTTTATTTTATTTAATTATATTTTTAAATAAAAATAATTAAATTAATATTCTTATTCGGTTTAACTGAATTACAAAATTGAAAACCGAAAACCGAACCGAATTAACCGAAAACCGAACCAAATTTCGAAAAAAAAACCGAAAACCGAATTAATCGAACCGAATTTCAAAATTCGGTCGGTTCGGTTCTGTTAATTCGGTTCGAACCGAATTTTGCTCACCCCTAATCATCACCTGACAGAGCTGCCATCGTTAAATGAGAAGCAGAAGAGATAGTCCAGACAGCGTGTCAGGCGGCTTTGGCAGTCTCACAGGATTAATAAAGCTGCCATAAGTTCAGTCTGACAGCTGATCATTCCTTAATGAGACAGGACAACTCTGACACAGCAGGGAGCTTTCCTTCCCCTATATAAACCCCCCTTTGATCTCCGGAGAGGGGATTGCTGCCATTTGCAACCATCACCACCACTTTGTAAGCTACACCTAGGTCCGAGCCGAGTGACTTGAACCTCATCCTTATTCGAGCCCGACCCCGACCCCCCGTGTGATAGCAGACCGGGTCGTCTTGTTCAGACCGAGTCAGCCGGGCGAGAACCGATCATCGCTTGTCGACAGGATCAAATTTGGCACCATCTGTGGGAATCTCTCCTGATCGAAAGACGAAGATGAGTGACGCCAACAGGGTGACTGTTACTCTCTCACAAGAAGACTTGGATCTGCTGATAGAAGCCAGAGCGAGGAATTTGGCGGCGGCACAATAGGCAGCCGCCCGACCCACTCAAGCGGGCTCGGCCAAGCCCACTGTCCGCGTGGGCATAGAGGGAGGAGTTCGGCGGGAGGATAGCCCTCATTTCCACCGAGCACTGTTTGGCCCGACTGAGGGAGCAGGACAGTCGGACCCTCATGAAGCCTCTTCCAGTCAAGCCAAAGCTATCAAAGGGAAGGCTCCCCTTGTGCCGACCCCGGGGGAGCACGCTGGGTTCCCCTTTTCTAGCCAAATTCTACAGGAACCGCTTCCTAAGCCCTTCCGACTCCTGTCTATCCCTGAGTATGGAGGGGTTACGGACCCGGAAGAGCATTTAAAGAAATTTGAGAACGTTGCGATGCTGCATCAATACCCGGATGGTGTTAAGTGCAGGGCCTTCCTGACCACCTTGGCAGGGCCAGCCCAGCGATGGTTTGACAGACTCCCAGAAGGATCGATCAAGAACTTCGCTGACTTCAAAAGATTGTTCCTGCAGCATTTTGCGAGCAGCAAAAGACATCACAAGACCAGCTTAAATCTGTTCACCATGAAGCAGGGCTCAAAAGAGCCCTTAAAAGCCTACATCAAGAGGTTTAATCAAGTTGCGCTGGACGTGCCCACCGCTACGTCCGAGGTGCTAGTCAGTGCCTTCGCTCAAGGTTTACAAGAAGGCGAGTTCTTCAGATCCTTGATCCGAAAACCTCCGAAGGACTTTGAAAGCCTTTTGGGCAAAGCCAGTAAATATGTGGATGTCGAAGAAGCACAAGCTGTAACGCCCGCTTTTTTTTTCCTTTCCATAAAGCGGCATTACGTTAACATGAGTAGGGCAGGTGGGCATCATAATGCAGCGGAAAAACTTTAAACTTACACCTACATGCACCTACTACCATTCCTAACATGATGACATGGGAACTTGGCATATTAACTTCATACTTAGCATCATATCATGTCTTACTTAACATCATGTCATAGAGTCACATAAGTCATCATTTACGTACTTAAGTAGCAAACGTAAAGTTCTAGCATAAGACGAGTAGACATATTGTTTTCTTGGCCAAGTCACTACCACACACATGCATTCTTGCCCTCCTGCTACTTCCTTACTGTCCCCTTGCGTGATCTACGGTATAAGGAAATAAGACTATAAGTACACAGGCTTAGTAAGACTCTTTCCTACTCACTAAAACCATTCATCACTTAATAATGAGCACATGAAACATTAACATACTTGGTGCTCTACTTCGAACATAAGCATCTAGGATCACATAGCATATATTTGACATGGCATGAACATAAACACAACAAACATTCTTAGCATGGCATGATACATGGCATAAACCTAAACGTAAATAAACCTTCCTAGCATGGCATGATACATGGCATAAACATAAACATAATAAACATTCTTAGCATGGCATGATTCATGGCATAAACATAAACATAATAAACATTCTTAGCATGACATGATACTTGGCATAAACATAAACATAATAAACATTCTTAGCATGGCATGATACATGGCATAAACATAAACATAATAAACATTCTTAGCATGGCATGATACATGGCATAAACCTAAACGTAAATAAACCTTCCTAGCATGGCATGATACATGTGCATGCTTTCTATCATATCATATGGCATCCTCTTAACATAACCATAAGCATCAATCATTTACTATCATGCATATTTTCTTGACATGAAACATAAGCATAAGACATTACTATCATGGCAGAATGCATAACATGAATGAATGCATGAGCCTAATGCATATACATAAGGATGCTTAACTTTTAAAATCATACTTTTAAATACTTAAATATAATCATCACATCATTGGGGTCCCCGGCTTGTACCACATACATACATCATGTGCGCGCATCTCTAAGTAAATACGAGGTAGCTAGCCTCGATCTACTAGGGTAAGGACAGCATAGTCGGTAGTCCCCGAACCGAGGCGTTCTTAAGGTGCCCATCCCTGTTGCACAGCTTCGGTAGTGCCAGAACCGTGGACAGCATAGTCGGTAGTCCAGAACCGGGGCGTTCTTAAGGTGCCCATCCCTTGGACCCATACTTCAATCCGGTACAAGCCCATTCATAAAGTAAAATACTTTTCATGCTTCATCATTCATAAGACATTCATGGCATATTTAAACATAGCATAACCTTGTTACATGAAGCATGACTTAAAACATGCTTGTCCTTTCATTGTTCATACTTAATGCATAGCATCATGATGCCTGGAAGGCATGAGCATTATCTTCATTTATAAACATGGCATGCATCTTCTTTCATAAAACATGGCATGCATCATTATTCATAAAACATGGCATGCATCTTCATTCATAAAACTTGGCATGCATCTTCATTCATAAAATATGGCATGCATCTTCTTTCATAAAACATGGCATGCATCTTCATATTCATTGAACATGACATGTTTACATAGACCCTTATCCTAATCCATAGAGCATGCATGATCATCATACATAAGGTAAGCATTGCATTTCATACATAAGCATGGTATCTATCTCAAGCTTGCATAGTTAGGACTTTCATAAACATGTTACCTACTATCCAAGTGCATGGCATAGAACATAAGACATTTATAAATAAACCCTATTAAGCATGGCATCCAAACATACACACATGAAACATAGTGCTTAAGGTTAGGGTTATAGGTAACTTAATTTCTACCACATGCTTGAACCTTTATATATACTTCATAATAAAGCATACCCATCATTCTTCAAACCCTAACTCCACCCAAACCCTAGTGACCATGCTTGGCCGAAACCTACAAGGGAGGGATTCCATCATTCAATGACATGTAAGGTAGCATAAGGAAAATGAAACAACCATACAATACATCTAAGGCCATAAGGAGCCATTAGGGCTCATGATTAGGGTTTACCCTAACTTTTAGCCCTATTTTTCTAGGGTTGGCTGAAACATGTAAGAGCCATGGGTGCATGGATAAATTCATAAAATTTCTAATTAATCATCTAACACCTTCCATACCCTACCATAGGAGTCATTAGGGCCGTTACTTAAGGTAAGCCCTAACTCCTTACCCTAGAACCTTCTTGGCCGAAACCCTTAGGGTCACAAGACCTTATGAAAATTCACATAAATCCTTTCAACCTCCCCTTGTATCATAAAGGTACACAAGATACATGATTGAAGGGTTAAATCCAACCCTAGCCATGGAATCCTTATAATGGTCCCAAACCCTAAAGGGTCTTAGGGTACTCCAAAAATTCCCAAAAATTATACTTATTCTCTAAACATCATGAGAACACATTAGAAAGTATGATTTAGATTTTTAACATCATCATGGACCCAAAACCCATGGTGGCCGAATACTATAGGGGTCCAAAACATGGTTTTCTCAACATCAAACCCAAAACCAACTTTATATTATGCTAAAAATCACAAAGGAACTATTATACCACAGGTGAGGGAGTCTTACATTGGTTGATCTTGATTATAGACCTTAGATTTGGGAGAAGGATGAAGATCTTGTTGCCTCTTAACCACCCCTAGCCTTTGTACCCTTGTAAAAGCCTTGGATCTTGGAGATGGAGCCTTAGGTGAACCTTTTCCAAGGGAGAATCCCCTCTTGGGGTTTCGCTAGAGTGAGGGAGGAGGAAGAAGAAAGGTGGACTTGATGGAAGGAAGAAAGTAACTCCCATTCCCCCTCTTTATAACACATTAAGGAGGGTAAGTGAAGAGTCATGGTGTCTCTTCCCTTGGTGACTCTTCATTTTCCCTAAGCCTTAACCATAATCCACTTCATTTCCTCATAGCAATCCCTTGCTAGGTGAATTGGTTAGAGCATGCATGGTTGTACAAGATGTCCAAGGTTCAATCCTTGGGGCATGCACTAATTTTCCATTTTATTTTTATTTTATTTTTCTATTATTTCGAAAATCTCTTAAAAATTCCTCGATAATTATGTTAATATTTCTCATTAAAATCCCTTTATATTTCTATAAATTTTTACCTAAAATTCACCAATAATCATGGTACTAGAAAGCCCATATAAGGCCCATTAGTGCCTATTTCTCCAATTTAAATGGAAAAGCATGGATTTCTAGGTTAAAATTCGTGTTAATATTTCTAGGTCCCTTGGAAAATTATCTAGACATGCTCAATATTTTAAAGAAATATTAAGAAAATTTTCTGGGTCATTACACAAGCCGCTAGGCGGCCGGAGGTCAGACCTGCGCCCGAGACTCCTTATCATCATCAGAGAAGTATACCTCCTGGAGGACCTCTCAGAAGCCCCAGAACTATGGGACATCGGCAAGTAACTGAACGGGGAATAGTTCAACAGGTAGCCCAGGGTTGCCTCCCGTCTAGACCCGACCACAGTTCGGAACCGACGGTTCGACGGTTCGGAATCGCCGGTTCGACAGTTCGTGGGAGGTCAACCCTTAACCTTAACCGCCCAAGACAGTTACGGTTCACGGTTCGGAACCGCCGATTCACGGTCCGGTTCACGGTTCGCCACGGTTCGGCACGGTTCAAGATTATTATATTAAAAAAATTAAAAATTAAAAATTAAAATAAAAAAATAAATTTTATTAAAAAAGGGCTTGCACTTATATAAGTTTCCTACGTATCCCCTTAGGGTATAGGGGAATCAAAGCCCACGTAGTTCTTTTATATTTTTACCCTTTTACATTTTTACATCTCTCACTCACTTGCATTTCCTCCCATTCCTGTTGTATTTGTTCCTTCGGTATCAAATTCTTCGGCTTCGTCTTCTGAAAGTTGCATTCCTTGGATTCGCTTCTCGGCTCTGGTCCAATCATCAAGTAATGCTTGAGCTTCCAATGAGTCGGGAGACATGGTTGATCGTCGATCATCTAATATATTGCCGCCGGCACTGAACGTCTGCTCCACAGCAACAGTCGACACTTGAGAAGCTAAAATTTCTTTTACGATCACGGAGAGAACGGGAAAGCTTTGAGCCTTCTGTGACCACCACTTCAAGATGTCGAAGTCTTCGCTATTTGCTTCATTAAAATCAAAAGAAGTCGTAAAATAATTCTCAAGTTCCTGTGTGGAACTTGAGGATCCTCGTGGACGTTTCGTCCGTTCTTTTAATAAAAATTGGGCTTTTGAAAGTTTTAAATTAGTAGTAGTAGGTTGTTGTGTTTCAGAAATATTAGTTTGTGTTCCATATTTAACATAATATTGATTATAAAGATCATATAAATAATTTTTAATATTATATACAATATTAGTTGGATCCGGAGAGGAAGAATCCTTAATAGAAATTAATGCGTCATAATATAAAGTTAACATTTCTTGTAAAACTTCTAATTTAAATCTAGGATCTAAAACAAATGCAATTAAATAAATTTCAGGAATTAAATATAAATATTTTTCCCATTTAGTTTTCATAGCTATTATACATAAAGTTAAAGCTTCATCATTTACATGTTCATTTAATATTAATACTATACTACAAAAATTTACTAAAATTAAATGAGCAGTAGGATAATAAACACCAGAAAGTTGTTTAGTTCCATCGTTAAAAATTTTTAAAATTTCACAAATACTACTACAAATATTCTATTGTTGTGAAAATAAATATATATTAGTATTACTATTTTGTACAAAAAATAAACATAATAAATCTTTATATTGAAAAGAATCTTGTAATAATTGATATGTTAAATTCCAACGTGTTGGAACATCACGTGGAAATTTTTTTGGTCGCATTCCATTAGCTTTACAAAATCTACCCCATTGTTTCATCATAGATGGATGAGACCATAAGTATGAAATTGCGGTTCTAATTGGTTGAATATAATTTTGTAAAAGTTTTAATCCATCTTGAACACATATGTTTAAAATATGGCATACACAATGAATATGAAAAAATAAACCACCAATGACAGGTTGACAAATAAATTTTAATTCATCTATTGAAGCGGTATTAGAACTAGCATTGTCTAATGATATTGAAAATATTTGATGAGTCAATCCATATTCTTCTAAAACTATGTGTAATAATTATGCAATGTTATGAGCAGTGTGTGATTCATCAAAAACTCTATAAGCTAATAATCTCTTTTGAAGGATCCAAGAGTTATCAATCCAATGGCATGTTATACCCATATAAGAATGAGTTTGTCAATGATCACTCCAAATATCGGAACATAAAGAAATTTTATTATTTAATTTACTAAATTCTTCAATTAAATTCTTTTTTCCTTGTTTTACTAATCTTTTAATTGTACGAGTTAGTGTAGTCCTAGGTACACGTTTAGCAGCAGGATTAAGAGATTCTTTACACAAATCTTCAAATGTGCATTTAGCTCCAAAACTAAAAGAAAGATGTTCTACGGAAACAAATTTAGCTAATGATTCTCTTAATTTATTATCTGCATATAAAAATAAATCAGAATCAGTACTACTACCGCTAGAAAATCTAGATAATTGTGTTTGAGAGCGGTCAAGCCCATATTTCGTCGGTTGCTTCATTTCTACATCGTTTCAACGACCCATAGCCGCCGCCGGCTTGGAATTTATAGGAAGCATTACAATGCTTGCATTTTGCACACATTTCTCCTGACGGAAGTGTGACCTTCTCAAAATGTTTAGTGAAAATAGACGATTTTAAAGGAGGATTATCTCGAACCTTAGAAGTAATCGCATCGGTACTTCCTTGCGTTTCGGGGATCGGAGGGCGTTGGGGCTGAGCCTCGGTCTCATCATCGGTAGATTGAAATTGAAGGTTGGGATCCTCGTATGTAATTTCTTTTCCCCTCCGAGATCGAGATGATGAAGCTCCGTGACCTCCTTCCATTATCGTCGATGAAGAACGCAGAGAGAAGTTGAGAGTTAGAGAGTTGAGAATGAGAGATTGAGAGAAGAGAATTTGTTTTGTGAGTGAAAATGATGAAATGAGCTCCCTATTTATAGAGTTCGGATCATAACGGTCACTAAATCGTAGCCATTGATCAAAAAACGGTCAAATGATCTCATCCGTCCAAAAAAAAAAATATCAAAAACTGCCCAACGGCACTGAACCGGCGGTTCAGTGCCGTTGGAACCGGCGGTTAACCGTCGGTTCACGGTTCCGGGGGCCTGGAATCGAAACCGGCCCGGTATCCTGCCGGGCCGGTTCCGGTTCGGCCCGGCGAACCGGGTCAACGAGCCAACCGACCCGTTGACCCGGGCCGGGTCCGGGTCTACTCCCGTCCAGATGGCAACCCTACTGTTCTTTTCATAACAGCCATACCCTCGACCTTCAGGATTGCTGGCAGGCCAGCCGGGGTCGAGGTCGTACCGATCGAGGAAGTCCAAGAGGAGCCCACCAGGGAGGTGACCGCGGTCGGGGAAGAGCATCGCCAAGCCAATCCGAGTCCCCTGTCCGACCGGCCGCCCCTGCCACTAGACAATTATTCCCGACCCCCGGTTCCCCCAAGCACGGGAATGCCAGCGAAGAGCAAGCTAACCAGCAGAATGTTGTGCACAGGTCTATCAACGTAATTTCGGGCGGACCCACCTATGGAGATTCTAATAGAGCTTGGAAGTCGCAGATCAGACGCCTTGATGTCTATCAAGTGGGCTGCAGTTCCACCCAAGCGCAGGGGCCGCAGATCAGTTTCGACCCCGCAGACCTACAAGGAGTCGAAGTACCCCATGATGATGCCCTGGTCATCACAGCAATCATAGCTAATTACCAGGTCCGCAGGACCATTGTGGATATCGGGAGTTCGGTAAATATATTGTACTTGAAAGCATTTGAGCAGTTACAGATTGAAGCCACTGAGCTGCAGCCTGTGGCTACACCGTTGTTTGGATTCATCGGAAATGAAGTTCAACCGCTCGGCCAAATCAAATTAGCCATCTCACCCGGAGAGGAGCCCCTGCGGAGAACCAGGTGGTCCACTTTCCTTGTGGTGGACGCACCCTCAGCCTACAATGCTATCCTGGGCTGACCAGCATTAAATGAATTCCGAACTGTGACATCTACCTTCTATCTGAAGGTCAAATTTCTGGTGGGGTATCAGGTCGGCGAAGTCAGAGGGGATCAGAAGGTGGCAACGCCGGTGCTATGTGGATGACGTCCGAGTGGAAGTGAGGAAGACCTTCCGAGCTCCGCCGGCCAGCTGTAACATGGTGCAGTCCTCTCAGCCCTCCCCTTGGGCTGAGCTGATAGAAGAAAAGGAAGAGGTCCAGCTCTTTCCTGACCAAGAAGAGATGAAGGTGAGGATAGCTCCTGGACTACAGCCAGACCTCCGACAACAGCTGATAGAATGTCTGATCCAGAACCAAGATGTGTTTGCCTGGTCCCAGCAAGATCTGAAAGGGGTCAGGCCCGAGGTCATGGAGCACAAACTACATGTGTACCCTGATGCCCGACCTGTGAAACAGAGAAAAAGAGACTTCAGTCCTGAGCAGAATAAGATTATCCAGGCTGAGGTGGAAAGGTTGCTGAAAGCAAGACATGTCCGAGAGGTGCAATTCCCCGCCTGGCTGGCCAATGTGGTGCTGGTCTCCAAGCCGAGCGATAAGTGGAGGGTGTGCATAGACTTCAGGGATCTCAACAAAGCATGTCCCAAGGATTGCTACCCTCTCCCTCGGATATACCAGATGGTAGACTCTACCGCGGGGAGTGAGCTCATCTGCATGCTGGATGCCTACCAGGGGTACCATCAAGTGCCATTATCCCTGGATGATCAAGAGAAGGTCAGCTTTGTCACGGCCGAGGGCACTTATTGCTACACAGTTATGCCCTTCGGACTCAAGAATGCAGGGGAAACCTACCAAAGACTGATGAACAAAGTTTTCAAGGAGCAACTCGGGAGGAACGTAGAAGTGTACGTAGACGATATTCTCATAAAGTCCCTCCGGGCTGCCGACCTGATAGCGGATGTGCGAGAAACCTGCTGCACTCTTCGGAGGTATGGTCTTAAACTCAATCCGTCCAAATGCCTGTTCGGAGCCAAAAGTGGAAAATTCCTTGGCTACATCCTGACCGAACGGGGGATAGAGGCTAATCCAGGCAAAGTGAAAGCTCTACTGAACATGCCTCCGCCCAGAAACCTAAAGGAAGTCCAGCGCTTGACGGGGAGGATCACTGCCCTGTCCCGATTAATCTCCCGGTCGGCTGATAGAAGTCTGCCATTCTTCAAGGTCCTACGCAAGACCTCCAAGTTCCAGTGGGACGCTGAATGTGATTAAGCTTTTGAAGAACTGAAGACTTACTTGGTCAGCCTGTCGGTACTAGCTAAGCCTGAGGAAGGAGAGCCCTTGTATGTCTACTTGTCAGCCACTGAGGGAGCTGTGAGTGCTGTACTTGTAACTCAGAAGGAGACTGAGCAACAGCCGGTCTACTTCTTTGGACATTTACTCAAGGAAGCCGAGTGTAGGTATACTACACTCGAGAAATTGGCCTATGTACTTGTGTTGATGGCTCGGCGACTACGACCGTACTTTTTGTCTCATCCTATCCGAGTGCTGACCAATAGTGCACTCGGGAGAGTGTTGATCAACCCTGAAATCTCAGGTCGGATGGTTAAATGGACAACTGAACTGAGTGAATATGATATCCAGTACCAGCCCTGAACTGCAATCAAAGCTCAGGCCTTGGCTGATTTCCTTAGTGAGCTCCATGCAAAGGAAGAAGAAGGGATATGGAAGATATACGTGGATGGGTCAGCCACTCGGACAGGGAGTGGCGTGGGAGTCTTATTGGTCTCTCCTAAGGGAGATTCACTTCACTTGGCTGTACGCCTGGAATACCCAGCTACCAACAATCAAGCAGAATACGAAGCCCTCCTGGCAGGCCTGCAAGCGGCCAAGCATGTAGGGGCCACTCGGGTTATCTTGCACTCTGACTCTCAGTTGGTGACTCGGCAGGTGGCGGGGAAGATCGAAGTGAACGACGAGAAGCTGCAGGCCTATGTAGAGGCATACAAACAGCTGCAGGCAGAGTTTCAAGAAGCTCAGATTTTACAGATCCCACGGGGAGATAATGCCAAAGCTGATGAGCTGGCTAGGCTAGCCAGTTCGGTCCATCCCTGGGTCTTCCCCAGACCTTCACCTCAGATCATGCTAGTGGCCAGGTCGAGAGGGAGACTAAAATAGAAGTACAGGGGGATTGGAGAGCCCCATTCATAGCCTACTTGCGGGAAGGAGCTCTCCCAGACAGTCCGGAGCAGGCACGAATATTGAAGATAAGGGCAGCCCGGTTCACTCTGATAGGAGATACCTTATACAAGCGAGCTTTCGCTCGGCCGTTACTCAGATGTTTGGGGGGAGAAGAGGCCGACTATGTGCTCAGAGAGGTGCATTTGGGGTGTTGCGAATATCACTCAGGAGGTCGATCCATGGCTCGGAACGTCCTGTTGGCTAGTTACTTTCGGCCTACACTCCAGAAGGACGCTAAGAAGCTGGCCCTCTCATGCCTGTCTTGTCAGAAGTATCAGAATTTATCACTCCGGCTGGTCGAGGTGTTGAGAACATCCACCATGTCCTGTCCCTTTGACCAGTGGGGCATGGATATAGTGGGATCATTCCCCCGAGCAGCAGCTCAGAAGAAATTTTTGTTGGTGGCAGTAGACTACTTCTCCAAGTGGATTGAAGCAGAGGCCCTGACCCGGATTACCGAGCAGGCAGTAAAGAAGTTCCTATGGCATAATATTATCTGTCGATATGGCATACCTTACAAGTTGGTGTCAGACAATGGTCGGCAGTTTCAGGGTCGAGTAATAAGGGAGTGGTGTAAAAGCTTTGGGATCAAGCAGGCCTTCACTTCAGTGGCTTATCCCCAAAGTAATGGTCAGGCTGAAGTAGCTAATAGAGATATTCTGAAGGGGCACAGAGTCAAGTTAGATCAAGTTGGTGGATCTTGGGTAGATGAGCTACCCGGCGTTCTGTGGGCTCTCCGGACCACTCCTAAAGAAGGGTCAGGGTGTACTCCTTTCCAGCTGGTATATGGTAGTGAAGCCGTGGTCCCCATGGAGGTCGGCTGCGAGTCTGACAGAAGGCGTCTGTATGGGGAAGACAATGCGGAAAAAAGACGAGCGGAGCTGGATCTGATTGAGGAGGTTCGGGCCAAGGCTGCGGTTCGCATGGCCGCGTACCAACAAAGGATGCGACGCCGATACAATCAAGGAGTCATCCCCCGAAGCTTTCAGGTGGGTGATCGGGGCTGGAAAAGAGTCAAGCCGGTAGGGGAAATGGGCAAGTTGGAGCCTCAATGGAGTGGCCCCTTCCTGGTGGTCAAGGCGCTGGGATCAGGAGCTTACTATCTGCAAGACACCCAAGGAAAGCAGCTCGGAAGGCCCTGGAGTGCAGTACACTTGAGAATGTACCGTGAGGAGAGTTGAGTGGATCCATCCTTGTACTTGTATTCAAAAAAATGTGATAGAAGAACTCGAAGCCTACGAAAGAACGGTTCCCGCAAGTTATAAGTGGGCACGCTCCCACGCACCCACCGGACTCGGCGTCGATCGGGCGTGGCATTCCACGTTCGGTCGGGTCCGGTCGAGCGTGGCGGTCCATGCTCGGTCAAGGTAAGTCGGACGGTGTCCAGACTCTTGCTAAAGCAAGTTATAAGTGGGCATGTTCTCATGCACTCACCGGACTCGGCGCCGATCGGGCGTGACATTCCACGTTCGGTCGGGCGTGGTGGTCCACGCTCGGTCAGGGTAAGTCGGACGGTGTCCAGACTCTTGCTAAGGCAAGTTATAAGTGGGTCTGTTCCCACGTACCCACCCGACTCGGAGCTGATCGGGCGTGGCATTCCACATTCGGTCGGGCCCGGTCGGGCATGGCGGTCCACGCTCGGTCAGGTTAAGTCGGACGGTGTCCAGACTCTTGCTAAGGCAAGTTATAAGTGGGTTTGTTCCCACGCACCCACCGGACTCGGCGCCGATCGGGTGTGACATTCCACGTTCGGTCGGGCCCGGTCGGGCGCGGCGGTCCACGCTCAGTCAGGGTAAGTCGGACAGTGTCCAGACTCTTGCTAAGGCAAGTTATAAGTGGGTATGTTCCCACACACCCACCGGATTCGGCACCAATCGAGCGTGGCGTTCCACGTTCGGTCGGGCCTGGTCGAGCGTGGTGGTCCACGCTCGGTCAAGGTAAGTCGGACGTGTTGGGACCGGGTGCATGTTGACAAGGATACGGGTTCGTAAATTTCAAAATATTTACGTGCAGCGGAAGAATTAGCATAAATAATTTCTCAAATTATTTTTAACCACGTATCTAGCATGCGACCTTATGATGTGTGGACATGATCATAGATTAAAATTTTGCGAAAAAGTAAACTAATTTACTTAGTACATCGCGTAACTCGAAGTAAGGGACGAGATCCAACCGTAGCGTCCCTTGGAAGCTCCGCCTCTATTCGCGTCCACGCCGAGTTCTCTTCGGGATGACTTCGCAAAGCCACGAGTTTTGTGCCGACTAGAACTACTAGATTCTCCAAAGGCACAACTAGAAAAACAAGAGAGAAAGATGGAAACTAACCACCAAGTAACGGAATCAAAATTCCGGGAAGGAAGGAGTTGCGACCCGCTTCTTCTTCTTCTTCTTTGGCACCTACTTGGTGGAGATGACTCGCGGCAACCCTAGGATGCGCCGGCCCTAGGAGGGGTGTGCGCCGGCCCTAGGATGAGGAGGGGGGCGCCGGCCCTAGGAGGAGGAGAGGAGGAGAGGGAGAGAGCTACTAGATCTCTTGATTACTCAATTGAGGAATTCAAGCCTAGCCTTGGTTCCTTTATATAGTAGCCTCTCCCTTGCCAAGTCTCCCCTTTAACGGAATTTTTCATAAGAAATTTATCCTATAAATTTTCTTATAAATTATTCCGTTTATGCCAAGTTTTATTATAACTAACTTTATAATAAAACAAATACATCTCTCCTTTTATTATAGAATAAAATTTACAAGAAATTTATAAATTTTTCTTATTATGGAAAAATCAATTCATAATTGATTTTATAAAATTAAAATAAACCGATCCATGGTTCACTTTAAATTTCCATAAAAAGAATAAATTTCTATAAATTTCTTTATATAAATATCTTATATAAATCTCTTTATATAAATTTCTTTATATTGATTTATTTATCCATAATTTTATAAAACAAATCGCGCTTGATTTATTTTATAAAATAAACCAAATAAATTGGTTTTCTCTCCTTGTTGTGGCCGGCCAAACCAAAGAGGGTGGGCACCCTCTTTGGCCGGCCACACCAAGCCAATCCCTCGCGAATTAAACTCATTTAATTCGCCCAATAAGCCTTCAAAAGACTTAGCCATTTTAAGCTTCCGTTGCGCCTATGATAAATTCAGATTCGACTTATTTCTCTTGATCGGAAAATCCAATTTTCAACTCGTTTTAAATCCCTCGGATTACTCGTAGTGCGTGTGACTAAATAGGCTTTTGATTTATGTTGACCGTCTATAATCAACCAATTATAGAACGATCATGAGTGGCACCTAGTAGTACATCATGACCCCCAATTAATCGAAAGATCAACGGTTGACCTCAGATATAATTCTGAAACCCTTCAGCAGCTCTAATGAATCGTGCCTCATTCCCTTCACCATCTTATACCCACTCGGTTCAGGACATGGTCTGTGTGTGTCAGTCCCCACTAGGCTGACTATGTCACACCTAGCCCAAGTAATGTCTTTCTCGTCCAATGGATTTCTAATTACTCACATGTATTTAAGAGACTCATACTCTAAACATGTCATGCTCTGGCCAGAGACTTTGAGTAACAATCCGACGATAGGCCTTGGGTATACATCTCCTCGCAAGGAGTGGTGAATCCTTTGTAGGCTGTTCAAACATCTTCGGGCACTTCGGCTTATACCCAACCATCCTGGGTCCACACCTCCTTGGAGATGCTTGCTTAAGATGTTAAAGTATAAATCTCCATGACCAAGATGACTTGAACACCGCAAGTCAAAGGAACATCGCACTTAAGCTGCGGTAAGAACTTCACTGACCTGTCTATATATAGACTACCATGTGAAATTTTACAGCTAGTCACTCCAATGAACTAGTTCCCTTAACTAGCATCCATGTTTATCTCCGGACATCCCAATGTCACCAGCCAGTGAGAATCAGCTGATTAGAGAATAACCCATGCTAGTCTCAACAGAATTGATAGTGTCCGTATTTATCAATTCATCGACTAGGGATATTTTCAATACTTCACAATTGCACATGTAGAGATAATCACTAGTTGTGATTCCATCACAAATTCTCTCATGCTTTGAATTGTATTGCGAACATTCAGTAGATGAGTTTAAGATCCCAATCAAATACACAAATATATATACTCAAATAGTGAATTTTCATTTATTAAAATAAATGTTTACAATTATAAGGAGATTGCCTTAGGACACTTCTCTCATATTACTAACAGGACGGTGTCCAGACTCTTGCTCAATGAAAAAATGAATTAACACATCTCCACAGTATTTACTGCCTGAGTGTGGTTTCCCACGTTCTGAAAGACAAAATGAGTGGCCAGTCGGCCTGAGGGGACTGAGCCGATCAAACATTACCACACTAAGTCAACTCAACATCAGCCGAGTCAGGGTATTAACCCAACCGAGCATCATAGCCAAGTCAGGGTACCGACCCGATCGAGCATCATAGCCGAGTCAGGGTACCGACCTGACCGAGCATCATAGTCGAGTCAGGGTACCGACTCGACCGAGCAACACAGTCGAGTCAGGGTACCGACCTGACCTAGCCACATAGTCAAGTCAGGGTACTGACTGGATCAAGCGGCTAGCAGCGCGAGTATCCCGAGCAACTAACACTTAGAAAAAATGTTGATACGTGGTTTAGATGTCAACCTTCACAGAGCAAGTCGAACAGGCTGAGCGAACAATACTTAGTGACAATTTCATGCATCATAAAAAACGTATACAGTACTAGGACAAGAAGGGTGGAGGTTTAAAAAGTCAAGCTAACTAAGATAAGGCTAATGGGAAGCACAAAATTGGGCCCCGAGGGCCAAGCGAGACGATCACAAAGATTGTAAGGCCTTATGGCTAATTCATAACAAAATAAGTCAGGACTAACAGTTAAATTCAAGTAAATGGGGGGAAAGCATCCTCAGGAATGGATGCCTCAATCCGCGTAGGCTTTACCGCATTGGGCGGGAGGTCTGCGGGAAGATGGCCGACCTCGGTCAGCTGTTGGATGGCGCCCCTCACGCCGTACAGGATCATGCCGCCAGTGCGCTCTGCCACTTGGTCGAGAAAGGGATCTGATTGAATGTAGGCCAAGCGGGCTGCTTCAATCCGGGCTGACTCGCCCGACTGATAATCCGCTAGCTCCTTCTTCAGTCTGGCAATTTCTGAGTCCTTACCTTAGAGGGTGGTGTCCCGAGTTGCTAGCTGTTTCTCTGCGTTCACCAACTGAGCCTCCAGTGTTTGGAAGGTCTCTTGTTGGGCCGCCAATTCAACTTCTTTGTTCTTTAAGGTGAGCTGGGTTTGATTATGGGCTATGGCTGACTCCTTCAGTTGTTGTTGGAGACCCTTAGCCTCTGTCGCTTTCTTTTCCCAGTCAGAGTGAGCTCGGGTGTTGCGGGCCTGAAGGATTTTCTTTTCGCCTTCTAGATGACCGACCCGATTGGATAGCCGCTCCACTTCTAATGCGGCTTGGGCCATAGCTTGTTGCTCTTCCTCTGATCGAGCTTCTAAATCCGATAGCTGGATGTTAGTAGGAGCCCTAGAGCCAATTATGTGATGATTGACTAGAGGCATTTTTGTATCATATTCTATTATTAATATAGACATGTTTGGTTATTATACTTACTTTGTATTCTGTGCCAAATAACTAAGTATAATAATGTCCTTGTGTAGTAGGTTCATATCTACATTATATCGATTGGTTGAATCGATAGTGAGATAATGTAGAGAACACTACACTAAATTATTCCTAGTCAAGCATCAATTATTCAGGGACAATATTGATGCATGGAGACTAGCATGTAGGTCAACTGATGACTTGAGCTCACAAGTCATGGATATGTGATATCAAGTTGACACATGGGTATACATTGGAGAATGTGTACTGGATGACCCGCCATGAGAAAGTTTCATAGATTATCATATGAGTGTCATAGACTTTCTCATGTGACTATTGGTATGAATAGTCCTTAGACCTGGAGTCACTACGGCTCACTACATAAGGAGTTATGTACTTTGCTATCGTCAAATGTCACCCGTAACTGGGTGGACTATAAAGGCGATCACTGGGTATGTAATGAATTATGCGGAGGGATGTGAGTGATGTAGATGAGATCTATCCCTCCCATATGACGGGAGTGATATCTGTGGACCCCTTGATCGAGTAGGACTACTGAAACGCATGGCCATGCTCAAATGAGTCAATATGAGATATTGAGCTCATTTGTTTGAGTGAGTCTACTCGGGGATCAAGAAACACAAGATTGATTGAGGATGACACGGTCTATGCCTCATTGGTCAATCTAGATATCAAGGATAGAAGGACAAGGTCATACACTATCATAGTCACAGAGGTTTAGTCGGATCTCGACTTTTCTTGTTACTTGGGTAGCAATGATGCATTGCTAGATGCCGATCATTGCTTATGTGTCTAAAGTGTTTAGGCACATTGCCAACGTCACGAGAACCTATTGGGTCACACACAAAGGACACAATGCATCGGGAAAGTTGATCGGCAGATCTGAGCCCGAGTTGGGAACTCGGGAGATCTGAGCCCAAGTTGGGAACTCGGGAGATCTGAGCCCGAGTTGGGAACTCGGGAGACCTAAGCCCGAGTTGGGAACTCAGGAGGTCAGTTTGGGGGACTCGAGTTGGGAACTCGAGAGAGGCCGAGTCGGAGCTCGGCAGGCCGAGTCGGAGCTCGGCGAACCGAGTCGGAGCTCGGCGGACCGAGTCGGAGCTCGGCGGATCGGGTCGGCACTCGGTAGACTGGGTCGGAGCTCGGCAGACTGGGTCGGGAGCTCGCCACTCGGGAGACTTGGTCGGGAGACCGAGTCGGAAGCCCGAGAGCCCCGGTCGGAGCTGCATAGAGGAAAGAGAAAAGTCTCTTTTCATTTGATGAAAAGATTCTTTTCATTGGATGAAAAGATTCTTTTCTTGCATGAGAAATGATAAAGAGCTACATAAAAAGATGTGCCTTGGGACTTTGGATGAGGTCTTGGTCTTCTTCTTGCCTTAGCTTTTCCCTTTCCCTTCCTCTCTTCTTCCTCTCCTCCACTCTTGGCCGAAACCTTATTGTAAGGTTCTTGGTGTTTTCGAGCTACCTCAAGTTACTAGCACAACTAAGGTAGTTCTCCCAAAGTTGAGAGATTGTGTCTGTGTGGATACGAATAGAGGCACGGACGCTTGAACGTGCAAGAGATCCGACGCATCTTGGACGAGCGGGATAACCGAAGGGCACGCTTCAAAGGTATAAACAGTAGATAAATCTATTAGATAGATAGCTTTGTACGAGTTTTCTTTCGCATGGATCGCTCGTGGGTTCTTGTTTCCACTGCGTTTTTATTGTTTTGTGCCGGGAGAACCCAACACTGGATCCACAGCGTCGTTATCTCTGAGCGTAATTGATCCCGACCCTCATCGCCTGGAGGAAGAGTGTGGTGGGCTAGCTTATCCTCTAGCTCCTTCACCCTCCACTCGGCAGCATGACGTTCTCTGATATTGGTGACTAACGCCTGGCTGACCGGCGGCTCGCCGCCCAATGCTACATATTGACGGGAATATCATAAGGATAAATACAAATAGCCAGGTGGGGTAAGGGTGTACCTGAGTCGAGTCCAAGAAGAAAGTGTCGGCTAGGCTTATGGGATTCGTCGTGGAGGCCGTGACCTGACCCTGATCCCAGCTGGAGACCAGCTAGCCATGCAAGATGAGCGGTTGAGGCTGGACTACTAGGGTCAGCACAGTGGCCGAGGGGACTTGGATATCCAGCGCAGATCGGGGAGGCGAATGCATTGACAAGAGAGCCTCTACGGCGTCGACGTTTGCAGCACTTGTCAAGGACACCCGATGAGACGGTGCGGTACCTGAGGTTGAGGCTCTGGCCTGGGGTACTGCCAAGGACGGAGCCGAGACTCCCGAGCGAGGTGTATCCGGGGTCGGGCCCGGAGCACCGGACCGAGGTGGACTCGGGATAGCAGTCAATGCCGGAGTACCGTGCGAGGCTAGGTCAGGAGGAGAGGCCGGTGTGGGGGTGGGAGGTGTGCCCGGGGAAATAATCAGCCGTCAGCGTTTCCTGACCAATCCTTCGGAGGCCGGCTGCTCCGTCCCCTCCTCTTCCAGTGGCTCCACGTCCACGACTTGAGGGGTCACGCCTGAGTCCCCAGCCGGGAGAGTTTCCCCCGAATCGTTGCCCCCGACTGCGGGTCGTTCTGGAGCTGGAGCAACACCTACCGGAAGTACCGCTCGATCAGCCGCCAGCCTGGCGGCCAAAGCCTCCATGGCTGCTTCCTCCCGAGCCACTACATCACCGACCCGAGCTCTGTACATGGTTTCAACTGCAATAGGGAGAAGCTTTTAGTTAGCATTAACTGGTCGGTGAACTGAATAAAGACTTACCGAGTGTGCCAGGCAACTCGGCCGGGGTATGACTCAGCCGAAAAAGATAAAGCAGACCGTCGATCAGCAGCTTGCCCGCATGGTAGCGAGTCCCACCGAGCTGCAAGAAGGCCAGTTGATAACTCGGGTCCGAGCGGATGTTCTTGGGCAGTTGAGGAAGGTTAGGAAGGTTTTCCACCCATTCAAGGGGCCAGTTTGGGGCGGGGGTTGCCTGGATATAGAAAAAATGGGATTTCCAGCCTTTGTTAGACGAAGGAACTTTCTCTAAGAAGGTTGAATTAATGCGGGCTTGGAAGTAGAAATTCCCGGGCTCATGCTTCTTAAGATAATAGAAATAATGGAACACTCGAGGTGTCAGGGGAATTTCATGAGCGGTAAAAACGATTACTGTACCGCACAAGATCCTAATCGAGTTTGGGGCCAGTTGGGACAAGGATACCTGGAAGTACCTACAGACTTCGCGAAAGAACGGATGAAGGGGAAAGTGCAAACCAGCCAGCAATTGGTCGGAGAAGACAGTGAAATAGTTCAGAGGGGGTTCATGGGGTCTACCTCGACGGTCCGGGAGAGCCATGGCGTGGTCTTCAGGAATTTGATAATCTATGCGTAAGGTCTCTAACTGACCTAGGGTTAATGAGGATCGGGTGGTTAGGTACCATGGCTCGGGTGGTGCGGACGACTCGGCCATCTAGGTGAGGTCGGGAAATACAAAGCAAAGATTCGGTAGAAAGGAGTACCTAAGGCCGAAGTTCACCGGAAACACTACTCGCCGGAGCTGAGGAGATCGGGCGGCGGAGGTCGGACGCAACTTAGATAGAAAGCAAAGGTTAAGGTAAAAAAGGGTAAAAGAAGGAGTTGGGCCTATTTATACTACAGGTAGAAGCCCCAAGGACCGTCCGATGAAGAAGGGGCTGGTGGCGGGCTCGAATCCCAGCCGTCCAATCTCTGTCATTCCCTAGGTCTCAAGGCTTCTCCGGGACGCCACACGAGCCATGATGATGACGCCTCGCGGCCAGGCATGTCTAAACGGAGGGCGACATGTGCTCCGACATTAATGGTGATTTGATAGAAGATCCGACATTTAATGAAGACGATTAGGAGGACGATATGACACGGGGAAAGGTAAAAAGAAGCTAGGTCGACCGGGCCGAGAGCCTAGTCAGTCGGACTAAGCGCCTCCTTCGACTAGACTTGAAGGGGAGGATTGTGATCCGGGCAGATGGTTTTTCTAGAAGGGTCAGGGGCCCGGTCGGGTTTGATCTAACGCGGTTCAAATCAGAGGAAGTCAAGCCGATTCATAGTTAGGCTCACGGGTTCGACCAGGAGATCGTCCAAAAACCCGAAAGCCGAAACAGACGGGGTCGGACACCCGAGGGCCGTCACTTGGGTCGGACCCCCGAGGTCGGTCACTCCGGGTCGGACACCCGAGGTTAGTCGCTCGGGGTCGGACACTCGAGGTCGGTCGCTCGGGTCGGATACCCGAGATCAGTCGCTCCGGGTTGGACACTCGAGGTCGTATACCCTAGGTCAATCACTAGGGGTCGGACACCCGAGGTCGGACGCCCGAGGTCGGTCACTCGGGTCAGATATCCGAGGTCAGTCACTCCAGGTCGGACACTCGAGGTCGGTCACTCGGGGTCAGACCCTCGAGGTCTTACCCCCTGTCTGTAGACTTCTAGCCTAGATTTATCCAACCAAATACTTACAGCCTGCCTCTGTCAGTAATAATGTAGCGGACCTCTGACATGATCATCACCTGACAGAGCCGCCAACGTTAAATGAGAAGCAGAAGAGATAGTCTAGACAGCGTGTCAGGCGGCTTTGGCAGTCTCACAGGATTAATAAAGCTGCCATAAGTTCAGTCTGACAGCTGATCATTCCTTAATGAGACAGGACAGCTCTGACACAGCACGGAGCTTTCCTTCCCCTATATAAACCCCCCTTTGATCTCCGGAGAGGGGATTGCTGCCATTTACAACCATCACCACCACTTTCTAAGCTTCACCTAGGTTCGAGCTGAGTGCCTCGAACCTCATCCTTATTCGAGCCTGACCCTGACCCCCCGTGTGATAGCAGACAGGGTCGTCTTGGTCAGACCGAGTCAGCCGGGCGAGAACCGATCTTCACTTGTCGATAGGATCAACTGGCTTAAATTCTCTCGACCCCAGGCACATTACCCGACCAGTAAACCGTGATTTGTCTCCCTCTAGACATCCGTGGGACAGGGATCAGGGGGCCATTAAAGTGACGGTTCCACCTTTTGTTCCTGTATATTTAACTTCCAATTAAGTAGCGAAGGAAATTAGGTAACAAATAGAAGGAGAGTTCAGAAAGGGATTAAGCAAGTCTGAAATCACAGTCGACAATTTGCTTTAGGGAATTAAAGTGTTGTACTTGGGAGGGATGAGATTCCTAAAAGCCGAGCAGAGGCTGAGGGTGAGAGGCAAAGTGTTTTGGAGTTACGTAGCTTGATCTTCACGGCTAACGGATGCTACAAGCACCGTGGATCCTTAATTAGGTGAGAGAGAGAGAGAAGGAATTGCGAGCTATATTAAAAAAAAATGATAAATCAGGCAGCAGACAAATTAAATTTGGGGTGATCGGCCCGGCCCCACGAAAGTTTCCCACCAATCATCAGGATAAATCGGGAAACGCTCGCGGTGGGCAGTCTAGAAGCCCAGCGTCCCATGGTTTGCGCCCCATTTGGAGGAAAAATTCCTATAAAATGCGCCGTAGCTGGGGATCGAACCGTGGATGCCTAGGTTAGCTACTAGCGACCCTACCGCTGCACCATAGCCCCGGGGGCGATTTAGAATAAGTGAAGAGAGGTGAGAGGTTTAATAGAGAATAAATTGACTAAGTTAAATATTATTAAATATTTTCTTAGTAATCTGTTAATTAACAGTTTCATTATTAATTTTTCATTTAACTAAGTATCTTAAGGACTCTATAAATTATGTATCTCATGGATAAATTTTCTCAATCAAGAAAGTTATTTTGTTACCTCTTCTTTCTCTCTCTACTTCTCTTATTTTATTATGGTATCAGAGTCATAGCTCCTCATACCTTACGTACCACTATTTTTATGCAACGTCTTTCTTCTTCTTCATGTGACTCTTACTATCACCAATTCTTTTTGGAAAAAATGCTAGCAATTTTTAAAGTGTCTTATCTCTTCCTCCTATATTTTTTGCTCGTCATCCTCGTTCCTCGTTTTTATCACCCGCTAACTCATGACGAGAAAGTAGGGGAAAAGAGGAATAGCCTCCGTGCATTTTGGCCCAAGCTACAACAACTTTTGGTTCTTTATTATTTTTATTTGATGTCGAATGTTAGAAGATATCAAATTTGTCTCCAATTTGGACATACCGGTATTCAATGTCCTAAAAGGCTCGACAAAACTTTCATCGGTGGTCCTTCAGCTTTAAAAAAAATGTCAAATTTGTCTCCAAATTGGACATATTGGTATTCAATGTCCTAAAAGACTTGACAGAACCTTCATCGGTGGTCCTTCAGCTTTAAGAAAATCTTTAAGACATGCAACTACTTCACAAGTTCTTCCTAAAGTTCTCTCATCTATGTCTACTCATGGCAAACCTTCAAAATTTTTATCTACTAAATGGTATATTGACACTGAAGTAACTCATCATGTCACATCAGACTACAATATCTTTACAGAAGTACTATCATATACTGGTTCGGATACGGTACAAGTATGTGATGACTCAGGTTTGCATATTACTAATCTTGGAAACACATACATTTATTTGTCTAATCGTACTTTTCACATGCGCAACATCTTTCATGTTCCATCCATTACTAAAAATTTACTCTCCGTACGTCAATTTTGCCTTGATAACAATGTCTTTTTTGAATTTCATCATGATCATTATCTTATAAAAGATAGAGGAACAAATACTACTGTATTTCTTAGGAAAATAAAAAATGGCCTCTACTATTTTCAAAATTCTTCAATCAAAGCTTTTATTGGTGAACGCGCAAATAAACTAGTCTGGCATGCTCGACTTGGTCATCCTTCCCTTAGTATTGTTCAGTCGATCATAAATAGGTATGATTTACCTACTTCATTTACTTCATCTCCATCTCATTCATGTCAGGCATGCATGGAATCTAAAAGTCATAAGTTACCTTTTTCTTCATCTGACCACGTTTTCGGTTTTCCACTTGAAATAATTCATTCTGATATTTAGGGTCCTGCACCTATCTTGTCTAACCAAGGTTTCTTATATTATGTTACCTTCATTGATCATTTTAGTAAATACACTTGACTTTATTTTATGAAAAAAAATCTGATTTATTTAATATTTTCTGTAATTTTCAAAACAAGTTGAACGATATTTTAATCGCAAAATATTCTCTCTTCATTCTGATTGGGGAGGAGAATATCAAGCTCTTCATCGTCATCTTGTATTTTGTGGGATTGTTCATCGAGTCTCTTACCCTCACACTCTAGAACAAAATGACTTTGCTAAGAGCAAACATAGACATATAGTTGAAACAGCCTTAGCTCTTGTTCATCATGCATCAGTTTCGTATAAATTTTGGGATAAAGCTGTTTGTACTGCAGTATATCTCATAAATCGACTTCCTATCCCATTGCTCAATCATAAGTATCCTTTGGAAAAAATTTTATAATCAAACTCTTGAATACACCTTTTTTCGAATCTTTGGTTGTGCATGTTATCCATGATTACGCCCCTACTCTAAACACAAACTTGACTATTATTCATTATTATGTATTTTCCTTGGTTATAGTA
>JAGFNQ010002615.1:211776-302114 GCA_024364735.1 Boesenbergia rotunda | reverse complement strand
TCCATCCATGAATATTGTGGGGCTCGAATGGATATTCCATCTTAAGCATCGAGTTGATGATTCTCTTGAATGGTATAAAGCTCACCTTGTAGCCAAAAGATTTAGTCAAGAACCAGGTATTGACTTCAATGACACCTTCAACCCAGTTATCAAAATTACATCTGTCAGATTATTGTTATCAATAGCTATTAGTTCTAATTGGTCTATCCGACAATTAGACATTCCTAATGCATTTCTTCATGGTATTCTTGAGGAAACAGTTTTTATGGAGCAACCACCTAGATTTATTCATCCACAATTTCCATCTTATGTTTGCCACCTCAAGAAATCTTTATATGGTCTTCGGCAAGCTCCTTGTACATGGTTTCATTGATTATCTAAATGGTTACTGGCTCAAGGATTTTCTGGATCAAAAACTGACTCCTTTCTATTCTACAGACATAATGATGGATCTATGATATTTTTTCTTATTTATGTGGATGATATTCTATTAACTGGCAATGATCAAAAGGGCGTCTCAAATTTATTAAGCCTTCTCAATCAGGAATTTCCTATTCGAGATTTAGGAAATGCTCGTTTTTTTCTTGGTATTGAACTTATTCCATATGATGAAGGTTATATCCTCTCTCAGAGCAAATATATTAATAGGCTTCTTCAAAGAGCTAAAATGGATGGAGCACGCCCAGTCTCTACACCTATTGCTCCAAATAATGTCTCTACACCTTCTTCCTCTTTAGTGATGGTTGATCCCCAAGTTTATCGAAGTTTTGTTGTAGCTTTACAGTATGTTACTATCATGCGCCCTGATATTGTTGAAACTTAGATGGCTAGAGAGGGGGGGTGAATATAGCCAGACACAAACCCTTTGAGCTTTTAGGGATTTCTGCACTTCAAGGTTAGTCGTAGCGGAAGACAAATACAAAACAGAGTATTGCAGAAATTAAACTCTAAGCTAAGCACAAACAAGAACGCTAACAAAGAGGAGTTACAAGGTTCGGGGATAACTTGCCCCTACTCTTTGGCGTGCCCGTGAGGTGGGCGATCCCTTGATCGTCGGCAGATCAAGCCCCGGAAATCCGGATAGAATGCAACCTCCTTCTCGGTGGAGTAACCTCTCCACAGCGTTTCAATCAGTGTATATGAAAATAAGCACAATGAAACAAGGAGGCTTACTAAGCACTAGGAACGAAAGAACACAAGTGAACTCCTCACCGAGCTCCACTCAGCACAGATCTCACGCAAGAACTCCCTGCTCTTCGTGTCTTCTTGCTGATGGACTCGCCAAGCTCCTTGTTTCTCTTCCAAGCACTCAAGTATGCAGAAGCTTCAAAGGATGCTCAGGTTTCCAGAAGCTTCAAGATGCAGGATCAGAGTTGTCGTCCCAGGAGCTCAAGAGTTGTAGCAAGAACAGAAGAGATCCCATACTCTCTTCTTCCCAGCCACCACTTAACCTGCTGCCATCGCTAGGTCAGACGCTCCTCTGGAGCTTGCCAGCTTCTCACCTGTAACAGCCCAGCTATCCCTGACCTCACCTGGACTCCCTGAGCTTCCCTCAGTCGAGCCCCAGATCAGCCAGCATCCATTGAAGCCTGAGAAAGAAAACTGTCAAACCTGCTCGATGGAAAGACTCTCATTGACCCTCCTTGAGTGTTTGAATCCATCCCTGTCACATGCACACTCAATCAGACGCTTAGCAAAGCATATCACATGAAAACAGCAATGTATTAGAGAATCGGCAGATAAAACAATCACGATCAGAGCTTCTGACTGCGTATTTGAATTAAAGATCAGCTCCTAATCGGTCCCCAGACCGATCAGGATGTGGCCTGATTGGTCACCAGACCTATCCAGCAGTCTACTGCACACTCCTGATCGGTCTCCAAACCAATCAGGATGTGGCCTGATCGGTCACCAGACCGATCAGGGTGTGGCCTGATCGGTCACCAGACCGATCAGGGTGTGGCCTGATCGGTCTGGGGACCGATCAGGGCACTTCCTGACCAATCAGAATCCAACCTGATCGAACATAGAGAGGAGCTCGCGATATTTGATCGTTCACTAGAACGATCTAAATAGTATCCCTGATCGGTCACTAGACCGATCAGGAGCCACGCAGTAAAGTTCCCAAACTCACTATATGCTCCCTGATCTGTCCCCAGACCGATCAGGAGCCGAGGAGTAAGGTTCCCAAACTCACTGTATGCTCCCTGATCGGTCACCAGACCGATCAAACATAGCTGGATCGGTCACCAGACCGATCCACGAGGGAACTCCGTGTCAAACTCCTTGATCGGTCACCAGACCGATCCAGGCAAAGCCAAATCCACTCTAAGTCACGAGAACAAGCCTCCAGCCCTTCTCTGACTTGTGCTTAGTCCCTCGGACCACTCGTGCTTAGTCCCTCGGACCAAGACTTCATGCCTAGTCTCACTCACTGGGACTTCAACCTAGCCCTCCAAGCTAGGACCTGGCCCTCCAAGCCAGGATTTCATCCAACCTAGCCCTCCAAGCTAGGACCTGACCCTCCAAGCCAGGGTTTCATCCAACCTATCCCTCCAAGCTAGGACCTAACCCTCCAAGTTAGGACTTTTCCACACCTAACCCTCTAGGTTAGAAATTTTCACACCTAGCCCTCCAAGCTAGGACTTAACCCTCCAAGTTAGGACTTTTCCACACCTAACCCTCCAAGTTAGGACTTTTCACACCTAGCCCTCCAAGCTAGGACTTTTTTCCATGTCAGCGTGCGATCTCCCGATTCACCTGGACTTAATCCAAATTCTCGTAACGAACCTTAAATCAAACTCAAATCATAACTTAAATCAGTGTCAACACCAAAACAACAATCAGGGTCAGACTGCATCAACAGATATTACGTTTACAATAAATCGTGCTTGTCAGTTCATGCATACTTCTACAGAACAAAATTGGGAATGTGTGAAAAGAATACTTTGTTATCTCAAATGCACTATTCTACATGGTCTTCTTTTATATCGACACTCATCTCGAGATTTACATGCTTATAGCGATACGGATTGGGCAAGTTCTCCTGAAAATAGACACTCTACTAGTGGATATGCAATATTTCTTGGACAAAATCTTATTTCTTGGAATTCGAAAAAAGCAACCTATAGTATCTCGTTCAAGCACTGAAGCTGAATATAATGCTATAGCCAATGCAACGTCAGAAATTATTTGGCTTCAATCCCTTCTTTCAGAACTTTATCTTGCATCAGATATTCCACCAAAAATTTGGTGTGATAATATTAGAGCAACATATCTTACATCAAATCCAGTATTTCATACTCGTACAAAACATGTTGAAATTGATTTTCATTTTGTTCGAGAGCGCGTGGTAAACAAACAATTATCTGTTTCTTATATCTCTGCAGTGTTGGTACTTGGATGGCTAAAGAGGGGGGGGGGGTGAATGTAGTCAGACACAGAAATTTGAACTCTTTTTGAGATTTCTGCACTTAAGGATAAGCAACAGCAGCGGAAGCAAAATACAGAGAAATGCAGAAATGCAGAAACTAACAGAAAACTAAAAACACAAATCACAAACTCTAACACGAGGATTTCAAGGTTCGGGGATAACTTGCCCCTATTCCTTGGCGTGCCCATGAGGTGGGTGATCCCTTGATCGTCGGCAGATCAAGCCCCAGAAAATCCGGATATCAAATACCTCCTTCTCGGTGGAGAAACCTCTCTACACAGATAGTCTCAAGAGAATGATGGAAATACAGCACAGAGACAAAGAAAGTGTTAGTAATATGAGAGAAGTGTCCTAAGGCAATAGCCTTGTGATTGTAATCATTTACTTTAATAAATGAATATTAACTATTTGAGTGTCCATGTTTGTGTATTTGATTGAGATCTTAAACTCATTCACTGAATGTCCGCAATACAATTCACAGCATGAGAGAACTTGTGATGAATTCACAACTAGTGATTATCTCTACATGTGCAATTGTGAAGTATTGAAATTGTCCCTAGTCGATGAATTGATAAATACGAACACTATCAATTCTGTTGAGACTAGCATGAGTTATTCTCTAATCAGCTGATTCTCACTGGCTGGTGACATTGGGATGTCCGGAGATAAACATGAATGCTAGTTAAGGGAACTAGTTCATTGGAGTGACTAGCTGTAAAACTTCATATGGTAATCTACATATAGATATGTCAATGAAGCTCTTACTGCAGCTTAAGTGCGATGTTCCTTTGACTTGCGGTGTTCAAGTCATCTTGGTCATGAAGACTTATACTTTGACATCTTAAGCAAGCATTTCCTAGGAGGTGTGGACTCAGGATGATTGGGTATAAGCCGAAGTGCCCGAAGATGTTTGAACAGCCTACAAAGGATTCACCACTCCTTGCGAGGAGATGTATACCCAAGGCCTATCATCGGATTATTACTCAAGGCCTCTGGCCAGAGCATCACATGATCTGAGTATGAATATCTCAGAAACATGAGAGTAATTAGAATCCGTTGGACGAGAAAGACATTACTTGGGCTAGGTGTGACGTAGTCAGCCTAGTGGGGACTGACACACATAGACCGTGTCCTGAACCAAGTGGGTATAAGATGGTGAAGGGAATGGGGCACTATTCATTAGAGCTGCTGAAGGGTTTCAGAGTTATTTCTGTGGTCAACCGTTGATCTTTCGATTAATTGGGGGTCATGATGTACTACTAGGTGCCACTCATGATCGTTCAATAATTGGTTGATTATAGACGGCCAACATAAATCGAAAGCCTATTTAGTCACACGTACTACGAGTAATCCGAGGGATTTAAAACGAGTTGAAAATTGGATTTTCCGATCAAGAGAGATAAGGCGAATCTGAATTTATCAGAGACGCATCGGAAGCTTAAAATGGCTAAGTCTTTTGAAGACTTAATGGACGAATTAAATGAGTTTAATTCGTGAGGAAGAGGCCTTGGTTTGGCCGGCCAAAGAGGGTCCCCACCCTCTTTGGTTTGGCCGGCCACAATAAAAAGGGAAACCAAATTGTTTGGTTTAAATTATAAAATAAATCAAGCGTGATTTGTTTTATAAAATTATGGATAAAAAAATTTATATAAAGAAATTTATATAGAAATTTATTCTTTTTATGGAAATTAAAATTAACCATGGATTGGTTTATTTTATTTTATAAAATCAATTATGAATTAATTTTTCCATGATAAGAAAAATTTATATATTAACTTTCTTGTAAAATATTATTCCATAATAAAAGGGGAGACATGGTTATTTTTATTATAAATTAAGTTATAATAAAAACTTGGCATAACGGAATAATTCATAGAAAAATTTATAAGATAAATTTCTTATGAAAAATTTATTCCATTAAAAAGGAGACTTGGCGATAAAGAGGCTACTATATAAAGGTGAAAAGGCAAGGCTTGGAAATCAATTCAAGTGATCAAGGGTTCTTGCTATAACGCCCGCCCTTATATCTACTCTCGGGGAGGGGTTACGTACTAGTCATTCATTCATATAATAAAATTTTTAACATACAATAAAAGCAAGAGTGCAAGGACTAAGTGCTGAGCATGCTTGTCTAAAACTATCAAGTGATATTTACAAGTGCTAAGCATACTTGCCAGTACATGTCAATCGAATATCATGCTTGAATCATTAGAACATCATTTGAAATATTTTAATCAAGAGTTATTCCATAACATGATAGGTTCACATATTATTTCAAACCATAATATAATCAAACAAAATCAAGTATATGAAAATTCCAAGTGTAATCACCATCATGCAATATCAATCCTAATCACTAACATTCATTGTCAAGGAGCATAAATATAAGCATAATAAAGTAGATATAAGAATCTTTCTTTCCCGAGCCACCACCCCACACATCTCCAGCCTCCTGCCTCTTCCATTAGTTTAAGTGTTCCTTACCCTTATCTGCAGCATAAGATAACACATAAACTAGTAAGCACAAATGCTTAGTAAGGATCCTGTCCTACTAACAAAATCCATACGAAAGAATACAACATGTACACATAATAAATCATAAGCATGAGTTCATCAAAGCATACTAAACATCCAAGTTTCTAAACATGCAGTATAAAATACCTTAAGCATACCCTTCACATATAATAAATGTTTTCAATGAATGTTTTCAAAATAATTCCATAAAGGTATTACTTAAAAATACATCCATATCATATAGGGCCCAGTTGTGTACCACATATTGCGCGTACCACATATTGCGCGTTCCCTAATGAATTGGGGTAGCGAGCCACCAACCAATTAGAGCAGGACCCTTCCGTCCTACCGGAGCCATGACCTTACGTTAACATGCACCCCGGATTTGTTTAACGACCCCCTTCCGAGTCGAGTACACAACTTCCAAAGTAAAATACTTATCATGCTTTTACATATATGCTAAGGAGTACTCCAAATCCACTCTTAAGGGACACACCACTCTTCAAGGGTGCTCATGATCCCGTAGGGACACACCACACAACATAAGGGGTGCTCTTGATCCCATACTTAGTGGAGTATCCTTTCAAGCATTTTATCATACACATCACATGCAATTCATAAAGGGTGCCCCATGGGCTACATAAACATGCTCATACATACATTATATTTCAACCACTTACACATACTTATATATGACAAGATTGGTCACATAAATCATATTCCTGTCATAGGAAGTGGTAGCATGCTTCATGAGTTAACCGAGTTCTTCTTAACCCTAAACCTAAGGTTTTGGCCGAAAGTCAAGGGTAGAGGTAGCTTAGGTTTTTGACATCAAACATCCCATACAACATATATATATATACATCATGTATCATACTAAGCATAGCATACATCATGAGATAATCGATATTCACAAACCTAATGTTCCATGCTTGGCCGAATATCACATGCTAGGGGAAAAGTTAAGTTTTCCAATCACACATTCCATTTAAACATCACATGCATATACATATCATCATCCCAAACATAAGCACATCCTATAGGGTAGTTTAACCTTCACAAACCCTAACTCTAGGGTGTTGGCCGAATGGTGTAGGGTGGGGAAATTAGGGTTTTTGAATCAACATTCATACAAGCATTTACACAAACATCTCACATACATATCATGCCACTTATTAAACATAGATTACATCATAGGATAATTATGCAACCCTAAACCCTAATCCCTCTTGGGTTGGCCAAAACTTGTACGGTAGGGAAACCCTAATTTTTGTTATCACAACTTGAAGGAAATCAACATATAGGTATACCCTAAGTCCCAAGGGTTCTCCTCATGTATCAAGGAGTAACCAAGGCCTCCTCTTTGGGTGTTGGCCGAAACTTACACAAGGGTAAAACCCTAGTTTTTTTCATAACATCATGAAGAAAATCAACATACATATATACCCTAAGTCTCAAGGGGTCTTCTCATGTATCAAGGAGTAACCAAGGCCTCCCCTTAAGGGGTGGCCGAAACTTACAAAGGGGAAAACTCCCATTTTCGAAAACCACAAAAGCAAAAGAACCATACACAACTATTACACTGCAGGCGAGGGGATACTTACATCCTTTCGCTTGAATTTCTCCTTCTCTTATTCCTTAGGGTACCCTTAGTTGAAGGAGGTGAGAATTTCCTTTGTTAGACTTCTCTAGCACTCTTGGCCCTAGTAGAGGGCAAGATCTTCGAATGGTTCTTCTTCCTTCCAATTCCCTAGGGTTAGAACCCTAGGGTGCACTTTTCAAAAATGAAAAGGGAGAAGGGGAGGAGGTGTCTCGGTTTTGGAATGGGGAGAGTGAGGAAGAAGAAGAGAAGAAGTTATTCCAACCTCTCCTTCTCTTATTTATACTTTTCTCATAAAGAGACATGTCTCTTCACTTCCCTAGCTTTAACAAGCATGTTTCTTATTCTCTCAACATGAAACATGGCTTGGTGCGTTGGTTATGACATGATTAGTGCAACTAGGAGGTTCAAGGTTCAATCCTTGCTTCCTCCTTTCTACATTTCCTTTTTATCACATTTTGCACTAATCCACATCCAAGCCCATCAAGCCAAGCCCATCATGAAATTTCATAATAATAATAATGTTTCATGAATTCATAATATTTCATATGGGAAAATTTTGGGGTGTTACAATGGCTGTGGCCATCAAGTTTTTCTTAGCTATGAAGGTAGGTAATTATACCGATTACACATCACATATATGTAACTATCACTTTATGCTATCAACTAATTGAATGTTTGCATAAATCATTGGGTTGTTAACTAATTAACAAGTATGCAACTTTATACATAGCACCCAACTGCACCTCTCTTTGCATCGACCTTGGCTGTGGCACAACAAATCGATGCTCTAAGCTTAAGGCTGACCCATTAATCAAGAAATAGTTTTAATATGGTTGGAGCTCATTCAACCGTTTAGTCAGGCTTGGATGCGTCCAACAACCAAAACTAAGGATTGACCTCTGACTCCAACTATATTATCCATAAACTAATTCCATGGTTTGAACATGTTGAGGTTCAAGCCGGGCATGGATGTGTCCATCAACCCAAATGAGAAACAAAACTCCGATTCTAACCATATTAATGGAAGGTGTTGGCCTTAATATTTTGTAAGGGGTTTTGGGTCTCATCCTTTCTTTTCTAAGCATATTCATGACATAGAATTATGTCATGACTAACGATTTCCTTAATAAAGTACATATGTGACTTAATTTATCAAGTCTCATTATTTGAATTAGGAACCGGATTTCCTAATTCTAATTTCATACTTTATTTAAGGAATTATTTTGGGAAACAATTTCCTAAATTGTCATAATCAATTTCGGAAATAATATGTTTTAAGACTTTGATTTCTCTAAATCAAATCTTATTAAATTAAGAGACAAATCCCTTAATTCAACCACATATTATTTTCATGAAAATCTCATTTAAGAAACTCTATAGGAAATCATTTTCCTAATTAATTTTGGAGACAACAATATGTAAGAGCATCACCTCTTAAATCATATTTTATTCATGGATTTAATTAACTACAACAAATTATTTTCTAAGGGTGGCTCCCCGAGGCTCAGATACCCAAAGAAAAATAATTTGTTGTAAATCCAATTTGGACGGCTCCCCGAAGCTCAATCCAAATCAAACATGACAATTTCATTTAAAATTGGTAAATTAAATTACAACAACTAACTTTAAATTGGACGACTCCCCGAGGCTCAATCCAAAATGAAGAATTTTGTTGTCAATTTAAAAACCAATTCAAATTTAATTGTCAACTAACTGTCCATAAATTTGTCTAGACTTTCTTGAAAGAAAGTGTCCAAAATTGCGAGATTTCATAAATAGGTTTTCAGAATAAATGTAAGTTTCTGGTACAAAGAAAACTTACATATTTTCAAAATTGGAAAATTTCTAAAATAGAAAAATTTCCAAAATTGAAAAGTTTCCAAAGATGGGAAGTTTTCACAATTATTATAAAATTTCAGAAACTAGAAAATTTCAAAAGTTTACGAAATTTCATGAGGATTTCCAAACTTAGAAATTCCTAAATCTAAAATTTATTATAATTTGAAAGTTTCCATAATTGAAAATTTTTTCCAAAATTGAGATCATGACAAAGTTTTCCGCAAAACAATTATATGATTATGTCGAACACTAACCGGCTCTGTTACCACTGTTGGGACCGGGTGCATGTTGACAAGGATATGGGTTCGTAAAATTTTAATTTTTACGTGCAGCGGAAGAATTAGCATAAAATAATTTCATAAATTACTTTAACCACGTATCTAGCATGCAACCTTATGATGTGTTGACATGGTCATAAATTAAAACTTTGCGGAAAAGTAAACTAATTTACTAAGTACCTCGCGTAACTCGAAGTAAGGGACGAGATCCAACCGTAGCGTCCCTTGGAAGCTCCGCCTATATTCGCGTCCACGCCGAGTTCTCTTCGGGATGACTTCACAAAGTCACGAGTTTTGTGCCGATGAGAACTACTAGATTCTCTAAAGGCACAACTAGAACAACAAGAGAAAAGATAGGAAACTAACCACCAAGTTAACGGAATCTAAATTTCGGGAAGGAAGGAGATGCGATCCTCTTCTTCTTCTTCTTGGTTGGCTTCTCCTTGGTGATGGTGACTCACGGCAACCTCAAGGGAGGAAGAGGGATCGCCGGACCTAGCTTGGACAAGGGGCGCCGGCCCTAGCTCTCAAGGTGGGCGCCGGCCCTAAGGGGAAGAGAGAAGAGAGAATAAGAGAGAGAGGGAGAGAAATAAATCTCTTGATCTCACTATCGATTAGGAATTCAAAGCATGCCTTTGGTTCCTTTATATAGTAGCCTCTCCCTTGCCAAGTCTCTCTTTTAACGGAATTAACAGAATTAGTTATCATAAGAAATTTATCTTATAAAGTTTCTTATGACTTATTCCGTTATGCCTAGTTTTATTATAACTAACTTTATAATAAAACAAATTCTCTTCTCCTTTAATTATGGAATAAATTATATAAGAAATTTATAAACTTTCTTATTATGGAAAAATCAATTCATAATTGATTTTATAAAATTAAAATGAACCAATTCATGGATTATTTTAACTTCCATAAAAAGAATAAATTTCTATAAATTTATTTATATAAATTTCTTTATACAAATTTATTTATCCATAATTTATAAAACAAATCGCGCTAGATTTATTTTATTAATTAAACCAATTAAATTGGTTTATTCCCTTTTAATGGCCGGCCAAACCAAGAGGGTGGACACCCTCTTTGGCCGGCCAAACCAAGCCGCTTCCATCGCGAATTAAACTCATTTAATTCGCCTAATAAGCCTTCAAAAGACTTAGCCATTTTTAGCTTCCATTGCGCCTCTGATAAATTCAGATTCGACTTATTTCTCTTGATCGGAAAATCCAATTTTCAACTCGTTTTAAATCCCTCGGATTACTCGTAGTGCGTGTGACTAAATAGGCTTTCGATTTATATTTGCCATCTATAATCAACTAATTATAGAACGATCATGAGTGGCACCTAGTAGTACATCATGACCCCCAATTAATCGAAAGATCAACGGTTGACCTCAGAAAGAATTTCGAAACCCTACAGCAGCTCTAATGAATCGTGCCCCATTCCCTTCACGACCTTATACCCACTTGGTTCAGGACATGGTGTAACACCCCAATTTTTACAATTTGAGTACCTGGGAATTGTTTAAAGTTCGGGACGAACTTTTTATAAGATGTGTAGGATTGTAACACCCCAAAATTTTCCCATATAGAATGTTATGAAATATCATGAAATTCATGATATATTATGGAATCATGAATATGAAATATTATGGAATTCATGAAATATTATCATGAAATATTATGGATTCATGAATATGAAATATTAAAAATATTATGAAATAATATTTATGGGATATTATGAAATATTATGAATCCATGAAATATTATTAATAGTATGAAATTTCATGATGGGCTTGGTTTAATGGGTTTGATATGGATTAGTGCAAAATGAGATAAAAAGGAGGAAGCAAGGATTGAACCTTGAACCTCCTAGTTGCACTCACCATGTCATAACCAATGAACCAAGCAATATTTCATGTAGAAGGAATAAGGAACATGCTTGTTAAAAGCTAGGGAAGTGAAGAGACATGTCTTTTCATGAGAAAAGTATAAATAGGGGAATGAGAAGTTAGAGTAACTTCCTCTTCTTCTTTCTCACTTCTCCCCACCGAAATCTTCTTCTTCCTCATCTCTTTTCCATTTTCGAAATTCCAACCCTAGGGTTCTAACCCTAGGGCAATTGCAAGAAGGGAAGTCCAAGTGCCATTGTCCTCTACCAAGTCCAAGGAACCCTAGAGGAAATTTGGAAGAAAAGGATTGTCACGTACCCTTCAAGTGTAGGGTACCCTACGGTTTAAGAGAAGGTGAAATTCCAGCGCTAGGATGTAAGTATCCTCTCGCCTGTGGCATAATTGTTGTTGAACGTTTGTTGTGTGCATTCCTTTGCAAAAGATCACAAGACTTCCCTTAGGAAGTTTCGGCCACCCCTTGTAAGGGGTCCAAGTGAAGTTTTCTTTGTCAAATCTTGATACATGCTAGTGCCCTAGGGATTTTAGACCCATAGGTGTTGTTTCCAAATTTTTGGGAGAACAAAACACTAGGGTTTCCCCTTGGGAGACTTTCGGCCACCCCCTTGGAGGGAGGCCTTGGTCCCTTTGGTTATAGGAATACATTCCTTAAAACTTAATGTAAATGTGTATGGGTTTTCTTAATGGTGTTATGTACAAAATTCTAGGGTTACCCCTTGTGTAAGTTTCGGCCAAGACCTAGAGAAGGGATTAGTGAGGGTGGAATTATCCAAAAGTTTATCCATGTTTAATGTATGGTATGATATTGTATACAAGATGTTTGTATAATTGATTGTGTGAGAATTTGGTGCCAAAAACCAAGCCTACCCTATCCTACAACTTTCGGCCCAAGAGGATTGAATTAGGGTTTTGGGTTGTTTGTTATCCTAGGATGAGTAAATGGTTAGTAGTGTAGGTAAGGTGCTTGGATAAATATTTGTGTGAAGATTGGATGTCAAAAACCTAGCCTACCCTACCCTTGCAATATTCGGCCAACTTAGGAAGATGAGGGTTTAGGGATGATTGATTTACCTATGATGAACAATAGGGTTCAGGAAGGTGGAATTATTTTATGTGATGTGTATGTGAAATGATATGAGATGTATATGCATGAGATGATTAAATGAGATGTGTGATTGAAATATGATGCATGTACGAATTATGAGGCATGTATGAAATATGATGAACATGTGAACATGTATGACATATGATGTATGTATGAACATGTATAAAATATGATGAATATATGAACATGTATGAAAACATGATGCATGTATGGATGACATGTGATGTATGAACATGGATGACATATGATGTATGAACATGATGTGGTTGATAATATGCCTAAAAAGGAGATACTCTATTGAAACTGGGATCAAGAGCACCCGAATGCGTGGTGTGTCCCTAGGGGATCAAGAGCACCCGAATGTGTGGTGTGTCCCTTTGAGAAGTGATTAAGAGTACCTTTAGGCATATACATATATGAGTAATTGCATGATAAATTACTTTACTTTGAAAAGTTGTGTACCCGACTCGGAAGGGGGTCGTTAAACAAATCCAATGAGCATGTTAAGGTCATGGCATTGGTAGGACGGAAGGGTCCTGCTCTAATTAGATTGGTGGCTCGCTACCCCAATTTATTAGGGAACGCGCATGATGTGGTACTACAACTGGGCCCTGGATGATGATATGATATTTTAAAGTACTTACCATTATGGAACCTTTTTGAAAAACATTTCTCATCATGTGATCTTGTTCCGTAAAGTACTTAGAGATAAATTGATGTGATGTTTATGATGCTTTGATGAGATGCTTATGATGCTGATAATTCTATCTGATTACTGTGTACATGATATGATGTATTGATATGGATTTTGCGAGTAGGCCCGGATTCTTACTAAGCATGTTTTGCTTACTAGTTCCTGTTATTTTTCTTATGCTGCAGATAGCGGTAAGAAATACTCGAACTAAAGGAAGAGGCAGAGGGAAGGTTGGAGGATGTGTGTGGTGATGGCTCGGGAAAGAACGAAAGATTCTATCTACCTTGTTTTGTCTAGAATCTAAACTGCTTCCCATAATTACTTTTGAAATTGTATTGCTATACTCTGAATGGGTGATGATCATGACTACTCTACTGTGATTGAGTTAGTAGTATGGAACCTATGTTATGCTAAATAATACTATCATTAATGTTTAAATATTGTAGAATGCATGCTAAGGAAAATACTAGGTAACTGTTTTGTTTGGATATACATGCTTAACATGATTGTATGATATGAGTGTATGGACCCGTAACCCCGCCTTTAGGGTAGATATAAGGTCGGGCGTTACACATGGTCTGTTTGTGTCAGTCCCCACTAGACTGACTACGTCACACCTAGCCCAAGTAGTGTCTTTCTCGTCCTTTGGATTTCTAATTACTCTCATGTATTTAAGAGACTCACACTCCAAACATGATATGCTCTGGCCAGAGGCTTTGAGTAACAATCCGACGATAGGCCTGGGTATACATCTCCTCGCAAGGAGTGGTGAATCCTTTGTAGGCTGTTCAAACATCTTCGGGCATTTCGGCTTATACCCAATCATCCTGGGTCCACACCTCCTTGGAGATGCTTGCTTAAGATGTTAAAGTATAAGTCTCCATGACCAAGATGACTTGAACACCGCAAGTCAAAGGAACATCACACTTAAGCTGTAGTAAGAACTTCATTGACATATCTATATAGATAATCATATGAAGTTTTACAGCTAGTCACTCCAATGAACTAGTTCCCTTAACTAGCATCCATGTTTATCTCCGGACATCCCAATATCACCAGCCAGTGAGAATCAGCTGATTAGAGAATAACTCATGCTAGTCTCAACAGAATTGATAGTGTCCGTTTTTATCAATTCATCGACTAGGGATATTTTCAATACTTCACAATTGCACATGTAGAGATAATCACTAGTTGTGATCCCATCACAAATTCTCTTATGCTGTGAATTATATTGCGGACATTCAGTAGATGAGTTTAAGATCTCAATCAAATACACAAACATGTATACTCAAATAGTGAATTATCATTTATTAAAATAAATGTTTACAATCATAAGGCGATTGCCTTAGGACACTTCTCTCATATCACTAACAGGTGATTCTTCTCTAAAGCTGAGTTCATGCAACGAATGTGGAACATGTTCATGTGAATACTAGTAGAGACGCGACTATCCTTATCGTGTTGAGATCTACTAAACCAAAGTTGTAGCCGAGATTGTACCATTCACATAACAAAGGTAACCATTTTCTCAAACTTTGTATACTACTTTCACATGAATCTTTAGAGGGATCATATTTTTCCGCTACGTATATATGTTATTTTTCGTAAAAGATCCCTATAGTTAGCAATGAGAGCCTCAATCACCAAAGCATCATGATGAGGGGATTCAATCGCTGCCAGGTCCTCTAACCCCAAATTAATCGACGACCCTTTCCCTCTTCCCCCGACTAGTGCTTACTGCATAGGCTTTCCGGGCTTGAATGAAATCTCCATCCATTGGTCCCTCCAATATTATGTTTACGGTCCCTCGAGGATCGATCTTGCCTTTATCCTTATTGTTTGTGACCTTTCCTTTTACTTCTCAACGGGATCGGGAGGAGCTTTAGGCTTCTTTTACGGGAGAGCGAGATCGCCGACTTGAGCGACAATCAATGTCAGTGTCATTATTAGAATGATGACAACGTTTGTAAGGCTCAGGAGATCTCTTCTTACCCGGCTATTTGCTGATCAACTATTCAACCCAATTCCCTTGTATATTGTTGGCATTCTCTAGTGAAATGCATCTCTGATTGGTAGAAAGCACAATATCGATCCCCAAGAAACCTTTGATAGTGCAATCGACCCAAGGTTAATCGAGTAGATCATGAGTTTTGATGTGTGTATCAATATGATTAAGTTAGGTTTTCATGTTATTTTAATATGTGTTTGAGTCATGCAAGACTTAGTGAATCACACATAAGTAACGGAGTATAACATCTGAGAGATGAGAGCCGAGGAAGAGGACTTCAAGGACGAGCCGAGGAAGTAGACTTCAAAGGCATATGCGAAGGATGACATGGAGACAAGTTGTGGGCTTGTGTACGCATCCGAGGGACGAGAGCCGAATGAAGATAATTTCAAAGGGCGAGCCAAGGAAGTGGACTTCAAGGCATACGTGAAGGGTGAACTTCGGTGAGGCTAAGAGTGCATTTGTAAGTAAGATAGTCGACTGGTAAGGGATTCAGTCGACTGATACTACTGAGAGCGCACTGTAGCAGTCAACTAGCATGGACACCAATCGACTCATCTTTCTGTAAGTTTCAAACAACTGGAAGCAGTCGACTGGTCTCTAGATCAGTCGACTTGTCTGTTCGAAATAGAGCCGTTAGGTTAGCCATTGGCTGAGGCATCAGTCGACTGACCCTAGGGGCAATCGACTGATGTTGGGGGTGAGCTGCTTGTTTAATAGCTCTCTCCACTATTTAAGTGGGAGCTTGAGACTTGGAGAAGGTTAGCTCTTCATTGTAAGATCTTCTCTCTACTGCTCAAGTGCTCAAGCTCCAAGTGCTCATCTTCCTCCCAAAACCCTAGCTTCAACTTGTAAGGAGGAAGAAACATTGTGAGAGGTTGTTCTCCACCGAGAAGGAGAAAGACTTAATCGGAGATTGCCGGGGCGTGATTCACTGAAGGATCAAGGGTTCGTCCACCTCAAGGACACGCCATGGAGTAGGAGAAAATAATCTCCGAACCACGTAACTGGTAACATGTTAGCATTGGTTTAATTATTAGTTTAAGCTTCCGCTTGTGCTAACGTTGTAGGGAGAAATCAAATTGGGGTGACCGAGCTATTCACCTCCCCTCTAGCCGTGCCATCGGATCCAACAAGTGGTATCAAAGTGCAAGGACGCCTTCAACGGACTAACTATCAAGAAGAGCAAAATCATTGAAATGACCGGCTCACACATCCAACCACCAAAGTTTAAAGGAGAATTTGCTTGGTGGAAGAAAAGGATGGAGGTATTTTTCAATACCGACTTTGATATTATGCTAATCATGGAAAACGATTTTGAAGTGCTTAGGGATCAAAAAAACAAGTTACTTGAGAAAATAAGGTGAAGCAAGAAGCAAAAGGATGACTACTTGGCAAATTCAAAAGCCTTGCATTATCTTCTAAGTGTGCTCTCCCAACAAGAAGTCACAAGGATTGAGAGCTACTCAAGTGCCAATAACTTGTGGGATAAGCTAATAGAGCTTCATGAGGGCACTTCGGAGTCAAAAATGGCTAAGAGAGATCTTCTCCGATCCCAACTCAACAATATCAAACTTGATAAAAGGGAGAAGGTATCAAATTTACATGCTATATTTAAGGAAATACTTAATGGGCTAACAAGTGTAGGAGAACAACTATCCAACCGAGACATTTTGATGAAAGCCATCAATGTATTCCCAAGAACATCAAATTGGAGCTCAATGGTGGATTCGTATTACATACCGAGGATCTAGAAAAAACATCTCTAGAGGAATTCTTCTCAACCATGGAGCTTCATGAGACTCGAGTTGGAATAACAATTGAAGAAGTGTACAAACCAAAGAGTATAACCCTTGTGGTAAATAAAGGAAAAGGTAAAAAGAAGAAGGCTTCCTCATCCGATTTGGAGCAGTCAAGTGCATCCATGGATAGTGATGCAGAAGCTTACATGGTAAGGAAAATGAGAAAAATATTTAAATATTTTTCTACTAACAAATCTCATGGTAGGAAAAGTTCAAGGAGCAAAAGTAGGACAAGGAAGATAATTTGCTACAATTATCAAGGAGAAAGACATATGAGAGATGAGTGTCCTCTCTTGAAGAAGAAGGAAGGAAAGAAGAAAAGAAGAAGTCAAAAGAGAAGGGGTAGAAGGTGTAAAATTTGAAGGCTACATGAGATGATTCATCCTCATCGGAGGAGGAAGAACATCATGTATCCCATTTCGCACTAATGGAAATTGAAGACATAGCCTCCATGTCATCTGAATTTGAAGAAGAGAAGAACTCGAGTGAAGATGAAGGGAGCTCAAGTGAAGGGGGAGGCTTAACTTCATAATCGGACATCTCAGTAAGTGAGGTATACAATTTACCCACTACTACTCTTGTTAAAATTATTTCTAGCACTAATGATGATTTGTTTAAGGCTAGAAAGAAGGTTAAGAATTTGAAAAATGAAATTTACATGCTAAAGGAAAAATTAGAATCTATGAAAATTAAGGATGATGTGCATGCTTCTTCTTCTATTTCAAACGATTCATGTTTAGAAGAAAAAAAAAGGAATTAAGGGAAAAGATAGATAGTCTTATCAAAGCCCTTTGAAAATTTGAAATTGGCTCAAAGACCTAGATATGATCATTGAGAGCTAATGGACAAGTTTTAAGAAAGAGGGATTAGGGTTTGGGAAATATAGAAATGGAAAAACCTATCATTGCCTACTTGCTAGAGGACAAGCAAAAACCAAAACAATAGGAAAGAAATGGATCCCCAAGGAGTACTTGGTCAACCCAATTAGGAAACATTTCTATTGGGTATCAAAATCAATTCTCAAGGGTTAGAGGATTTAGGGTGGGTCGACCATATGTTGCAATTTCAAATTTTTTGAAATTGGTTGACTTGCATTATGCGGGAGTACTTTAGCCCAAGTAGAAATTCTTGATGATATGGGCTAAATAGGATGTACCTTAATACATCTCATATTGTCTTGATTTACGATTGCATTTATGCATATGAGATGTTAGTATGATACAAATAACTCACTTATGCTTGTTGCATTTTGATAAGTTATTGGATGTATCACATTAGTAATAATAAACCAACTATGGGGAAATCAAATGATTAATTAATGGACATCATGTCCATAGATCATAGTTGGGCATTTCAACCCCCACGGGCTGGATCAGATGGTAAGGCGCCTGGCCGATTTGGTCGAGGTCACATGTTCGAGCCAGTTGCGCACGGGGATAAAACCCTAGTCTGTTGGCATTAATTCCCTCGACCCCAGGCGCCTCACCACACCAGTGATACCGTGTTTGCCTCCCTCTGGAATCCTATGGGGTCGGGACCAAGAGGCCGCTAAGGTGGCAGTTCCACCTTTTTTTGGTTGTTGGACATTTCAAATTGATTTGAAAATATTTCTGTGTTTTATTTGCTATGACATAGGTTTGCAAAACACATGAGTTCAAAACTAGAATGAAAGTTTGATACAAAATTGAGTGTTTTCAAAGAATTTGAGTTTTGGTCAAAAAGTCAAACGTATTTGGATTTTTCATGAAAATGTATTTTTCTCTGTTTGAAAACATCACAAGAAATATGTTTGCAAAATTTTATAATTTTTTGAATTTTATGGATTTTTTATGCATTTCTGAATTTCAGCTCGAAAGGTTGAAATTTCAGACTGATAGGTATCAGTCGACTGGTACAAAGACCAGTAGATTGAACATTCTGTGACTTGGCAATTCGTTGAGACCAGTCGACTGGTAACTAATTCAGTCAACTGGCACCTATATTTTCTAATTTCTGGGGATTTTCAGAAAATTAAAGGTGCCCCAAATTGATACCAAGGGTAATATTACTTGGTGCAATTTTTTTGAGGGTGTCAAAGGGGGAGAATTGAAAGGTTTAAGTTAGATTTTAAATTAATTCTTTAAGTTTGTGTAAAAATTCAAAATCGTATGATAAGGCATATGTTAAGGGGGAGGATATATGTATGTGTCTTTATATGCTATGCTTTTAAATTTTCAATTATTATCTTTGTACCTAAATTAAACATATTGCTACACATCAAAAAGAGGGAGATTGATAGTGCAATCGACCCAAGGTTGATCGGGTAAATCATGAGTTTTGATGTGTGTGCCAATATGATTAAGTTAAGTATTCATGCTGTTTTAATATGTGTGTTTGAGTCATGCAGGACTTAGTGAATCACACATAAGTAATAGAGTATAGCATCCGAGGGACGAGAGCCGAGGAAGAGGACTTCAAGGATGAGCCAAGGAAGTAGACTTCAAAGGCATATATGAAGGATAACATGGAGACAAGCCGCGGGCTTGTGTGCGCATCCGAGGGATGAGAGCCGAAGGAAGAGCACTTTAAAGGGCGAGCCAAGGAAGTGGACTTCAAGGCATACGCGAAGGGTGAACTCCGATGAGGCTAAAAGTGCATTTGTAAGTAAGACAGTCGACTGGTAAGGGATTCAGTCGATTGATACTACTGAGAGCGCACTGTAGCAGTCGATTGGTATGGGAATCAATCGACTCATCTTTCTGTAAGTTTCAAACAACTGGAAGCAGTCGACTGGTGGAGACTAGTCGTCTGGTTTGTTCGAAATAGAGCCGTTAGGCTAGCCATTGGCTGAGGCATCAATTGACTGGCCCTGGGGGCAGTCGATTGATGTCGGAGCTGAGCTGTTTGTTTAACAACTCTCTCCACTATTTAAGTGGGAGCTTGAGACTTGGAGATGGTTAGCTCTTCATTGTAAGATCTTCTCTCTAGTGCTCAAGTGCTCAAGCTCCAAGTGCTCATCTTCCTCTCAAAACCCTAGCTTCATCTTGTAAGGAGGAAGAAGGATTGTGAGAGGTTGTTCTCCACCGAGAGGGAGAAAGACTTAGCCGGAGATTGCCGGGACGTGATCCACCGAAGGATCAAGGGTTCGTCCACCTCAAGGGCACGCCGTGGAGTAGCAGCAAACAATCTCCGAACCACGTAATCGGGAACGTGTTAGCATTGGTTTAATTATTAGTTTAAGCTTCCGCTTGTGGTAATGCTGTAGGGAGAAATCGAATTGGGGTGACCGAGCTATTCACCCCCCTCAAGCCGTGTCATCGGTCCCAACAACCTTTGGGTAGAATTCGGAGTCAGGACCACTTCTACCATTTGGACAACCTTTTCCCCCTTTCAATTCATGAATTCTCAGTTCTGTAGAGGTGGAAGGGGCCTACAATCTAGCTGAATAGAGATGAGAGTTGGGGTTGACACTTCTTTCCTTTTGGCACACTAAGCTTCCTCAAGTTGAACATACTTAAATGTCCGGGCTTGCAACCTGTTGAAGCCAACTGGAGGTATTTTCACCAAGGACCCAAAAAATCTCCGTCGGGCAAACCTTGAGAAGAGGCACTGACCTATACCTCTGAGGTGACCAAAGGAGAAGCCATGACTACTCAATTATATTGAACCATTGTAGATAGTCCTTCAGAGGTTTTTGGGCCTTTGTTTGATAGAGAATAAATCATGTGGAGATTTTTTATACCTCCGGCTAGTGGTGAAGTGTTGCATGAAGATGATTTTGAGCTCCTCGAAAGTCCAAATATAAGAGGTGGGAAGACAGTTGAACCACCTCTGCACCGATCCTGAGAGTATCATTAAGAAGACTTGACATTTGATGTCATCTGTATACTAATATAATAGATAAGTGTTCTTAAATTTACATATATGATCTCCAAGATATGTAGTGCTATTGCATTCCCAATCTGCAATGTTTGAATGTGTCTTGGTAACTTATCTTGAAGGATTCTCTTTAAGAACGGAGGATCTCGAGGGGCATTTGTCCAGTTAAATATAGGGTCTTTTCTTTCAGAGGATCATGGTGGGAGATTCTCTTGATGATTCTACGGAGGGTTCTTTATGATAGACGTACCGCTTGATGCGGGAGAAACTATCTACAATATTCCCATAGACCAAGACATCTTTTGAAGAGGCGCTGGCATTGCTTCAACCAAAGTAGGAGGTGGCTCGGTTGGGGGATTGATCGCCAGCGAAGGCAGCTATTGAAATTGTCCTTGCAATACTGCTTGTACAATTGTCGCCTCCAATTTATCGAAGTCCTTTATTGTCAGGGAGATAATGCTAGATGTCTTTCAGTGTCATCCATCTTAATGTCCCAGTTCAGGTCTTAACTTCCACAGATGAAGCAATTTGATAATGCTTGAGAATGCCGATGAATGAAGCATTGGTGAATTGGCGAGGGGCTAACTTGTTGCCGACAACCAAGAAACAACGAGGATCGACAAAAAGATTTGTTAGAGCTTGGACCAAAGCAAAACAAAGAAAGAAGGTTAGAATGACGGCCAAGGGTTCCGGCACGGCCACTCCGACCCTCAAGTTAGTTTTCGAGGAATAAGAGGAGAAGCTTTAGTTTATGATTTTGACGTGTTTGTGTGCGCACATACATGGAACCACCGAGGGGGCTACATTTTATAGGACAATGGCTAATCTTTGCGTTCTCCATGCGTCCCTTCCTCCTTTGAAATTATTATTTGCTTCTTGAAATATTCCTAATTACGAGATTTGCACAAGTATTATGTTCTTCTTGAAATGATCCTTGATAAGTGTCATTTTGTTGATCATTTTATATGTTTAAATCCGTGTTTGACCTATATTTTACTTGTGTAATTGTGGATTTGGCCTAGGTTCTAGGATTTGTATCCTTTTTGGACTTAATTGCAAATTTGGTTAAATTTGAGTTGATTTGTCACTAAATTTTTGATCTACTCTTGTAGGCTTGAAGGGATCATGGACCTAGGTCAGGTTGGGTCAAATGTTGAGTCAAAAGTGGACTAGATCAAGTGATCAAGGATTGACTCATTTGGACCGTCCGATACAAGAACGGTTAGATCTAGACCATCTGAGAACTTCTGATCAATCCGAGCTGGGTTTAAGTCTAATCAAGTGATCAGATCAAGATCTGAAAGTTTTAGCCTAATCTGAGATCATCTAGCCGTTGGATCACGATCAGAGTGATCTAGACCATCCATTTCAAACATCAGCTTGATCTGAGCCATCCGCTATAGATCTGGCAGATCCGAGCTACCCCGAGGATGATCCTGACCTCTGATCAAGATCTGGAAATTTTGAATCAATTCGGACGAGGATCCACCGTTGGATGAAGCGGGATTAATCTCAGCCGTTCAAATTAAATGGGTTAAGTTTAAATTGGAAATTCCCTCGGCAGATCTCGGCGTCGCGACCTCACTTTTCTCCTTCAGTTCTTCAGCTTCGTTCTTCTTCATTTCTTCATGCTTTTCCTTGCGATTTTCTTCAGTGAAGGCGTGGCCAACTCGATCACGAACTTGGATCAAGATCTGGATCTTTGGGAGAAGGATTCAATGGCGATTTAAGCCCAAGATTGCGCTAGATGCAGTTTCGGGAGCAGATCTGAATTGGAGCCTATTCTTCCACTGATTTGCGAGTTCAAGGGTTCTTGGCTTGCCCTTGAGTGACGATCAAGGTGGTTTTGAATCAAGGAATGGTCGAGGATTAATTCCTTGCTGTATTTCGTCTTTACATTAGCTGTAATTTTACTCTGCAGTTCATTTCATTTCAGATTCTGTATCAGATGCTTAAGTTCTATTTTCTGAATTGTTTTAGCAATAATTAGGTTCCATTTTGCAGATAGTCAGCTGGCACATTTGTTTAGTGATCAATTTCAGCCAATTCTAGTATATAACTTGTTTGTTGCTAGCGTATCAGATGAATTCTGTGCGTGCCAATTCTGTTTCTGCAACTTAGGTCTTGTTTCAGTTTCCTAAGTTTGTGTCGATGCAAGTTTTAGCTTCCCTTTTGAACTTACATTGCAGTAGTTTATTTCCATAGCAATTAGGGTCAAGATCTGCATTCGGTTTCAGATAGAGCTTATCATTTTTAAATTCTGCCAATCATTTTCTTCAATTTCGATTCCTTTGTTGAATTGTTAAGATCATATGGACTGAGAATTGCATCTGTTCTACATTAGTTCGATTAAATCCATTCTGCTTATTGTATTGAAGTAGTTGTTTGTATTCACTTCTTCATTTCCATTGTCAGAATCTGAATTCCTGATACATTACTGAATTTCTGAAATTCCATCACTGCATTACTGCAGTTTTTTTTTATTTCTCTGCATTCCTTCAATTTCAGCTCATTTCTGCCATTTAAATCCATTTGTTTCTGCATTTCAGTGTTAAGAAAGCAAATTCGTATCAGGACCTTAGATTAGTGACTAGTATTTAGCTTGCATTTGTTAGTTCCGCATTTATCTCAATTCCGAACTCATGCAGTCAATTCATTAAATCATGCATATCATTACTGCACTAGATACATTCCTGCTCATAAACTTGAGAAATTGAATTGCTGCTTTGCATTACTTGCTTCTTAGTTTTGTATTGAAATTGTTTGTTGCCCATTTAATTGTTCCACATCAGTGTGTTCATCACCTGAATTTAATTTCTTTTAGCACATAAGACTTTTTCCTTATGTTTCAAGTGAGTTTCATGGTCACTTCGTATCAAGTTCTCATTTCTGAAACGTTGCTCATAATTTTGCTTTAGATTCAATTTTAAATGCCAGCATTACTTTAAATTCAACTACTTAGAGTTTGGAATGCATTTGCTATAGCACTTGTTTCATAATTGTTTAGTCCTTAATTGTCATTACCTAGTTAAGTGCTCAGTCAAGTTTTCTTTACTTCTCATTGCTTCTCCATCTCTAATCGAAAACAAACCCCAAATCATATTTGAAACCCAAAAACATTATCGACACATAAACGCAAGTTCGAATCAAACAAACTTGAACTAGTCCTCGGAAAAAATACGACCTGTGGCCCCTTTACTACGCTTTTCTTCTTTGATTGCAAAAAGGGTTTCCAGCTTTCATTTATAAATATCTAAATTTGAGACCCACATTCGTGACAGTCAATTTGGGTGCATCAAATTTTTGGCGCCGTTGCCGGGGAACATACTAGTTGAGTTGTTTGATTTTTGCTTGTGTATTCATTTCATATTTTTCCTGATCCATTTTTCTTGCACTTACTGCTATATCATCTGATTTGATTCTATTTGTTTCATCTTTCTATATACTTGTACTGCGATTTGTTCTTGTTTTTATGACCAGGTCTACAGGTGGTGATTTGGAGGATTTTGACCCTGAGATTGAGAGGACCTTCAGAGCTAGGAGGAGCCAGCTCAGTGTTTCAGAGGCTTTTGGCATTATCCCTTCTCAGTCTATTTCTACATATTCAGTTGATCAGATGGCAGACCACCAGAAGACCATGAAAGAACTAGCAGCGCCAGATGCTTCTTTTCAGTACTCCAGTATTGCCTACCCAGAGCTGGGTGGAGATTTTGAGCTCAGATCTGGACTTATACATCTTTTGCCTAAGTTTCAAGGTTTATCTGGAGAAGATCCAAACAGACACTTGCATGAGTTTCATGTTGTTTGCTCCACTATGAAGCCTCAGGGTATTTCAGAGGAAGACATCAAACTGAGGGCTTTTCCATTTTCTTTGACTGGAGCAGCTAAGGACTGGTTTTATTACTTACCTACTGGGTATGTGTCTAGTTGGATTTCCATGAAGAAGGCTTTCTTAGAAAAATATTTTCCAGCCTCCAGAACAACAATTATCAGAAAAAGTATCTGTGGCATTCAGCAGATAGTGGGAGAGACACTCTATGATTACTGGGAAAGATTCAATAAGCTGTGCTCCAGTTGTCCTCAGCATCAGATTAGTGAGCAGCTCCTCATCCAGTATTTTTATGAGGGATTATTACAGATGGATAGGATTTTGATTGATGCAGCAGCTGGAGGGGCTTTAGTTAACAAGACACCATATCAGGCCAGGGAGCTTATTTCAAATATGGCTGAGAACTCACAACAATTTGGAGGCAGGGCATTATCTACTCGAGGGGTTAATGAAGTTCAAGGGGTTTCTAATGATCAAAAGGAGATTAGTAGTGCATTATTGGAACTCACATCAGCTGTTAAGCAAATGGGTCTTCAGATTTCAAGTAAAAATTCAATTCCTTTAGCACCTCCACAATCAAATCAAATGGTGATGAGTGTATGTGGAATTTGTTCTAGCAAGGAGCACACTTCAGATTTATGTCCCAACCTACAACAAGATGAGTCAGTAGCAGCTTTGGTTAGGGGACAATTTCAAGCTAGGAACAATCCGTACTCTCCTACTTACAACCCCGGGTGGAGGGATCATCCGAACTTAAATTATGGGAATTCTTTTTGCCAACAAGGCCCACCTCACCAACAATCACAGCAACCCCAACAAATGTTTCAGCAAGGGCAGCAGCAACCATTACAATCACAGCCCCAAAATCAACAAATTCAGCCCCTAAATCAGCCTTTCCAACAACAATTTCAGCAACCATTTCAAGGGTTTCAACAAGGATTTCAAGGGAATTTGAGTTATCAACAGCCATACCAACCTCCACAGCAACAAAGTCAACCACTGCAGCAAAATTTTCAGCCTTGGAACTCAAGTTTTCAGGCCCAAAACTAAGGATTTCAGCCCAACCAATTTCAGCCCTCACCACAACAAGTTCCTCTTCAAAATCAGAATTTTCAAGGGTATAATTCTCAACAAAATTCCTCAACATTTCAACATTCTTATCAGCCTTTCCAACAGCAATATCAGCCATCATTTCAGCCCCAACAGTCCCAAAACCAACAAACACAACAAGGAAATCTTTTTGCCGCTATACAAAATCTTGAAAGGCAAATTGGGCAAATAGCTAAAGACTTAAATCAAAGCAAAGCTCAAGGATCAGTGTACTACCTTCCCAAGCTGTTCCTAACCCTAGAGGAAATGTTAGCGCAATTTATTTGAGGAGTGGGAAGGTTGCATCAACTCAAAATGACCCAAGAGCTGAATTTTCAGAAAACAGGGCAGCATCTTCGTTTCCAGCCCAAATCAGTGCCGAAACCACTCCAAATTCAGTGGATACCACCCCTAGCTCGTGCCCAACTACTTCATCTAGCAATCCTCCAATTTTGGTGGAAAACGAAGCACAAAACAGTGGCGAGACAGTTCCTACAGCAGCTACGGAAAACAGGGCAGCAACAAAAAAATCAGCCCCACCCATTTTGGTTCATGAGGAGGAAGTTCCTATTCCTTTGCCTTTTCCAAATGGGAGAACTCCAACCAGAAGACAAGGGGAAGAGGAGAAAGCAAAAGAGTACAACGAATTGGTAAAACTTTTTAGTAAAGTTGAAATTAATGTACCCTTGCTGACAATGATTAAACAGGTTCCTAAATATGCGAAATTTTTGAAAGATCTTTGTGTTAACAAGAGAAAGCTTAAGGAGAATGAAATGGTCAGCATGGGGAAGAATGTTTCATCACTCATCCATGCCATCCCTCAGAAATGTGAAGACCCTGGCATGTTCACTGTATCTTGTGAGATTGGAAGCACCACGCTACATGATGCTATGCTTGATTTAGGAGCTTCTATTAATGTCATGCCCAGGACAGTCTTCCAGATGCTTGGCATTGGACCTCTACAGCCCACTGGAATTATGATTCAGTTAGCAGACCGGAGTCAGACCCGCTCGGCAGGAGTAATTGAAGATGTGTTGGTTAAAGTGAAAGAATTGATTTTCCCTGCGGACTTCTACATCCTAGACATGGAGGGAGAGTACCTTGCACGTAGATCCCCACTTATCCTCGGAAGACCTTTTCTGAAGACTGCAAGAACCAAAATTGATGTATATGCTGGCACCCTTTCGATGGAGGTGGGAGACACAGTGGTCCAGTTTAGTATTTTTGATGTCATGAAGGACCCTAAGGGAAATAGTTCTATTCTGAGCATAGACACCGTAGATGAGACTGCTGAGGCACAGACCATTGCTGATGATGGTATTTTTGATATAGTGAGAGGAGAGTTAGTTTCAGAGGAGGATTCACCTGATTTTTCTTGCTTTGTATTTTGTGATGATATTATTTTTGATAGCCCTATTCTTTTTAATGATGTTGTTGCAGAGATTACTCAGGAGGCATGCACAGGAGATTATTCTATAGGTGTAGGGGATTGCACAGAGCCCCAGGGACCACCACCACTTTCAGAAAGTGTAGGGACTTGCAAAATTGGAGCAAGTACCCAAGGATCACCTATTTCAGTTGATTTTTCACCAGATTTTGAGCCCGAGATGGAGGTATTTCTTGTAGATCCAATAGACATTTCTCATCCAGATCAGGTAAGTATTTCTTCTTTTCCTTTAGAGAATTTTAGGGAGATGTCTAGATTTGCATGTGAAGAATATCTTGATTCATCATTTGTGGAAAATAATTGTGGAAATTCTTTAGAGGTACCCAGGCTTGATTTTATGCATTGCTATGATATTCTTGAGACAGATTATGCTAAAATTGATTTTGAAAAAATTTTAGAGCCTGAAATTGAAGTTGTTTACTGTGAAGAATCTCTGGCTATCTCTTATGCTGAAATTGAATGTGAAAAACTTTTAGAGGTACCTGAGATTGATTATATTGACTGTGGAACATTTCTTGATACATCTTGATAGAATATGCTAGTGAAAAATTCATTGAGGTACCCAAAATTGACTTTATTGGATGTGATGCATTTTTAGATACATGTTATGTAGAGATTGATGATATTGCATTTTTATCTTACCCTGCACGCTTGAGGAAGGTTTTACATGGTTTTGCAGGGTCCCAGAGATTTCTTGAGTGGGTACTACATCTAGACAGTCTTCAACCACCTGGGAGATTTTTCAGAAAGAATAAAGAGGGAGGGGATGAACTTGCTTTAACTTATAACACTCCACCTCAGAAGTGGCTATTGTATTTAAATCACCTTCGGCCACCTGGACATTTTATTGTGAAGAATAAGTGTGGGGGAGTGAAGCAAAATAAAATTGAGCAAATGAAGGAAATTGTTTTAACTACTCCTATTCCTCCCCTACCGCGATGGAGATTATTCCTTGATAGACTCCGACCGCCAGAAATGAAAGGGAGTTTATTTTTTCTTGCATTTTCTTTCATTGCCTTTTTCATCTTTATGCTTGCTAGAAGTAGAATTTTCTTTTGAAATAAATTCTTGCTAATAAATGCTTGAATAGAGTAGAATTAATAAATAGGCACTATAAATGCCATTTTATGTCTTTTGGCACTTTTTCTTCATGAGTAGGAATAAATGTATCCCTTTAGGTTATTTTCATAGCATTTTAGAGTCTTTTGAAAACATATTAAATTTGGTTGTTAAAACTTAGGGTTTGAGCTCATGGATGAAATCTTGGATGCTTGAGTACTACTTGGCCATGGATTCTTGATTGAGGACTTGAGATGAATTATTTTTACCTAGTGAGGGTTAGCCTTATTTTTGTGAAACATACATGTGATTGTACTCTAGAACTTGCTTAGGTTCTTTCAAAGTCATATTTCAATGTTTAGATCACTTCTATAGAGGCTAATAAATTTGTTTACCTTTCCATGTCAATTTTTGGCAAAAATCATGTTCATCCTATTTTCTTTCCTTATTTCCTATTCCTAACCATGCTTTCTAGGGACTTGTTTGTTTGGAGATGTTCTTTGATGTTATTTTGCCCGAGACGGACAAAAGATTAAGTGTGGGGGAGTGGATAGTGTGATGGAAACATTTGAAAAAAAAAATTCATTTCATTGATTGAGTTGAAGCCAAAAATTGCCAATTGGAGTGGAGTTTGGTATCAAGTTTAATGAGAATTCAGTTGTGAATGGAGATGAATTGGATATAATGAAATCTCAACTAGAAAGAAATGGCACACGAAAAAAAAAAAACAGGAAAAAAACAGAAAAAATTGTGTCATGGAAGAGAGTTTGAAAGCAATGGAGTTTGTAGCACTTGGGAAGTAGGAATTATGGAAGCTTAAATTGGCAACACTTTGCTGAAGTTTGGATTGAAGTTGTAAGCTTGAATTGAGCAGAAAATCTATGCAGAATTGAGGAACCAAGTGGAAACAAGTGAAGAAAAAAAAAAAATCTGTGCAAAGGAAAAATCAGAATTTTGTGCCAAAATGGAAGAGATGCTATGAAATTGTTCCGGCCACTCTTCTAGGAGCTGAATTGCAGCTATATATTTCTGAAATCAGTGCAAGGGTTGCTGGAATTTGAAGAAGAAAAAAAAAAAGAAACAAAACAGTTTGTATCAACTTGAAAGTGAGTGTGCCACGGATGGGATTTGAATTTGTTGAGCTTTAATTCTCAAGTAAACTTTCCATTGTTAATTGAGGTTAATTGCTGCGAAATATCAGTGAATTGCAGGAGTTACAAGTTAAGTGTGAAGCTGTCCAAATAAACAAGTGCAGCTGCCAACAAATTAAGAAAGAAAAAAAAATGAAGTGAAGGGTATCAAAAGAGAGTGGCAAGAATTAGCAAAGGCTACTTGTGGAGCAGAAAAATTCTATCTCTGATTGCTATCTGATGTCACAAACTCCCTGATAAGAATGTTGATCCGAAGGAGTTCATTAGCAGATTGAAAAAAAAATAGAAAAACAGTTTGGAAAAAAACAGAAAAAAAAAACAGTTTGAAAGAGGAAGAAAAACACAAAAGAAGACCAAGTGGCACATTGATGGGTTTCGGCACAATGGATTAGTGGAGAAATTCTCATCCAAATTGCAGATTTGCTCAGCTACATTTTGAACTCACTAGAGAGAAAGGAAAAGAAAAGAAAAAAATCAAAAAGAAGAAGAGAAGAGCAAAATTGGCACACAAGATGGAAATTTGGCACAAAGGAATTATGGAATTCTTTTCATAAGGTTTTTGAAGGGCATTGCAAAGCATCACTTCATCACACTTTGACTACATTATATGGACTGAAAAGAGGGCGAAAATGCATCAAGAATATCCTTGAACATCCAAGTCTTCCATTTCATTCAAATTATTTACTTTGCTTTTATCCATTTCTACCATTTCCTATTTCTTTCATTTTGAATAACCTTTTATAGATGATTGATTCTAATCTTGAATAATGGTAGAGAGTAGATAATAAGCAAGCTTATGGTAGTGCAAGAAGCATGTATGCAAGAGTGAGCTCCATTTTCACCATGTACTTAGCACTTAGGAAGAGAGCCACTAAAAGTTTCCTTGAGAGGTTAGTGAGTGAAATTCATCTCAATGAATCATAAAGGTTGAATTGGCTAAGTTGTTGATTTAAGGACAAGATATTAGTCTATAGAGTTTAGATTTTTGAGAATTGACAACCCTAGGTAATTTCTTTTCAATTGCTTCTACTCATGTTGGGAATAACCTAGGGGATACATATTTAGTACTTTTCGCGAGACGCTCAAGCTTAAGTGTGGGGGAGTTGATAAGTGTCATTTTGTTGATCATTTTATATGTTTAAATCCGTGTTTGACCTATATTTTACTTGTGTAATTGTGGATTTGGCCTAGGTTCTAGGATTTGTATCCTTTTTGGACTTAATTGCAAATTTGGTTAAATTTGAGTTGATTTGTCACTAAATTTTTGATCTACTCTTGTAGGCTTGAAGGGATCATGGACCTAGGTCAGGTTGGGTCAAATGTTGAGTCAAAAGTGGACTAGATCAAGTGATCAAGGATTGACTCATTTGGACCGTCCGATACAAGAACGGTTAGATCTAGACCATCTGAGAACTTCTGATCAATCCGAGCTGGGTTTAAGTCTAATCAAGTGATCAGATCAAGATCTGAAAGTTTCAGCCTAATCTGAGATCATCTAGCCGTTGGATCACATCAGAGAGATCTAGACCACCCATTCAAATATCAGTTTGATCTGAGCCATCCGTTAGATCTGGCAGATCCGAGCTACCACGAGGTGATCTTGACCTCTGATCAGATCTGGAAATTTTGAATCAAATCGGACAAAGATCCACCGTTGGATGAAGCGGGATTAATCTCAGCCGTCCAAATTAAATGGTTTAAGTTTAAATGGGAATTCCCTCGGCAGATCTCGGCGTCGCGTCTTCGCCACTTCAGCTGAGTTCTTCTTCGTTCTTCTTCGTTTCTTCATTTTCTTCGGGATTTTCTTCAGTGAAGGCGTGGCCGACTCGATCACGAACTTGGATCAAGATCTGGATCTTGGGAGAAGGATTCAATGGCGATTTAAGCTCCAGATTGCGCCAGATGCAGTTTGGAGCAGATCTGAATTGGAGTTCATTCCCAGAGATTTGTGAGTTAAGGGGTTCTTGGCTTGCCCTTGCGTGACGAACAAGGTGGTCTTGAATCAAGGAATGGTCGAGGATTAATTCCTTGCTGTATTTCGTCTTTACATTAGCTGTAATTTTACTCTGCAGTTCATTTCATTTCAGATTCTGTATCAGATGCTTAAGTTCTATTTTCTGAATTGTTTTAGCAATAATTAGGTTCCATTTTGCAGATAGTCAGCTGGCACATTTGTTTAGTGATCAATTTCAGCCAATTCTAGTATATAACTTGTTTGTTGCTAGCGTATCAGATGAATTCTGTGCGTGCCAATTCTGTTTCTGCAACTTAGGTCTTGTTTCAGTTTCCTAAGTTTGTGTCGATGCAAGTTTTAGCTTTCCTTTTGAACTTACATTGCAGTAGTTTATTTCCATAGCAATTAGGGTCAAGATCTGCATTCGGTTTCAGATAGAGCTTATCATTTTTAAATTCTGCCAATCATTTTCTTCAATTTCGATTCCTTTGTTGAATTGTTAAGATCATATGGACTGAGAATTGCATCTGTTCTACATTAGTTCGATTAAATCCATTCTGCTTATTGTATTGAAGTAGTTGTTTGTATTCACTTCTTCATTTCCATTGTCAGAATCTGAATTCCTGATACATTACTGAATTTCTGAAATTCCATCACTGCATTACTGCAGTTTTTTTTTATTTCTCTGCATTCCTTCAATTTCAGCTCATTTCTGCCATTTAAATCCATTTGTTTCTGCATTTCAGTGTTAAGAAAGCAAATTCGTATCAGGACCTTAGATTAGTGACTAGTATTTAGCTTGCATTTGTTAGTTCCGCATTTATCTCAATTCCGAACTCATGCAGTCAATTCATTAAATCATGCATATCATTACTGCACTAGATACATTCCTGCTCATAAACTTGAGAAATTGAATTGCTGCTTTGCATTACTTGCTTCTTAGTTTTGTATTGAAATTGTTTGTTGCCCATTTAATTGTTCCACATCAGTGTGTTCATCACCTGAATTTAATTTCTTTTAGCACATAAGACTTTTTCCTTATGTTTCAAGTGAGTTTCATGGTCACTTCGTATCAAGTTCTCATTTCTGAAACGTTGCTCATAATTTTGCTTTAGATTCAATTTTAAATGCCAGCATTACTTTAAATTCAACTACTTAGAGTTTGGAATGCATTTGCTATAGCACTTGTTTCATAATTGTTTAGTCCTTAATTGTCATTACCTAGTTAAGTGCTCAGTCAAGTTTTCTTTACTTCTCATTGCTTCTCCATCTCTAATCGAAAACAAACCCCAAATCATATTTGAAACCCAAAAACATTATCGACACATAAACGCAAGTTCGAATCAAACAAACTTGAACTAGTCCTCGGAAAAAAATACGACCTGTGGCCCCTTTACTACGCTTTTCTTCTTTGATTGCAAAAAGGGTTTCCAGCTTTCATTTATAAATATCTAAATTTGAGACCCACATTCGTGACAGTCAATTTGGGTGCATCAATCCTCAATCTTCAGATCTGCGTGAGTATTATTTTCTTTTTGAAATGGTCCTGAATCCTGAGATTTTGGTGAGTATTATCTTCTTCTTAAAATGGTCTAAAATCTTGAATCGAGATGCCCAAGGGAGAAAATCGTGAGGATGCCTAGGAGTGGAGGGTACCACCGAATCGGGGCACCAGAAAGTCGGAGGTGACAAGAAGTCGGAGCCGTATAAAGTCGGAGGCGATAATCGAAGCTGTCAAGAAGTCGGAAGCACCACATAGTCGAATCGATTAACCACCACCTTAATAGAAATACTAACTTTTTTTTATGCATGTGACATTCTCTTGTTGGATATTATTATTATCTCTATTATGTGGGCTTATTTGTAAGTTGCACAAGTAAATACAATCTGAGCCCTTAAAGTGATCTAACTTATGTTTATTGGGTTTCGGATTATTGGATGCGGGTTCAATGTATAGAACCCTTTAAGACCAATCTGTTATTATCTATGGGCTGATAACAGATTGGATTGCTATATAAAGGAGAGGTCTCCAAGGGTTTAGGTATTCTTTGTGACCTAGTTTCTTGTTCCCCATTGACAAGAAACTTTACGGCGCCGTCAAACCTAAGCCTCTTGGAAGATTCTCCTTCTTTCTTCCGCTGTATCTTCTTCCACAGGGATCAAGCCGACGACGCTACGACAAAGGACGATGGCTCTTCAATCAGGTTCCTTGTCATTCAGTTTATATTTTATTCTTGTCACGCCATAACTCGAAGAAACAATAGATCTATTTTATATGTCTTGTGTTTTCTCTTTCGAATTCTTATTTTGTTTCTAGAATTCATGTGGTTAGGAGAAAACCCAAGTTCTATCAATTGGTATCAGAGCCAAGTTTATTGAGGACAGTGGGAGTGATAAAATCAGGGAAGTATCTTTTGAGGAAAGCGTTGGCAATCCTCTTATGGTCACTACTAGTGCAATCAGTAGTGGTATGATTACCATACCACACATTATGGATATTGCACATCCAGTGAGCGTAGTAAACCAAGATATTCCCATGACATCTCCAATGCAATTGGAGGAGTCTACCACTGAAATTGAAGTATTGCCTCATATTGATGAGCAAATACCTCAACCACCTCAAACACAAGTGCCCTTAAGGCGATCCACAAGGGAACGGAGAAGCACGAATTCTCGTAATTATGTTTATCTCCAAGAGCATGAGTTTGATATAGGGTTGGAAAGTGATCCTACATTTTTCCAAGAAGTCAAACAATGCTCTAACCCTGAAAGGTGGATTAACGTCATGCAAGAAGAGTTGAAGTCTATGGCAGACAATGACGTTTGGGAACTTGTCCAATTGCCTGAAGGTTCGAAACCCGTTGGTTGTAAATGGATATTTAAAACCAAGCGAGATTCGAAGGGCAATATCGAAAGGTATAAGGCTCGTCTTGTTGCCAAGGGATTCACTCAAAAGGAAAACATTGATTATAAGGAGACTTTCTCACCTGTGTCGACGAAAGACTCCCTTAGGGTAATCATGACACTTGTAGCTCATTTTGATTTGGAGCTACATCAAATGGACGCAAAGACTGCATTCCTCAATGGAGACATAGAGGAGTCTATATATATGGTGCAACCGGAGAACTTTGAGTCCTTAGACTCAAAGCACCTAGTATGTAGATTAAAGAAGTCCATTTATGGTTTAAAGCAGACATCCCGTCAATGGTACCGGAAATTTGATCAAGTGGTTACCTCATTTGGATTTAGAGAGAACCCCGTTGATCAGTGTATATATGTCAAGTTCAGTGGGAGCAAGTTTGTTATACTTGTTTTGTCCGTGGATGATATATTGCTTGCGAGAAATAATAAGGGTTTACTGCATGAAACCAAGTCATTTCTATTTGGTAAATTTGAAATGAAAGATCTTGGTGAAGCATCTTTTGTTCTAGGCATTCAGATCTGTCGTGATCGATCAAGAGGCATTCTTGGACTTTCACAACAAGCCTATATTGAGAAGGTGCTTTTAAGGTATGACATGCAGAATTGTACACCTGGTGACACACCTGTGTCAAGAGGTGACAAGTTCAGTTTGCAGCAGTGTCCACGACTTGAACTTGAAATAAAGGAGATGGAACAATTCCCATATGCATCAGCAGTGGGAAGTCTCATATATGCACAAGTTTGCACTCGACCAGATATAGCATTTGTAGTTGGGATGTTAGGCAGATATGTTAATAACCCAGGACCGTCGCACTGGAAAGCAATTAAAAGAGTGATGCGGTATTTGCAAAGAACTAAAAGACACATGCTCACGTATCGGAGGTCAGATCATCTGGAGGTGATTGGTTATTCAGACTCCGATTTTGCTGGATGCTTAGATAGCAGGAGGTCCACTTCAGGCTATATCTTCATGCTTGCTGGAGGGGCTATTTCTTGGAAGAGCGTCAAGCAGACGCTAGTAGCTACTTCTACTATGGAGGCAGAATTGGTAGCATGCTATGAAGCATCCAATCACGGGATTTGGCTGCGGAACTTCATCACAGCATTGTATATCGTTGATGGCATTGACAGGCCACTGAGGATCTACTGTGATAATAAAGCTGCAGAACTTTATGCCAAGAACAACCGCAGTTCATCGAAGTCCAAGCACATCGACATTAAGTTTCTAGCGGTTAAATAGAGAGTTCAGAGTCGTCAGATCATGGTAGAACACATCAGTACAGATTTCATGTTGGCCGATCCACTTACCAAAGGCTTGGTGCCCAAGGTGTTTCATGCGCATGTTGTGGATATGAGAGTTCTTCTTATGGAAGAAGAACTCATCTAGTGGGAGTCTATATTTATTTTATTGCTCTATGTTAACAAAGACAAATAATTTTTATTTTGGTTATTGTACGTACCTAAAGTTCAAAATAATAATGGGAATTCGTATGTTTGTTTGACGCTCTGAATACGATATCATGATTTACTACTACTGTTTAGCATTTGGTGTTTGTAAATATGATACAGATTCCTTTTGGAATCATAAAGTTTGGATCATGATTTGCTGTTGCAGTTTAGCATAAGGTGTTTGCAAATATGATCAGACTCTTTTGAGTCGCTTTGGACCAGTGGGAAATTAACATGTACTGATCACATTTCATGTAATTTCAACTCTATACATCCGCATCTTGATCTTTGTCGTTAATGACATTGGTATTGTGATTATTGTTGGGGCTTGTTACGATCATATTCAGTAGCTATGACCTCTTTATTCCTATACCAATGAAGTTAATGGACCAGATTGTTTATAGGGGTATCTTGTACCCATAAAGTTTGATATCAACTAAAATTTTGCTTGTATTTACTATACAACTCACATATAGCCCAAGTGGGAGATTGTTGGATATTATTATTATCTCTATTATGTGGGCTTATTTGTAAGTTGCACAAGTAAATACAATCTGAGCCCTCAAAGTGATCTAACTTATGTTTATTGGGTTTCGGATTATTGGATGCGGGTTCAATGTATAGAACCCTTTAAGACCAATCTGTTATTATCTATGAGCTGATAACAGATTGGATTGCTATATAAAGGAGAGGTCCCCAAGGGTTTAGGTATTCTTTGTGACCTAGTTTCTTGTTCCCCATTGACAAGAAACTTTACGGCGCCGTCAAACCTAAGCCTCTTGGAAGATTCTCCTTCTTTCTTCCGCTGCATCTTCTTCCACAGGGATCAAGCCGACGACGCTACGACAAAGGACGATGGCTCTTCAATCAGGTTCCTTGTCATTCAGTTTATATTTTATTCTTGTCACGCCATAACTCGAAGAAACAATAGATCTATTTTTATATGTCTTGTATTTTCTCTTTCGAATTCTTATTTTGTTTCTAAAATTTATGTGGTTAGGAGAAAACTCAAGTTCTATCATCTCTGACTCCCATCCGGATGACAATTGATCAATACTCGCGCCTGCATGAAAGCATCAAATTCTACTCTCTGTTTAAAAAAGCCACAATTGATCAATACTTCATGCTAGAACACGCATGCACGAGAGCATCTGGCATAAAGTTATGTATTCAAGCATGAGTTGTTTAACTCGATCAATAATTCGGTACGGTCATTATTTCCTTATTTCTTTTTCCCAAACAATAAAAGAATAAAGGAGGTAAAGAGTGTACGAAGATCCAAACAGTGTTGGACAGCAAACAAATTTGCATGGCCAGGTATTTATTATATTGGAACAAGCAGGAACTCAAAACTCAGGTAGATTTACACAGTCAAGAAATGAATGCATTCTGATACCAATTACTTGTGCCCATCCAGAGATAAATTTGAAGAGAATTACTCGATAGATTTTTCTTTCGATCATAGAGGTTTAGATCATTGGAACCGTTGATCTGTGGTCCATATATGATATGATCTCCATTTTATATCAGGCTTTAACCTGTTGTGGTCCTCCTCCTACTGCAAGCTCTCAGCTCCCATCGCTCTCCTCGGCATGCAATGTTCTCAATCAATAGGGTTTCATTCTCAACTACTGCTTTTCTTGGTGCAGACCAATGGACTCCATATTTCCATACAGATATCACAATATTTATTGTGAGTTTGCCCGAGAAACATAATCAATCAATTCATCTTGAAAAAACAGCATCAGATGTGCTCAGTCATTTGCAACATCTGCTTTATTTACCTCCGATTTAGGGACAAAGTTTTGCTGCATGGTCCAAATTGGATCAGGGGTCATTTTCTGGACCAGGTAAATTTGTTTGGTTTGAGCCTCAATAATTTTTCACGAGACGCAAAGATTCAAAACTGAGTTCAGTCCCTGTTCCATTACGTGACACGCTTCCAGTGAGTGTGTGTGTGTACACTGAGTAGTAAAAAAGGTAGGCACGTACTTTCTTATTTCTTGACTCTGAAAGCAACGGCCGGATAAAACTAAAAGAAAACAACAATCATTTGATGAAATTTAAGGCACTTTGGCACCTGATTGATTGCTCCTGTTTCACTTGTATAAGTGAGAGAAATCACATCTACTTTTAAGGTATCTTTCTTTCTTGTTCGAGTTTTTTTTTTTAAACTCAAATTCCAATTTGGCCAGGCTTTAATCTGGTGTCTCTGTGGCACATTACGAGCAGACTGGCAGAATAAACCCATCCTCTTTCTCTCCCTGCTGCTGTCCTGTTGCCCTAACCTGTCTTGATTGTCAGTGGGGGGAGATGAGTTTCTCATCTCAGCTTGGAGACGACACTGGTTGGCCCGAAGAGGAGGACTCTTCCTTGTCTGAATCACGGATGCCTGCTTTTATGTCATTGGAAGTAGAAAACTATTGTTTTGTCTGGGAAAACTCTATTTTGTTGGATGATCAATCACCTTCATTTTCACCATTACTTGTCTACACACTGGCTTTATCAGAGATGCAGGATTAGAAGAGGTGCAAACAAATGTCATAATTTACATCCTCTGAGCTGGTTAGAGCTGGAAGTTTATTCAGACACTGACCAAATGCTACAGTTACAAGAAACCTGCAGGTAGCCAAAGCATTAATTCATTCAAAATGGACTTGTCAGAATCGGAACACTTGCAAACTTCCAAAATTCGTATCCATTTGGTTGATATACCACACCTCTTGTGATTGATTCACTCACTATATTAGAGATTTAATGCCTAGACCACCAGAAGGGAACACCAAAAATTCACGGATCTGTCTCACAAACTCATTAACAATAATAACAAGTTTGACCATAAAATTGTCCTGCGATATGAGGCCCATTAGCTTGATGCTGCTTGACCTAAAAGTTGAAAGGAACTGAAATCTACGAATATATTCCTCCATCAAATATAGAAATACATTTTATACACAATCTAAAAAAAAGGCACGGTTGAACACAGAAAAAGCTGTGTAAGATAATCCTAAATATGCAGAGAAAGCAGAAAAAAAAGTATTAATTCAAACTCAGAAAGAACATAACGTGCATACTCCCAACGGCAGAGACATTTTTCTGATTAAAATAACACTGATAGACGATTAAGCACCACTCTTTCTTCGCTATGCCAAGTTGTCTTTTGCATAAAATCCTTGGATGGATGGTCACGACATGAGAAACAGGAAACCCTGCAAGATACTGCTTTTGGAATAGATTGATACACAGCTCATGCAATGTCGGCGGATGAAGTGGTGGTCAATGACATTTAAGATTCATCCGAATCTTGGTTTTAATAAGTGATATCACAGTTCTTTCTTGAATTAACCTCATCAGAAACCTTACGTAGGGAGTTATGAGAAATATACAAACTCGAGACAATATCGTGTCTCTTATTGCTGAATTTATCTTCAATTGCCAAGTACATGCACGAAGGGAATAAATTCAAAAAAATTTACACAATACTGACTGTAGAATAGATACGGAGCAAGTTATTGCTCTGTGAGATGTGCAGTTAAGCTCTCAAGCCCACTCCTCTGCTGTAAGGTTTGTTTCCTACTCCTGGGCTGTGACCCGGCGTCGAGGGTCTCGAATCTTCTACAGTGGCCATGACCATGAGCTCTCTGCCATGCGAGATCACTGACAACCTTGCCTCTGTGATCTCGATCTTTTTGTCGCCTTGAAATGCACATTGCTGGCATATTTTGAAATGCCTTGCCTCAGTCAAGAAGAATGCTTCACTCGCAAAGATCAGTGCAATGACAAGAATGGCCGTTCCTGTCGATGGCATCATTCTTGCAATTGCAGGAGAACTTTCAGAAACTAATGTGGATGTTTTTCAGATTGGAGTCCTACATTCCCTCTGCAAGGCTATTTATACTGATGAAAGTGAATGCTTGTAGAATACGAAAGCAACTTTTCATGTCTTTTAAGTTTGAGATTGTTGAATTAACCTCTTTCTTTCGCTTGTGCATCTTTAATCCAACGAATTGAGGAATTACACTTCTTGATCTTTTCAGATGATTCTTAGTGTGAAGGTCAATTTACGCCGGGCCTTTTAAAAGGATATGGATTGAGGATCAACATGCATATTGTTTATGCAAAATAATGCAATTGCTTAAAAAAAAGCATTAGTTTTGGTTGGCCATTATCTATCTAATTGGATGGCTGCCGTAGAGCCTGATTTCTGATTACTAGTGACCAGCCATTGCTGAGAGATCACGAAAGACCTCATATTTCAGGGAAGTGGGAATTTTAAAATATCTACTTTTGATGATGAGACGACAGAGCATAAGATTCTGGCGATTTTACTATGCTTCGGGACATAATAACACAAACAGTAGGAACTGGGAAATTATTTCAGGAGACAGTCTTTTAACTGAACAAGCTTCTAAACTCAATCCTGAAAGGAACTAAGTCGGAATGGAAACTATAATTTTTTCGATTGATGTGGGGAGGCAGATGGCCCACTATTCCTTTCAGAAATGGAGGATCTGTGATAAAGGGGCGTGACTTAGATCCTAAGAAAATCTAAGGAATCCTGAAAAGATATATGGAGAAAAAAAAAAAAAAAAAAACTAAATGTGGTCACTAATTAAGCTGTAATAGGAAAAAAGATGGCCCCCGGAAAGATCTGGAAGTGGAGTCGAGGTCGTCGTTGGCAACTCAAGTGGCCCGAGTATTTCCTGAGCTCACCGAGTGCTTCAGAGTGCCAGAAGGTCCGAGACAACTGAGTGTTTCCCGAACTGAGTGAGAAGTTGAGTTGCTGAGTTGGGACGTAAGTGTCACTCGAGCCCAAGTGGGTTGCTAAGTACTGAGTCGAGAAAACGATGTCAAGTTGAGAAGATGCCAAGGTCTGCATTTGACATAGTTTTCTAAAATAGATTCGTCTTCTCTGACACTATTTCGAGATTACAATAGAACGTTTATTTTTTAAAATACAATAATAGACCTGGATCAACATCAAACACGGGGCGGTCGTTGTGAACTCAGCTTTTACCCGAATGTTGTCATGGGTATATTGTCGTGCGAAATGCATGACAAAAAGACAGTAACAAGGAGGAATAAAAGTGAATGAAATTTTCTATGCCTGCTACTACTTGCTTAAAGTTTTGACTTTCTTATATAGAAGGTGGTAAAAGACGATTTGTTCACCTTCAGCGCCAACGCTAACTCATCCCAGGGTCAACATAGAGGAGGTAAATCACGGGGACTACTAACTCAGATATTATGGCTAACATGTAAGACTTTCTATCACGTCCCCAGAGGCTCATGCTTGCTCGAAAATCGGACAACATCTCCCCTGTACGGCGGACAAGTTAGGACAAATATACATCACATCTCAACATAAAAGATGGCTCAGCCATCATAATTAGAAAATAAATGCTCAACCACGCAGTTTATATTGATATAAAGATAGACATAAAATAAACTTAAACATCGCAAACTGTTAATATCTTTTGACAGAAATAAAACTAGCAGAAAGTCTGTATACAAAAGAAACTTTAACATAAGTCTAAATCGAGCATAACAAATCAATAAGAAATAAATAGAAATCTTCCAAGACAATACCAGATAAAGAAAATAAATACCAGACTAAGAAGTAAATACGGAAGTAATATGGACACTAAACCAAATCACCAAACTGACTCAATACTGTGGGACTGATAACTCGATCCTATCCTGGCTCCAGCTAATGCATTTACTTGCTACCTGAAACAAAATAGATGGTAGGGGTGGTGAGTCCGGGTGGACTCTGTGGATATATGAGTAGATAAATGCATGACATCATAAAAGATATAACGAGTAAAGAAACAACGGTGTACAGTCTGAAGGAAATAGAAGAACATCTAACATGTATAAAACAAAGTGACAATATAAAATCAAAATATATATGCATGACAATCAAATACAACAATCATAGCTCATATAAGTGCAACAAACACAAGAAAATACATAAATGCAATAGATGCATATGATGTAATGACATGTGCCACCCCTGATGTTAATCAAGCCATCAACACATCACATTTGTGTGGATGACTGGGTAGGGTTGTGACAACTGTACGCACTCCAACGATACCACTAATATATATGTGGTGGAGTGGACAAGATGTTGGAGAGCCAACAACTCCAAAACCCCAAGATAAAGGGGAAGCCACCAACAACTCTGATATCCCTCGAAAACTACGGTGAGGGTGTCAACTGTTTGCCTACAACTTCAACATCCACTGGACATAAGTGGTCGAGTATGGCGTAACAGGATAGTTACTCGCACTCTGACAACTACCATGACGAGTGGTTAAGTGGCGAAGTAACTAAATGACTACGACGGTTTAACCATATGGAAGCCCAACAGTTGTCAGTATGCAACGGTGCAGATATGGTGCATGATACTAAAATGCACAAACAATCGAATAACAACGATACAACGATATAAGCAACAAGAATCAGAAACCAAGAATATGCAACTACACTACTAGGTAGGGTATCTCTAATGCCAACAATCCTAGTGGTATTTAATGAACATCTAAGTACTCGCGTATGAGCGGTACTTTACAGAATAGAAAATCAACGAGAGACTGTATGGACATAAAATATGAATTAACTCGAAGGTCAACCACAGAAAGGTATCAACGTACGATATAAAATAAACAACAATGAACAAGGTCAAACAAACCTACTCAGACATAAAAAGTCATGCATTTAAGATAATTGAACTATAAGAATACAAAAGAGAAGTACCCGCCTTAATTATAGAAGTTCGTAAACGAAGAGGACTTTCCACGATCAACCGTACAAATCCCAAGTCAAGGCCCTGTGTCAAGCTTAGAGTTAAGCTACTTATACAATTAAATAAGTTAACCAAATAAATTAACCAAATAAAATACTAACCACGATTAGGATATATCCTAATTACAACATGTATTTAATCAAATCATCAATAAAAGAAAATTCCTTCCTAACATAATTATCACCATCAAGTTATTGGGTTAATTCCCGAATTAACCTAAAGAACTACCACCGATTCAAACTTAAATCCTTCACTACATGATTTTTCCTCCAAATGGGGCGCGAACCCTGGGACGCTGGTCTTCTAGACCGCCCACCGCGAGCGCTTCCTGATTTACCCTGGTGACCGGTGGGAAACTTCCATGGGGCCGAGCCGGTCACCCCAGTTTTAATTTGTCTGCTACCTGGTTAACTCAATTAAATCCTTCACTACATGATCAGATTAAAACTACACCAATTAACCTCACCAAATTTAATTACGCAACTACAACCCAACACAACACACAACCCACTTTACTGTTCCAACAACATGCAAGGAAATGCAAGCCTACGACAGTAGAGGAGGGCAGCAACCAAATCAAAGGATGTCAAAATCCAACTCACAATTAGGATGGAAAAACACATAAAACACAAGGCACCCAAATAGGAAGCTAACGACAACCTTCAAAGATTAACACCCCATTCATTATCAAGCACAAACTCGAACCCAACCAAAACCTTAACACAAATACATACGTATCAAAAGAAAATGAGTCAACCCAATCCCAAATCAAAACCCTACAGAGAAAATCCCAATCAAGAACTCACGACAACATTAAAAACAGAGGAACCAAATTCAACTTCAACTTCCCCAAATGTAGCGATACGACCCCTCTAGCCCCATCAGGTGGCTCTCTAGGTCGTGCCCTACGGTCTTCCCACTCTCTCACTTGGCTACCAGATTCAAGGAACTTTAGTACTTGTCCCGGAGGTCTAGGGTTCGAATCTGGGAAAGGCAAAAATCCACTACCGAGTGGGAAGACCGTAGGGCACGACCTAGAGAGCCGCCTGATGGGGCTAGAGGAAGCGTGGTGGGCCAATAACCCACAGGTCCCAAGATCGAAACTTGGCTCTGATACCAAATAAATTGTCACACCCCGAGGAGCCGCCCGTCCGATACCGACCGGACTGCCACTCCCTTGATCCGGCGGATAACTCAAAACCCTAACCTCTATGATCACCTCGACCGATTGTACCACAACCTATAGGGCTGAACAACCGTCTGTAGTAAACGAAAACGCCATCAAAGACAAAAACTGCGTACTGGTACGACTTACGACAAAGCAAAATGCACAAAAGGCCACCATGGTTCACAAAAGTACAACCATATCGAAAATACCGCAGCAGAACAGCAAATGAAAGTACAACTGAATGACAAATAAAAAGGGTACTAACAGGTACCACCGACATATACAGGACAACAAGAAATCGTCTCGACACACATAGAGGAAGGCTGCAGGGCACTCCAGTCGATCATCCTGAAATAAAAACAAGAAGCTAACGGAATGAGTCATAGAACTCAGCGGATATCTCATCATATATGCAGGATAGTCTAAGCTAGCAACAGTGTAACAGACTATCGAAATAACACGTGTACAGGCAGTGGTAAGTACAACTGAAAGGGAAATAGGAAATACCATACCAATGTAGCAGAGTCGCCAAAACCAGACATAAGGGTCTCCTGTAAGTGCATGTCAATCATATGCAGCATCCAAGTAAAGCAAGCACAAGTAAGTGCAAAATATACGTATACACAAGGTGCAATGACATGGTCACCCCTGCCGTCGGTCAGACATCGTCACCTATGTACGGGAGGAAGCTGAGCGGAGGCCACCCTCCGACGTAGGGTTGTGACTACCGTCCATATTCTGCCATCACTACTCCTGAGCGATCGAGTAGATGGAATGCTGCCGGTGTAACACTCCTACTCCATGCCCAATCCAGGGGACATCTCTGTCTACCCCAGGCCATCTTTGGAGGACATCTCTGTCTGAGTGTTACCCCTACCCCATGTATATAAATGGGGGGGGATACCTCTCCCTCTCATCTCCTGGTATATAGACTACTCAAGGAAGGACCTCTGCCTGCTATCACGCTCCGATTCACTAACCCATGAGTGCATGAGCGAAGCAGCACAGAGCACACTACCCATACTCCGTCAACCACTAACCCATGAGTGGTCGTAGGGGTAGGTCCGTACGACTGTCGACCTGACTCACCCACAAAGGGGGCCCCTGATCGACAGTGATGCACAGTGCACGATGATGCATGACATTGGTCAAACAACATCCAATATCTAGTCCACCTATATTAACATGATATGCAAGGATCGTAAATAATGCACCATAACCTAAGTCCTAAAGGTATAGGTATCACATGCAAGGTATAGCACAAACAGTATCAGCAAGACGAATAGAAGAGTTATACCATAATCTATTACTCTATTGCTAAACAAAGCATATCAAGCATATATCTGTGACTAATCTAAAAGAAGAGTTAGAGATACCCGCCTCCGATGTAGAAGACCGTGCGACGAGAATTTTCCGTCCAAAATAATATCCACGCATAAATAGCTAAATCATTCAGTGTCCTGCATCATAAACATAAGTTTAGCTACAAACAATAATAGTTAGCTAAACTAATTATTGAGTCACATCACAATAAAACCCAAATTACCCCAAGTTATAGGACTTAGACTCAACCTAGGTTTAGCCTAATCCTATTCAAACTCCAACCCACACTAGCTAACCACCATCAAATCCGGCTAGGGTTAAGGTAGCCCCAATTAATGACCCACCAATCCATTCCTACATATGTGGCTCATGACAGAAGGATAATCTAACCATAACTCAAACCCCAATCATGGAGTTTTTACGACCTTTGCTAACACCCAAAATGAAACCAATCTACAACCCAAATAGGGCACATGGCACAAGGAAGAAAGGAAGCAACCATTCCAAAACAGACCTTAAGTGGAGCACCCAACAATATCCAAATCCAAGGTTAAACTCAAAGTAGCATCAGGAACTCACGGTACAAGTGGAATCATAGGATAAAACATCAACAAACCTAACTCCACCAATTATTGATCACAGAACCAATTCATGTTTAGTCCACAGAACTGGCTTAATTCAGAATCCAACACAGATTTAAGATCAACACACCACCAATGATCTACTTGCAATATGATCAAGTACATACACCACCCTCCTAATCCCATGGTAGCTCACGGCAGGGACTACAACAACCCAGTGTAGCAATTCAACTCCCAAGCAGAAACAGATTCCATACTAAATGAACACTAATCATTAGAATCTTACCTCTGTTGCCGGCCCTACACTCCGTCCAGAGCAAACCAGAACACAGCCACCGATCATAGAGGCCAATCGAATCGACCACAACGCACTCCTGCTTCCCAATTCAGATTTGATCAGATTCCAACGAGCATCACACAACCGACACGAACCAACAATCCAAGAGAATCTGTTTCCAAATCTGATCTCAATCACACAACAGAGAAATCATCTCGAATTCGATCAAAGAACCACACAAAACCCCATCGATCAGGGAAAAATCAGATTCAACTCAAGATTGGCTTCAACACTAAATACACAACCCAAAGATCGTAGGGGAGAAAGAAAACCATCAGAAGCACAAGAACCGATCACAAGAACCCAACTCGATTTCAAAACATAGATCTAAGTTCAAGATCATAGACAAGAATCAAAAACAATATCAATGCGTAGAGGTCGGAATCCAATAGTTGAAACCGAACCCTAAAATCATGCTATCAACCAAATCAAGCCTTACCTGAGTGGTGCTAAGGCACAACCCAACAGCCCGTCTCCGGTTCCTCTCCCCTTTCCCTCACGGACCAAAATCGAAGCAAGAATAGGCTATCCTCTGGATCGGCCATGAGAAAACACAGATCACCATTAGATCGGGTTGGAGACCAACTAAGATCCAAGAACGAGAGAGAAATGACACTTACCGAAGTGAAAAATGCCGACAGTGACCCCCAACCCACTCCGATTGCTCCATGGGACGCGATTGAAAGAAGGGAAACGAAGAACGTTCCAAGGAGGTGAAGATGTGGAGATCGTCGACCATCCTCTCGTGCGCTCGGTGGATCGTGGCGTCGAGGGTGTGTGGCTGCGAGCTAGGGCACGCGGAGAAGAAGTGAAAGGAAATGGAAAAGAGGAATCAGCCAAAAAGAGAAAGAGAAACAAGTTTTAAGTGAATGACATTTTTGTGATTAGCCCCTCCAACTTTGTCTATTTGCACAATAGCCCCTAAATTTGAGAAACTTTACCTTTTAGCCCTTTAAAATTTCCTAAATGTTAACACCAAAGATATATAATAACTCATGAATGCCAACCTCAAAACCAAACCCTAAGAAGTTAAATTAGGGGTCAGAATCCAACAATTAGGACTCATGGCAAGAGGAAATGAGATCAAATCATAGCTACACAAATTCATAACAATTTCCTTCTAAATTGAAACACCATTCAAACCATTCCTTACCTGAAATAAGCCGACCTCAGTTTCTGTGGAAGCTGTGGTGACCCGTGAGGAAGAAGAGGATCACACTTAGGGTTTGTAGCGATGGGAGGACGAGGGTGTCGGTAGTTTCCTTCGCACGAAGAGGGCAACGTCGGTCAGGGCTTGCAATTCGCGAAGAGGAGATGCCTCCGGAGCTAGGCAATGCTAATCGCCGACACACGGCAACAGTAGGGAGAAGAATGGGTTGGCGGCGTCGGCTGGTTCGCGTGAGGGCGACGACGCGATTAGGGGAACGGGGCACTCGTCGTCTCGTTCGTGCGTCTTGACGAAGACGAAGAAGAAGAAGAAGGAGGAGGAGGAGGAGGAGGAGGAGGAGAAGAAGAAGCCAAGGGCGGCGCCACGATGCGCGAACCACTCGCGCACAGGATGGATTCAGCATCGGGAAAGTAAACACGGGGAAGAATGGATTATGAGAGGAATTTAGGGAATTTATTAGTTTTGACTTTTTTGTAAAATGGCCCTCTAAGTTAAGGTAATCCAAACAAGGCCCTTAATTTTGGGCTTTTAAGCTTTTAGCCCCCAAAATTTCGATATTTAACATTCTTACCCATTAACAAAAATTTAGACCCCAAATTTGCTAGTAAACCACAATCGGTATCAACAATTCAGATATAATATAAATACTGAATGCAACTCAATTATACGTACCTCAAGTAAATAGATAAGGGTAGCGATCTCTGATTGTATCCTCGAGCTCCCAAGTAGCCTCCTTATCATAATGGTGCTGCCAACCAACTTTGACCAACCGGATTGTCTTGTTCCTCAACCGATGCTCCTTGCGGTCAAGAATCTGCATAGGTACCTCCTCGTAAGTCGCATCTGGCTGAAGTGTGATTGGGACCTCCGATAAAACATGTGTAGGGTTTGATACATATTTTCTCAACATGGAAACATGGAATACATCGTGAACTCTATTGGTGCTTGGATGGCCAGAGAAGGGGGGGTGAATATAGCCAGACACTCAAATCTTGCGCTTGTACTTCTTCTTCTTCCTGTGATCAGATTAGCAACGGAAACACAAAGCACAGAAAGAAAACAGACAAGGAAAGAAAAAAAAACCGATGCTAACACAAAGGATCTTCAAGGTTCGGGGATAACTTGCCCCTACTCCTTGGCATGCCCGTGAGGTGGGTGATCCCTTGATCGTTGGCAGATCAAGCCCCAGGTGAACCCGGATATAGTGAAGCCTCCTTCTCGGTGGAGAAACCTCTCCACAGATCTCACGGATGATTGAACTTCAGTACAAGAGATCACACAGGAAGGAACGCTCACAAGAAACACTCAAGCAAGAACACTCAAGCACAAAGCAACAGAGAGCATAAGCACAACCCAGCCAAACTTCCCAAGTTTCTGTCTGTTCACCCTTGTCCCGCTCCTCTGCTTCCAGCTTTGCCTTAAGCTTCCGCTCCCATCACCAGGCTCTCCATCAACATCCACTGAGCCACAGCTTGGCCCCCTGACTCCCTGAGCACTCAGCCCACTGAAGACCCTCTCCAGCTGAGCCTTCGTCAGTTGCCAGCCGCACGCCAGAAGCCGTTGAGACCTGTGAAGAGAAAATATCCAAACCTAACGTGAAGAAAGTCTCCAGTTGACCCTCCATCTTTGTTTGGGTCATCTTCCATTACCTGCAAGCTCATCAGACGCTTAGCAAAGCATATCACAAGGAAATCACAATGTATCAGAGAAACCGCAGAGAAAACAGACGCGATCAGAGCGTTTCGCATCGAATTCAAATTAATGTTCAGCTTTTGATCGGTCACCGGACCGACCAGAGAGGACCCTGATCGGTCACTAGACCGATCAGGGTTAGCCCTGACCGATCAGGCTCCAGTCTGATCGGTCTACGGTGAGAAGTCAGAAATCACGGATTGTTGTGATCGGTCACCAGATCGGTCACCAGACCGATCCAGAAATCTGCTTGCCGCAATCCGCAGGAATTATAGGTTGATCGGTCACCAGACCGATTAGGTTGTGGCCTGATTGGTTTGGGGACCGATCAGGGCATTCCCTGACCAATTAGGCTCAAGCCTGAATGGTTATATTGAGGAGCTCGCGACATTCGATCGTTCACCGGAACGATTAGGAGGTCTCCCTGATCGGTCACCAGACCGATCAGGAGCCAAACAGAAGCCAACCAAGGATTCTCTGTTCTCTCCCTGATCGATCACCAGACTGATCAGCCTTCTCTGGATCTGTCACCAGACCGATCACAATAGGGATTTCGTGCCAACTTCCCTGATCGATCACCAGACCGATCCAGGGACTCCCATGTCAACTCTAAGTCAAGAGAACAACCTCCCTAGCCTTCTCTGACTCATCCTGGTCCCCCGGACCAAGACTCCATGCCCAGTTTCACTCACCGGGACTTCAATCAACCTAGCTTCACTCACCAGACTTTCATCCAACCTAGCTTCCTAAGCTAGGACCTGGCTTCACTCACCAGGCTTTCATCCAACCTAGCTTCCCAAGCTAGGACCTGGCTTCACTCACCAGGATTTCCATCACCTAGCTTCCCAAGATAGGACCTGGCTTCACTCACCAGGATTTCCATCACCTAGCTTCCCAAGCTAGGACCTGGCTTCACTCACCAGGATTTCATGCCCAGTCCCCGACCAAGACTTAACCCAAATTCGCTCAACCAAACTTAAATCGTTGTCAACACCAAAACAACAATCGGGCCAGACTACATCAACAAACTCCAGCGAGAGATGGTGGTAATGCCAGATGATAAGCTACCACTCCAATCTGCTCCAAAATCTGGAAAGGCCTAATATAGTGTGGAGCAAGCTTACCTCGAAAACTAAACCTCTTCACCCCTTTCGTGGGTGTACTCATAAGAATACGTGATCGCTCACGGAGAACTCTAAGGGCCTACGTCTCCGATCTGCATAACTCTTCTGGCAATCCTGAGCCTCTGACAACCTGCGTCTGATAGTGCAAACTAGCTCTACATCACGCTGAACACTCTGAGCCCCTAGCAACTGAGATTCCCCAACCTCCTCCCAGAGGGTGGGTGTCCTGCAAGTCCTACCATACAACGCCTCAAATGATGCCATCTGGATAGCCGAATGATAGCTATTATTGTAGGCAAACTCAACCAAGTACAGGTAGTCTTCCCAGTTGCCTCCAAAGTCCATAACACATGATCTCAATAAATCCTCTAGAGTTTGAATGGTACGCTCTGACTATCTGTCCATCTGTGGATGAAAGGTTGTACTGAATCGAAGCTCGGTACCCATGGCCTGCTGTAAACTCTGCCAAAATCGCAATGTGAAATATGGGTCTCTGTCTGATATGATGCTCAGAGGAATGCTATATAATATGATAATCTCACGATAGTACAACTTTGCAAGATGGTCCAGTGAATTTGTCCTCTGAATCCCCAAGAAATAAGCAGATTTGCTTAATCGATCAACGATCACCCAAATCGCATCGTGTCTTCTACGAGTCCTCGGTAACCCTACAACAAAATCCATAGTGATATGCTCTCATTTCCATTCAGGAATAGGGATCTTCTATAATAATCCAGCAGGTCTCTGATGCTCAGCCTTCACCTGCTGGGACACTAGACATCTAGCTATAAAATCCGTGATGTCTTTCTTCATACCGTTCCACCAGTAGGAACGTCTCAAATCTCAGTACATACGGGTTCCGCCAGGTTGTATAGCAAACCGAGATCGATGAGCCTCCTAAAGCAACTCCTCTAAGACTGGATGTGACTTAGGTATGCACAATCTCCCTCAGAAATATAGAATACCCTTGTCATCTCGTGTAAAGTCAGTCTGTTGCTCTGAGCCTATCTGGCTGCCTAGGAACTACAAATGTTGATCACTAGCCTGAGCCTCTCTGATCCTTGTCCTGATCGAAGACTGAGCAACCATAGTCACCAATAACCCTTTCTCTGTCTAACCTTGCTCCTCCAGTCCTAACTCTGAGAAGCTCTGAACTAAGTCTGTGACCATAACCCGGCGACAAGCCAGAACACTCTGGGATTTTCTGCCCAGTGCATCTGCAACCACATTAGCATTCCCTGGATGGTAGCTAATGGTACAGTCATAATCCTTTAGGAATTCCATCCATATCCTCTAACGAAGGTTCAGCTCCTTCTGAGTGAATAGATACTTGAGGCTCTTGTGATTTGTGAAAATCTCAAACATGACGCGGTAGAGATGGTGTCTTCATATCTTTAGGGCAAAAATAATGGTTGCAAGCTCTAAGTCGTGAACTAGATAGTTCTTTTCATGCTCCTTCAGCTGGCGAGAAGCATGAGAGACTACCCGTCCATGTTGAATCAAAACTGCACCCAAACTTTGATGTGATGCGTCAGTATAGAGTATGAAACCGTCCTCTACCGAAGGTAACACCAAAACAGACGCTGACACTAATCGCCATTTAAGCTCCTGAAAACTGGTCACACAAGCCTCTGTCCAAACAAATTTCATGTCATTTCTGGTCAGACATGTCAACGGTGAGGCAATACTGGAAAACTCTAAAAAACACGTCGATAATAACCAACCAATCCGAGAAAACTGCGCACCTCCTAAACTGACTTCGGCTGCTCCCAACTGGTGACAACATCGATCTTTTGGGGATCTATGGAGATATCTCTACTGGAAACAACGTGTCCGAGAAAACCCACAGAAGACAACCAGAAAACACATTTGCTGAACTTCGCATATAACTGCTCCCGTCGGAGCATCTCCAGGATGATGCGAAGATGGCGCACATCTTCCTCCTCAGAACGGGAGTAAATTAGGATGTCGTCGATGAAAATAATAACAAACTGATCCAAATACTCCATAAAGACCCGATTCATCAAATCCATAAATACTGCAAGAGCATTGGTAAGCCCAAATAACATTATCAAAAACTCGTAGTGTCCGTACCGAGTGCGGAAAATAATCTTCTGGATATCTGAATCTCTGATCCTCAATTGATGTTATCCTGACTGTAAATCAATCTTAGAATCCACTAACGTATCCTTTAACTGATCAAACAAATCTTCAATATAAGGTAGGGGATATTTGTTCTTGATGGTCACTCTATTCAACTGCTTGTAATCGATGCATAATCTCATAGAACCATCCTTCTTCTTTATGAACAAAACTGGCAAACCCCATGGAGATACGCTAGGACGGATAAGCCCCCTGTTAAGCAACTCTTGAAGTTGGACCTTTAGCTCATCTAACTCCTTAGGCGTCATACGATACGGAGCCTTTGATGCTGGTGCTGTCCCCGGAATCAACTCAATCATAAACTCGACTTGCCTTCTGGGAGGTAAACCAGGAAGCTCCTCTGGAAATACGCCCAAAAATTCTCGGACCACCGGAACATCCGAGAGATGAGGGTTACTGCTATCATTCGTGCTGATCAATGAGAATAGAAAACCCTGACATCCATGCAACATAAGCTTTTGGGCTTGAAGTGCAGAGATAATCGAAATCCCATCATCTCTGGTGCCAATGAATTCCCACGAGGGTTGGTTTGGAGGTCGAAACGTGACCACTCTCGCTTGGAAATCAACTGTGGCATGATAGGCCGCCAACGAGTTCATGCCCAGAATAATATCAAACTCTACCATCTCGAGAACTGACAGATCCACGGTGAGAGTATAATTGCCGAAATCCAATGGACATGCCTTGACTTCCTGCATGATATCCAATACCTCACCGGATGGCAGAGATACTGACAGATGTTATGATCTAAGGGTAGGCAACCTACTAATTTTTTTCATAAATAATCATGATATGAAAGAACTAGAACTACCGGTGTCAACAAGCAATTCAGTAGGAAATGCATAAACGAAAATCATACCACGGAACATTGATCCATCATCCCGCTGTGCCTCCTCTCTGGTGACTGCATAAACTTGACCTATCTCTGGAACTGGAGGTGGCAATGCCAAAACCTGCTGAGGCTGAGATGTTGACAGTCTGACATTCTGCTGGGGCTGATATAAAGAAGACCCAACCGACTGTTGAGGCTGAGATGTTGATGGTTTGACATTCTGCTGGGGTTGATATACAGAGGACCCAACTGACTGTTGAGGCTGATAACCTGAAGCTCCAGCTGACTATTAATGCTGATAAACTGCAGGCTGGTATGCTGGGTATGGCTGCTGATAGTACGACCCCATCCCAGAATACTGAGATGCCGCTGGTGAGGGGTACTTATGCCTAGACATACAATAAATCTGAGCTGGTGGAGGAATTGCCTACTGATGTCCTGTCTGCTGCTATCGGAATGACATATGAGTCTAACAACTGCTTCGTTGTGGCCTCTGCTATCCTGACCAACCTCCCAGGGGAGTAACTTCTACAGACTTATGTTGAGCCTTCAAAGGATAACCTCAACTCTCATGACCCAGAAGCTTTCAATAATAACAGATGGGGTGCTCCAAAGGATAATCTGGTCTACTGTGGTCCCTAGATCTACACTGAAAATTATAAGCCCCACCAGTAGCAGACTTCTGGGTCTGCTAAGAACCCTATGACGATCCTGCTGAAAACCATCTAGACTTCTGGGGTCGAGGATGAGACCCAAAAGTCTCCTGCGTACTCTGACTCCTACTGATCCACTTCTGTCCAATAGTTTGTTGTTTCTGAGTCCCTGCTGTATCCTGAGTTGTCTTCTTTTCTTTCTGTTAGAGCAATCTATGGTTCGGAGTGACCATGTGTTTTGATGTTTGGGCAAATGGTTTAAGTTAGGTTCACCCTTGTGTTTGATATGTGTATTTGAGTGTGTAGGTTTGCAGGATACACATGGACTTAGCTGGACGACTTCGAGTCCGATGAAGTATGGCATGAGGAGACAAGCTGTGGGCGTGTATGCATCTGAGGGACCGTGGACAAAGCAGGAACGATGAGCCGAGGGAAGCGAACTTCGAGACATACGTGAAGGATGGCATGAGAACGAGCCGTGGGTTCATATGCATCCAAGGGACGAGAGCCAAAGTCAAAGAAGGCTTGAAGGCAACAGATCGAGGCTGTTGGATGGAGGGTCCATGGACAAAGTAGGAACGATGAGCTGAGGGAAGCGAACTTCGAGACATATGCGAAGTACGGCATGAGAACGAGCCACGGGTTTGTATGCATCCGAGGGACGAGAGCCAAAGGCGAAGAAGGCTTGAAGGTAACAGGTCGAGGCTGCTGGAAGGGCCAGCTAAGTCGTGAGGGTCCGAGTGTTGAGAGAATTGTACTCGGGAAGGGAAACCCTAGGTTTAGGGGTAGAGCAGTCGACTGGTGCTTGGATCAGTCTACTGATAAAGTGCATTGAAAGACAAGTCGACTGATCTTAGGTGCAGTCGACTGGTGTCAGCTGGAATTCAAACGTTGGGCTGTAATGTTCGAATCTAAGGTGGACCAGTCGACTGGTGCTTAGACCAGTCGACTGGTAACAGTCTTTTCAGCTATGAGCTTTATTTAAGAGAGCTCTTTTTGGCTGGGAAAGAGTTGACGAAATAAGCTTGGTTAGAGCTTATTAGTAGTCTCCTAGTGCTCAGGTGTTGTCGGGAGTTTGTGGCAAGGTTTCTCCACCCACAAGGAGTGACAAGAGCTAGCCGGACGTCTTCCGGCGACTCATTCACCGATGGATCAGGATCGTCCACCTTACGGACAGCCGTAGAGTAGGAGCTTTATCTCCGAACCACGTAAACAATTTGTATTAACATTTGTTTATTTGTGTTATTAGTATTTTCGCTTGCGCAAGCTACCCTTGTAGGAAGAATCGGCGACCAAAGTGGGTGATCGTCTATTCACCCCACTCTAGCCATACGCATCGATCCCAACAAGTGGTATCAGAGCAGGGGTCGTTCATCTATGGACTAATGCCGGGAGAGCAAAAAGCTAGAGGAAATGGCGCGTGAAGAACGCTTAGGGGATGACATCAACGTTCCACCTCCTTACGACTAAGAGAGTTTCGATTATTGGAGGGCACGGATAGAGGTACGGTTCAACATGGATTGGGATATAATGATTGCACTAAAATATCCATTTGAAGCCCCCAAAAGATAAGCATGGGAAGAAGCTCCGACCAAGATATTGGACTAAGGAGCAACAAATCCAATCAAAGGTAAACGAAAAGATAATTTCAATATTACTTAATATTTTGCCTAATGATATAATTAGCCATGTAGGTGAATATCAAAATGCACATGAACTATGGAGCAAAATGTTCGCGCTTCATGAAAACCCTACACAAGCTCAAGTAGTGGAAGAGCCCAAGGAAATGAGCTTAATGGTCCAAGAAGAGAAGAAAGACCAATTGGATGAGGAAAGAAGCCCAATATCCGAAGAGGAAGAGAAAGAAGAAAAAGATTCATCCATCTCCTCAAGTGAAGTGACACAAGAAATTGAAGAATCATCCACTTCAACAAAGGGGAAAGAAGAAGTCTCCACTTCAAGCATTGAGGGGGAGGAGAGACCATTCTTAATACTAGAGCAAGAAGAAGCTTCCACATCCACCAAGGCAAAGCCAAAGGACCACATTATTTGCTTTGGGTGTAATGAAAAGAGACACTATAAGGACAAGTGTCCAAAGGGTAAGAAAAAGGAGGTAAATCCTAAACCCAAGTCAATTTCTTTAAATTCTAACATGGGTTGTAGGGAAAAGAAGGAAAAGAAACACATTAGGTGTTTCACGTGTGGTGAACTAGGACATTACCACACCAAATGCTCAAGAAAAGGAGAATTCAAGAAATTGAAGCATTTGAAGAAGTGGGAGAAGAAGGAGAAGAAGAAAATCTCACATCAAGGGGGAGCTACAAGGGCAAGGGAGGTAATCCCTAACTTTAGATGTCATTCAAATTCTTCCATGCATGTTAGAAATAATGTCAATTATTTACCCATGCATAATTTTGGATTTAAATATCATGATAGGAGTAGGATTAATATTGTAGATCAAAATCGTAGGAAAATCATGCATCATGATAAATCTAAGACCATTAGACCTAAGGACCAAGACATTAATCCCAAGAAGGGGAGACACATGTCTAGAATGAGTAGATCTAGGAATGTCCAAGGTGGACATATTGATTCTAGGTTTGAGAACCTAGAAAGGGAAAATCAAGCTTTGAGGGCAATGCTTGATAAATTAGAGAAAACCCTAGATAGATTCACTATTGGATCTAAGGGTTTAGGTATGGTGTTAGGTAGTCAAAAACCTAACAATGATAGATCGGGTTTAGGATACCGATCTAAATTCTCCGATGCCAATGAAAAGAAATATGTTAGGGTAGCATACAACTATGGCAAGGAGAAGAAGTCCAAGAATGGCAAGGGAATGTCATTTAAGGGTAAAAAGACCTTAACTAAGGACAAGTTGTCCAAAGTTAAAGGGAAGAAGTGCTTAACCATGGACAAGGTGTCTAAAGTTAAAAAAGTTAAGGTTGTAGGGCAAGGGTCACCGAAGGTACACCGGTGTGGCCTAGTGGTTGTTGAGTCGCCTAGGGAGGTGGCTAAGGCTAAGAGCTCAAGGGGGAGCTTTAGGAGTCAAGTTGAGACCCATGGTCTATGGATCTCGGGAGGATTTCTCCCGGAAGTCTAGATGGGTTATGAAGTGTGCCAAAGAAATTGGAGACGAACTTGAGTCTCAAATTCTAGGATTTTGGCACATTGGGTGTGTGATTCATGCATGAAAATATGATGTTGGGGTCATATTGCATGAAAAATGATTTTTGATGTATAGATGCCATGAAAAGCAATGCTGGGATGCATTGTGGTTTTGTATGAGCAGATACATCAAGAGGAGATCAAAACTAGGACTTTAGGTCAAGGTTAAATTGGATCATTTAGATAGTTTTGAGTTTTGTGTCAATCTTGGGATTGGTGATAGATACATTTTTGAATGTATTTTTTCCAAGTAGACACGGGCACCACAAATCTCTCCACAAAATTTGGAATTTTTTGGAGATTTGTGAAATTTTTGGTGTATTTCTGAAATTGGGTCAAAAATACTGAAAATAGAGTTTTTACGGTACCAGACGACTGGTAGATGGTGGCAGTCGACTGGTAACAGTGCTGTCGGAGAGAGACTAGCTACATTATGGTTTTTTGATGGGGATCAATCGACTGGTAACTGTCGCAGTTGACTGATATTTGCTGAAACTGTTTTTCAGCAATCGAAAAGTGTCGTAATGATGTAAAACAAATGTATAATCTTATGGGGGTTAATACACTTTGTTTATGATCACTAGAGATTAAAGGATCTAATAAGAGAGAAATTATTAGAGTCCTTTTGATGTGAGTCAAACGGGGAGATGTGTTGGGTTTAAGTGGGAAACTAAACACACCTTTGCAAGAAATCCTTAATGATAAAAAAAATATTTTTTTTTAAAAAGTAAGGTGAAGAAATTCTAGGTTAAGGGGAGCTTAGGTAAAGGGGGAGCATTGTTGCTTATTTGGTGGCAAAGGGGGAACCTTGGAAAGGTTCTTAAAAAGCCTTTGTAAGTCCAATATAGGGAGATCCTTAGAGAGGTTCTTAAAAGGCCCGTTTTGGTAAAAGTTCTAAACTCATTGGGGAGGTTTATGTGTGTGGATGCCTTGTGATAGAATCCATGCATGTTTGCATTGCATACGCATTGGCGGTATAAGTCTAAGGTGAAGCCTTAGTTGTTGGTGCAGATAACACCTAAGTCAAACCTGGGTTTTGATAATGGCAAAGGGTTCAGAAGTTAAGGTGGTGTTATGATCTAACAAGCTTACTGAGTGTGCAGGAAAAGTCCTAGGGTTATGACCTGACCGGAAGTTGGGCACGAAGTCCTGGTCGAGGACTGGGCACGAAGACCTGGTCGAGGGTTTGGCACCGAAGACCTGGTTCAAGGAATTGAGCACGAAGACCTAGCCGAGGGTTGGGCACCAAAGTCCTAGACTTAGGGTTTGGGCATGAAGTCTTGGTCTGAGGGACTGAGCAACATAGCAAAGCGATGACTAAGGACAGAAGTAGAGACGGGTCAGGGTTCGGACGTCTCGAGATCCGAGAGTATTGGAGGCTAAGCAAAAGTCCACCCGAAGGACTGGGTGGCAACTGTCTCTTGGAAGGAGTAGGTGAAAGGCGCGTTCTCGAGGGTGGGAACTTGCGTTGGTTCAACCTAGGGTTTCGTAGAAATCCGAAGTCAGAACCAAGTCCTTAAGGTTAAGAATGTGTGTATATTTGCTTTGTATTTTTGTATCTTGCAGGTACCTAGAATGGAAGACAAAGCAGACAAGCAACACACAATGGGGCTGGAACACAGCCAAGCTAGGCGCCTCCATTGATGGGGGCGCCCAAAAGGATCCAGGCGCCCCCAACAACAGGGGTGCTTGAGTCAAAGAAGAAAAACTGCTTTAGTCGAAGAAGGCAGAACAGACTTCCATTCAGGCGCCTGGGATGATACAGGCGCCCAAGTTGAAAGCTGTATTTTCTGCTGCGAGTTCGAAGCAGAGATAAGCTTTCGTTCAGGCGCCTGGGAGGTCCAGGGTACCCTGGTCAAAGGTTCTATCAGCTGCGATGAGTTCGGCGCGGAGATAAGGTTTGACCAAGCCCTATAGGGCACCCCCATCAACATAGGCGCCTGTATGAAGCCTATAAAAGGGGCTTCAACTCCAAGGCTCAAGACACAACTTCCAAGATCCGTTCTGAGCATTCAGACTGACGACAAAGCGCTAAAGACGAGGCTCTACGACCGGGAGGCTCCAGGAGGAAGTGCGCAGCACTTCAGAGGTCCAGATCGGCCGAGTCTTCGACAATCTTGTTTTGGTTTGCTTTAATTATTCTACATTTAATTTCCTATATTTTGATTGTAATTATTGCACTGTAAGATGGGTTTCTCCGCCTCCGGAAAGTCCGGAAAGGAGACCAATAGTGGACGAGTGTTCCCGTGCTTAGGCCTTGGATGAACTGACCCTGGGGGGTTGGGAACCAAGTAAATCCCGCGTGCGCTGTGTTGTTTACTCTTTCAGTTTTATTTTCCGCTGCTACTAACACTCTGTCTAGAACGACTGTTCTTAAGTGTCCGATCAGAAGTTTCTGTGGAACATTTCTACGGTCGATATTCACCCCCCCCTCTATCAACGGTGCCGGTCCTACAAGTGGTATCAGAGCCAGACCGCTCTTCATCGGACTACCGCCGACGGAGCAACGACACCAGGAGTTGAGGGGGAGCCCAGGGGTGAATCAGGTATATTTTTTTTAAATGTCTATTTTTAAATTTCATGTTATATGCTTCAAGTGCAGGGAGAGAGGGTACTATAAAAATCAGTGTCCTACTCACAAGACTCGTTCTTCACTGGAAGCTAAGGAGGTACCAGCACCCGGAGTTCGGAGGAACAAAGATCACATTAGGTGCTTCAAATGCGAAAAGTATGGACATTACAAAAATAAGTGCCCGGCAAAGGTACACAGAATTTACGTTTCAAAATTTTTTAAATTTCCTACACTAGCTTATCTAAATAATTTAGATAATTTTTCTGAAAAGCTAAATCTTGTGAATAGTCAAGTTAATGTTCTGCATGACTAGTTACAAATTGTGAATAATGCTAAAATATCAAAAATTAACCATTTAATCCGTAGTGTCAATTCAAAAATTATCGAAATTAATTCTGAAATTAGATCTGATAAAATTACCGAAATTAATTCTGAAATTAGATCTGATAAAATTACTGAAATTAATCTTGAAAATAGATCTGATAATTGTACTGAAATTAATTCCAATAATTTTACTGTTATTACCGAAATTAATTCGGAAATTAGATTTGATAAAATTACTGAAATTAATTCTGAAATTAGATCTGATAAAATTACTGAAATTAATCTTGAAAATAAATCTAATAATTGCACTGAAATTAATTTCAATAATTTTACTGTTATTACCGAAATTAATTCTGAAATTAGATCTGATAAAATTACTGAAATTAATTCTGAAATTAGATCTGATAAAATTATCTCTAAGATTAATTTCAAATTTGAAAGTCTTAAGGATAATACTGAATATAAATTTGAAAATCTTAAGGATAATATTGAATTCAAATTTGAAAATCTTAAGGATAATACTGAATTCAAATTTGAAAATCTTAAGGATAAAACTGAATTCAAATTTGAATATCTTAAGAATAATTCTGAATTCGAATTTGAAATTCTTAAAGATATTTCTGAAGATAACTCTGATATTAGTGAAGATAGTTCTGAAGATAACTCTGAAATTAGTGAAGATATTTCTGAGGATAAGAATGATCTTGTTGAAAATATTCTTGAGGATAATAGAGATAAAATTCATTTAGATAGTAATTTAATCATAGATAATGTTGAAAATTATTATAAAACATTAACTAGTGACCCAAAATACTCCACCTACTTTGAGGATATTAAAGGATATGATTTTGAGGATGAGGAGGAGATGGAATTTTCTGAAATCAAGGTCATAGTTAATAAAAATCACAAAAATTAAAATAAACCTGAATTATTAGAAAAACTTGAAAAGATAAATAAGGAAGAAATAGTGCATGAGTCAGAAATTTTCGAAATAATGAAAATTATGAACTTAAACCCACAACTATTAATTAATCAATTCAACCTTAATTATTCAAATTGATTCTTAACTAATTTAATTAAATCTTAATTAATTAAAATTAAAATTAATTCTTAATTAATTCAATTAAAATTAATACTTAATTAATTCAATTAAATCTTAACTAATTTAAATTCAAATTAATTCTTAATTAATGCAATTAAATCTTAGTTAATTCATTTAAAATTAATTCTTAATTAATTCAATTAAATCATAATTAATTTAAATTCAATTTAATTCTTAATTAATGCAATTAAATCTTAATTCATTCGAATTCATATTAATTCTTAATTAATTCAATTAAATCTTAATTAATTAAATTTCAATTAATTCTTAAATAACTTAAACTCAAACTAAATAAACTCCTACCCAAACCGGAACAATTAAGTTAATAAAATTAAATATGTCAAAGTGAGTTGGCATATTCGCGGGTTCACACGACATGTATGAAATCGAAAATTTGATACATTATTAGAAACTTAAATAAAATGATTTGAATTGTTTGACTCATGCATAACTGTCATGCCGTGCATATGCAATTTTCTTTAAATATATGTCATGCCATTCATGTTTGAATTTTATGCATAATTTAGAATGGCTATAGGAAAAAGAATAGTTGAAACTTGAACAACCTAGTATTAGGTGGAGGTGAGATGATAGTACGTTGGGGAAGCCCTTCTAATAAGGTCAAGTATATTCTACTTGGTCTGTTTAGTCTGGTGGAACTAGCCGAAGCTACCGATCCAAAACCTAAGCTAGTTAGACAAAAAATTTTCAAGGTGTAATTTGAAAATGAATTTTCGATAAAAGACTTTGTCAAGGAAAGGGTTGATGATCCAATAAGGCTACGGCGAAAGAAGACCTTGTGCCTCGCCAAGACCTGGAAGCCAATTACCGAAAATCAAATTCACTTTACTATTTGATAAATTTGAATCTAACACAAGTTTCAATTAAATCTTAGATTTAACAATGAATTAAGAAAAATGATTCAAGCATCTCACAATGCACCCATAAGGCAACCATGCGTGCAGTATTGAGACATCTAAAATGAGTGAGATGTTAGGACTAACAAATTGTAAAATATTTTTCAAAATTATTTTTCAAAATGATTAGAATATTTTTCTAAAAATATATTTTTAAAATAGTGCTTCAACATAATAATGTTTTTATGAATTTCATGATTGTCTGATTGCTTATACATATTATAGATTTTCAAAAAGTATATTCCTTTTGAAAAATTGTTTGACTCACACAATTAGACACTAGCCTTCTAGGACAATACTAAAGTTTCTTAAGGCACTTAGATAGAGTCAAACGGTGTCGGGTACAGGAGAGTGTTTTTATTCTTTTGAAATATTTTTTGAAAACTGTACTTTAAAACATCATTTGAAAATATTTTTCAAAAACTATGCTTGAAAAACCACTATCTTTTAAAATGTCTTTTAAAAATTGTCGTTGAAAAATCTCTATCTTTTAAAATGGTTTTTCGAAAATTATGCCTGACAAACTACCTTCATTTCAAAATTCTAAAATTGTGTTTATGACTCATTTGATTTTGATAAACCCTAAAGACATAGAGGAAGATCTACTTTATGATCTACAAGGACTCCTAGGATGTTTCAAATTTAGGGGGAGTCTAAGTCAAAAGAAAAATTTCTGACAAGTTTTTTTTTGGAAATTAGTTATTTTGAAATAATTCATTTGATCTGAACTAAACCCTAAAGACTTAGAGGAAGTGTACTTGTGGTCAACAAGCTTCCTAGGACTGGGGCAAGTTTAGGGGGAGGTCAAATTAAAAGAATTATTTACTATACCTTCATGAACTATATATCATCATTTTCAAAAACCTATATTTTTTTCAATTTGAAAAAAATATATTTCTTGAGTTTGGAAAATTTTTAGGATACTTAAGGAAATGTCCTTGTAGTTAACAAGGTTTTTTAGGATTGTGTCAGACTGAAAAGGAAACTAAGTCAAGTAAAATATTAGGGGGCGTTTGGTTTAAGCATTTTCTATTTTTATTTTCTTATTTTTTAGAAAATGTTGTTTGGTTTGTATTTTCTAATCTCATTTTCTGGAAATAGAGATGCCATTTTCTAAGAAAATAGAGAATGACAAAATGTCATTTTCTGAGAAATGGAGAATGCGGTGCTAGAAAACGAAAAATACGATACTGCGAGTAAAGGAAAATGCGGTACTGCAGAAAATGGAAAATGCGCTTCATCCGTTCGCTCGAACCCTCGAACCCCTCTTTGAAAACCTATCTCGCCGCTTCATCTCCTCCCTCGACCTATTGTCCAATTCCCTTTCTCCTGCCCTATCTCACCGCAAGACCATCGTCGCCGCCGCTTCATCTCATCTCTCGAACCCCTCGATCCCTCCTCGAACCCGAGTCCTTTCTCCTGCCCTATCTCGCCGCAAGACCACATCGCTCGCCCCTCGCTCGCCTTTGCCCCTGCTTTAGCACAAAACAGAGAAGGTAATCGCCTTTGCCCCTGCTTTTGCCCCTTCTTCGCATATACGTGTTTTGCCCCCTCTTCCCATATACGTGTTTTTTGCCCCTTCTTCGCATATACACATATTCATTACAAGTAAAAGATACTTGTAATTACATGGGAGAAAGCATCTCTTCACGCATCCTTTGTGTCATTCCTGAAGTGTCATCTTTTGATCCATGAAGAGGTTTTTATCCTTAGATGTTTTTTGAATTTAGTTTAGCAAGTTCCTTTGTTATCAGAATCTTCCATTATTCAGAATCTTCCATAATCAAAAAGTTTGGAACCTTGAGCATTAATCTAGTCGCTTCTCTTTTTTTGAATTTACTGATAATTCCAGTCACTTCTCTTTTGTTGGTCATGTTGAATTGGTGCTTGTTTATGTTTTGATATTTTCATTTTTAATCATTAATCTAGTCGCTGAAATGTCCTAGATTAATATTTTTAAGCACTACTGAATGATTTCTTTTATTTGTTAACACTAGCATGCCACTAAACATCATCTGCTGCAATAAACCATACTTTAGAGCGAAACTTGTATTTGGGCATTGACAATGAAAAAAAAAAACATTTTGATTGGCTACCTTTCATAGTAATTTTTAAACTCCGGCATCAAATCATATGATGCCATTGTCTCCTACTCATCAAATGAGCATTGATTTTTCTGTTTGTTTGGTTTATTTTCTTGTAATTCTTGTGTATACTGAATTTTACTGAATTTTTGTTACACTGAATATTAGTTGCAATTTACATTGACAATATATTAGTATTTTTGTATGGTTCGTTTACTGTTGAATTACATTAAAATTCCCTAAATATTAAGGTAATTTTTTAAAGAATACAATATGGGAGGGCATAATCCCAGTGTCGACATGGAAAAATATGAGTGGTCAAAGGCTAATGTTGCCATGTTTGTTGAGATCATTTATGAAAAAGTGAAGCAAAACAAGTTACAAACATCTACCTTCACTAATACGGTTTGGGACGAGATCAACAAAGAATTATATCTGATTAAAAAGACGAATTATGGTGTAGAGAGGCTCAAAGGTAAATGGAATCGTCTACGCACTAGACATCGACTTTTTGCTGCCTTGCTTGCACATATTGGTGTTACAATGGATCCAGACACCGGTAAAGTGAATGCTCCAGAGGAATTATGGGCAGAATTTTATGTGGTAAATATTTTTATCCATTCAAATATATTTTATTATATGTTTGTATTTAATCAAATGCTAATTTTTGTAATCAATTGTACAGAAAAATAAAAAGGAGTACAAGTCAATACGAAAGGAAGGTTGTGATCATTTCCACATTCTTAGTGAAATTTTCAGTGGGACAACTGCAACAGGTGATATGCATAGGGCATCTACTCAATTGCCTCCCACATCTGTTGAAGAGAGAGAGCTCGAAGATGCATTCATTAATAGAGGTGTTAACTCATATGTCGAAGTTGTTGACGAGAATGAGGATGTTGGAGGAGAACTTAATAATCGGAGGCGTCGCACTATTGAATCATCCGATAGTCATCGACGTAAAGATCCTAAACTTTCAAAAATTGATAAATATGAGGCTTGTATGGACAAGTGGAGTAATACCTTGCAACAACTGAGTGAAGAATCTGTTGCTAGGAAAAAATACCTGGATTTGAGGGCTGCAAAGTTAGAACGTGAACAAGATATTTCCGGCTCTTCTAAAACTAGCGTGTTCAATGATCCTTACTCTATAGACAAGTGCATGCAAATTTTAAATGAGATGGATAATTTATCTACCCAAGTGTACACAAAAGCTACAAAAGCTTTCCTTAAGCCTGGTCTATGAGAAATTTTTCTAAAAATTCCATCAAATAGGAGGGTTGAATGTGTGTAGGGTTATATGTTGGCAAGTTCATGGGGATTTCTTTTATTACCTAGCTGAAGACTAGCGTGTTTGTTTGATTTTGTTACTTGAATATTTATGACATGTTTGGTATTTTGAAATTTAATGTTGAAGACTATGTTTTGAAATTTAATGTTAAAGACTATGTTTAAGACATGTTTGATATTTTGAAATTTGTGTGTTGAGATAAATCTATAATTGATTTTATGCATGTGTGTGTTGATTTTAATATCATTGTGTCGCAGACCATGTCAAGCTCTGATGAAGAATATGATGAATTAGGCCCGGATATTAATTTACTTATAGTTTTGGGTCTCGCAAATGATTTTTTTCAAGACATGACTCCATTTCTTAGATATATTGATCGGATGCCGTGTCGGACTTCATCTCTTACTGGGAGGATGTATATTCAAGAAATACTTGATGGGCACCCCCAAGTTTGCTTTGACAATTTTCGTATGTCAAAACATGTGTTTGTGAATTTTTGTAAGACATTAAAAGAGATGAATCTATTGGAAGATGAAAAAAGTTACAGTTGAAGAAGGTGTTGCTATGTTTTTACTAATCATCGGGCACAACACACGACATCGAATATGTGCCGATCGATTTCAACATTCATTGTACACTTGTAGCAAGTGGTTCAAGCGAGTTTTACGAGCTGTTTGTACATTGGGCACATATATAATTCGACCATATGAATACAATGGTGTCCATCCTCGCATATTGAACAATCACAAGTGGTTTCCATATTTTAAGGTACGTATTGTACCCTAATGTGTCAAGTTACATTAATAATATATTCTTACTAAGACGTTGTGTAATTTTAGAATTGTCTTGGAGCTATCGATGAGACTCACGTATCGGCATGGGCACCGACATCAATTCAGACATCTTTTCGTGGTAGAAAGATGATTGTTACACAAAACGTGATGCTTGCATGCGACTTCGATATGCTTTTTACATTTGTGTATACGGGCTGGGAGGGGACCTCAAATGATTCTAGAGTTTTCATAGACGCACTGACAAGGCATGAAAATAATTTTCCTAAGCCTTGCGGTGGTAAGTAATATAAAAAACTCTATATGTATATTCATTTATGTTGGTGTTTTAGATTATTAATATGGGAATATTTTCACAGATCAATTTTATCTGGTTGATTCTGGTTACCCAAATATGCCGGGGTTTCTCGCTCCGTATCGAGGTCGACGCTATCACTTGAGAGATTATCGGCGCCAAGGCAGACCAAGAGGGAAGGAAGAGTTATTCAATTATAGACATAGCACATGTCGTAATATTATAGAGCGATGCATTGGGGTGCTCAAAGCAAGGTTTCGAATTTTAAAAGATATGCCAAACTATCCAATTACTAGGCAAAGATTAATTCCAGTTGCATGTTGTGTGGTGCATAATTTCATACGTCGGCATCATGCAATGGATAATTTGTTTATGGAATACTCTTCTGATGATATGTTCATGTCTGGAGTTGAAGATGATTTTGATAATCAAGAGCCTGTTCCAATTGATCCAAGCCAAACAACTCAGATGGGACACATACGTGATGAAATTGCAAGCCATATGTGGAATGATTATGTTGAGCATCATCCGCAATTAGCTAATGTTTGGTTTAGCATTCTGTGGCTCTTGATTTTGTTATGAATGACTGTTTTTATTTTTGAATTTTGGTTGCCTTTGGAAGGTTTTTGTTACAAGTTGTGGGATGGATTTTGTTATGAGTGGTTGTTTAACTTATTTTTGTTTGGAAAATTCTATGTTTTTATTTTTGTTATGATATGCTTCACTGATATTGAGTAAGTTGCAAAGCCCCACTGTTATGACATGCTTCACTGTTATGATATGCTTCATTGTTTAATATGATTTTTGTTAATGTTAGTTCGGGCAAAAAGAGTTTTATTAGGTGCCAAGTTAGGATGTCAGTTAAAAGATAGGTAGCATTACATGAAACTCCAAGAGCCCGTCGGTGGTTGGCATATGTATTAAGTTCTTAAATGTCCTACTTTTTTGTAATAATCAAGGAAAAAAAATTTCAGACTATTTCTTATGTGCTGGAATTACAGTTTAATAATCCTGCATGAACTTATATTGCTTAGAAAACAAGTCCTGTATATTGTTTTTCTTATTTTTGTACTTTTTCCTGATATGCAGACACAGCGGTAGATTTGGATTTTTTGTCTTGTTTTCTTTCACCAAATCTTGTATTAAATAGGCACTATGTTATGTGAGTCATACATGTTGAATGTCGAATAGGTAACAGATAACATGATTTGACTTGGCATACCTGCAATTTCTATTCTTTCATCAGTCATTGTAATGTAACCTCAATTTGTTAGGAAGTGGGATTCATTTGAAAATTCAGTAATTTAATTTACTGTAATATTATTCAGGCCTATCTTGATGATTTCACTCATCATAACATTGAAGTTGCTTGCAATCTTCTTGAAACATGTGGCCGATTTTTGTATCGATCACCTGAAACAACCATACGCATGGCAAACATGTTGGAGATTCTGATACGATTGAAAAATGTGAAAAATTTGAATCCTTGTCATAGCACATTGGTTGAAAATGCCTATTACCTGTGCAAGCCTCCTGAGCGTTCTGCTCGGGTTGCTAAAGTTCGTCCTCCATTATTTTTTTACTTGGTGAACGTTTTTTTTGTTCATTCCTATGAACTGCACTAAGGAAGTTTCTTTTCCTTGTGCAATATATCAGAAAACTGATTTGCTTGGATCTTGACAAGTCGACAGTGGAGCATGTTCTGCGTCAGCTGTGCAAGCTACCTTGGTCCGAATGTGAACCATACACCTTAAAGCGCTTCTTGATGGTTCACAAGGGGAAATATAGTCAAGTACATCTTATTGCTATTCTCACTGCAGGGCTTGGTCGCTACCCTGACGAATTTGTAGTTGCACTTATAGATGAGGTCAATTTCTTAAGGGTTCGAATACTTTAACTGTAGTATTTATGGAAAAACAGAAATTTTGTATTTTGTTTCTTGGTATTTTGAACTATAAAAAATTAGATCTGATTTTATGTTACTGATCAGAAAACCTGGGATGAATGTTTCACGACTGAAACAATTAAAACATCTTACAACATTAGGCATCTCTCGGTACTTTAGGCTATGTTTGGAAGATTATAGATTTAAAATAGCTACTCAAGTTGGCATAAAATCAATATCAATATATATTTAAAATATATGATTTATAGATTTAAAATATATTTTTTATATTGTTGATTGAAAAATTATCTATTAAAAAAAGAAAATGTTGATTAAAAAATTATTTAAAAAATTTTTGATTAAAAAATATTATTTCTAAAAACAATTATAATATTGCATCGATTTTTATTTTTTAAAAAATTATTTTATTTATAATTTTTAATATTAACATACCAAACGCGTTTTCCAGTTTTCTTTTCTAGAAAATAGAGTTACAGTATATTATACCAAACGCATTTTTCGTTTTCTGAAAACTAGATCAGAAAATAGAAAACAGAAAATGGAAAATAGAAAATAGAACAAAATTTCCAAACCAAACGCCCCCTTATATTTTCAAAACAATATTTGTCTAAGTACTTTCAAAAGGAAAGTCAAGTATTTTTTTCAAAAGAACTTATACTTTTTACAGAACTTACATTTTTCAAAAGTATTTATATTTTCCAAAAATACATAATATATTTCAAAAAATATTTATATTTTCCAAAATTGCAAATATTTTACAAAAATTGCAGATATTTTCCAAAAATGCAAAAGTACTTACATTGTTTTCAAAAACCTAATATATATCAAAAGTACTTGCATTTTTCAAAGATCATAATAGGTTTCAAAAGTGCTTGCAAAGTACACAATATGTTCACAAAATACAACTACTTTTGAGAGTGTAGATATTTTTCAAAATACTAACATTTTTTTAAGTATTTGTCAAATATGTTTTAAGTACAATTTGTTTTGAAAAATCTCGTCTAAATAAAAGTTTTTAAAGTAAGAAGTGTTTTGAGTTCAAAATACTTTCCTACAAATACAAAATGCTTTCAAAGTGAAATTCTTTTTGGGTGCAAGTTAAGTACTTAAGTGATATGCCATACTTTCAAAAATTTATACTAATTATTTTCAAAACGAACCAAATGTTTTCATTGTTGGTGCAAGTAGTTTTGGTGATTTTTTGATGTATGACAAAGGGGGAGAGTAAGAGCTTAAGTTAGAAAATTTTTGTTTCTTCCCAAAGGATCAATGAAAATCAAAAATTCTTTTATAAAAAGGGGAGAGTGAGCTTATCTTAGAAATGTTTTTCTCCCAAAAGATCAAAATGTATTTTCAAAACTTAGATTATTTTTTTCTAAGGTTTAGACCTTTCAACCAATCTAACTTAAGATATTGTCAAACATCAAAAAGGGAGAGATTGTTGGTGCAAGTTGCATCAGGGATGTCATCCTCTGAGTGTTTCAATGTTTGGCAATATGCTTAAGTCAGTGATATATTGAACACTGGAAGGGTAAGTCAAGAGAGGAGTACCAAAGTAAAAGAAAGTCCTAGTAAACCTAGGCAATAAGTCCTGGTTCGAAGAATTATGCACTAAGTCCTGATCAGGGATTGGGCACTAAGTCCTGGCAAAAGGGCTGGGCACCGAAGACCTGACCAGAAGTTGGGCACGAAGTACTGGTCGAGGACTGGGCACGAAGTCCTGGTCGAGGACTGGGCACGAAGACCTGGCCGAGGGTTTGTTAGTGATATGAGAGAAGTGTCCTAAGGTAATCGCCTTATGATTGTAAACATTTATTTCAATAAATGAAAATTCACTATTTGAGTATACATGTTTGTGTATTTGATTGGGATCTTAAACTCATTTACTGAATGTCCGTAATACAATTCACAGCATGAGAGAATTTGTGATGGAATCACAACTAGTGATTATCTCTACATGTGCAATTGTTAAGTATTGAAAATATCCCTAGTCGATGAATTGATAAATACGGACACTGTCAATTCTGTTGAGACTAGCATGGGTTATTCTCTAATCAGCTGATTCTCACTGGCTGGTGACATTGGGATGTTCAGAGATAAACATGGATGCTAGTTAAGGGAACTAGTTCATTAGAGTGACTGACTATAAAACTTCATATGGTAATCTACATATAGATATGTCAATGAAAGTTATTACTGCAGCTTAAGTGCGATGTTCCTTTGACTTGCGGTGTTCAAGTCATCTTGGTCATGGAGACTTATACTTTAACATCTTAAGCAAGCATCTCCAAGGAGCTGTGGACCCAGGATGGTTGGGTATAAGCCGAAGTGCCCGAAGATGTTTGAACAGCCTACAAAGGATTCACCACTCCTTGCGAGGAGATGTATACCCAGGCCTATCGTCGGATTGTTGCTCAAAGCCTCTGGCCAGAGCATGTCATGTTTAGAGTATGTGTCTCTTAAATACATGAGAGTAATTAGAAATCCAAAGGACGAGAAAGACACTACTTGGGCTAGGTGTGACGTAGTCAGCCTAGTGGGGACTGACACACACAGACCATGTCCTGAACCAAGTAGGTATAAGATGGTGAAAGGAATGGGGCACGATTCATTAGAGTTGCTGAAGGATTTCAGAACTATTTCTGAGGTCAACCGTTGATCTTTCGATTAATTTGGGGTCATGATGTACTACTAGGTGCCACTCATGATCGTTCTATAATTGGTTGATTATAGACGGCCAACATAAATCGAAAGCCTATTTAGTCACACGCACTACGAGTAATCCGAGGGATTTAAAACGAGTTGAAAATTGGATTTTCCAATCAAGAGAAATAAGTCGAATCTGGATTAATCAGAGGCGCAACGGAAGCTTAAAATGGCTAAGTCTTTTGAAGGCTTATTAGGCGAATTAAATGAGTTTAATTCGCGAAGGGAAAGGCTTGGTGTGGCCGGCCAAAGAGGGTGCCCACCCTCTTTGGTTTGGCCGGCCACCACATGGAGGGAAACCAATTTATTTGGTTTAAATTATAAAATAAATCAAGCGCGATTTGTTTTATAAAATTATGGATAAATAAATTAATTTATATAAAGATATTTATATAAAGAAATTTATAAAAAGAAAATTGTAGAAATTTATTCTTTTTATGGAAATTAAAATGAACCATGAATTGGTTTAATTTTAATTTATAAAATCAATTATGAATTGATTTTTCCATGATAAGAAAAATTTATACAAATTTTATTACATAATTAAAAGGAGAGATGTATTTGTTTTATTATAAAGTTAGTTATAATAAAACTTGGCATAACGGAATAATTCATAAGAAAATTTATAAGATAAATTTCTTATGAAAATTTATTCCGTTAATTCCGTTAAAAGGGAGACTTGGCTATGGAGAGGCTACTATATAAAGGAACTAAAGGCAAGCCTTGAATTCTAATCAATTAATCAAGAGATTAAGAAGCTCTCTCCCTCTCTTATTCTCTCCCTCTCCTTCTCTCCTCCTCCTAGGGTCGGCGCCCCCCCTTCCTCATCCTAGGGCCGGCGCACACCCCTCCTAGGGCCGGCGCACCCTAGGGTTGCCGTGGGTCATCTCCACCAAGTAGGTGCCAAAGAAGAAGAAGAAGAAGCGGGTCGCAACTCCTTCCTTCCCAGAATTTTGATTCCGTTACTTGGTGGTTAGTTTCCATCTTTCTCTCTTGTTTTTCTAGTTGTGCCTTTGGAGAATCTAGTAGTTCTCGTCGGCACAAAACTCGTGGCTTTGCGAAGTCATCCCGAAGAGAACTCGGCGTGGACACGAATAGAGGCGGAGCTTCCAAGGGACGCTATGGTTAGATCTCGTCCCTTACTTCGAGTTACGCGAGGTATTGAGTAAATTAGTTTACTTTCTGTAAAATTTTAATTTATGATCATGTCCACACATCATAAGGTTGCATGCTAGATACGTGGTTAAAATAATTTGAGAAATTATTTATGCTAATTCTTCCGCTGCACGTAAATATTTTAAAATTTACGAACCCGTATCCTTGTCAACATGCACCCGGTCGCAACAGTGGTATCAGAGCTGGTTAGTGTTTGACAAAATCATATAATTGTTTTGCGAAAAACTTTGTCATGATCTCAATTTTGGAAAATTTTTCAATTATGGAAACTTTTCAATTATAATAAATTTTAGATTTAGGAATTTCTAAGTTTGGAAATCTTCATGAAATTTCGCAAACTTTTGAAATATCCTAGTTTCTGAAATTTTATAATAATTGTGAAAACTTCCCATTTTTGGAAATTTTCCAATTTTGGAAATTTCCTATTTTGGAAATTTTCTAATTTTGGAAATATGTAAGTTTTCTTTGTACCAGAAACTTACAATTATTCTGAAAACCTATTATGAAATCTCGCAATTTTGGACACTTTCTTTCTAGAAAGTCTAGACAAATTAATGGATCATTAATTGACAATTAAATTTGAATTGGGTTTTAAATTATCAACAAAATTCTTTATTTTGGATTGAGCCTCGGGGAGCCGTCCAATTTAAAGTTAGTTGTTGTAATTTAATTTCTTATTTTGAATAAAATTGTCATGTTTAATTTGGTTACGCCTCGGGGAGCGGACCAAATTGGATTTACGACAAATTTCTTTTCTTTGGGTATCTGAGCCTCGGGGAGCCACCCTTAGAAAACAATTTGTTGAAATTAATTAATCCATGAAAAAAATATGTGATCAAATTTTAGAAATTTGATTTAAGAGGTGATGCTCTAACATATTGTTGTCTCTAAAATTAATTAGGAAAATGGTTTCCTATAGAGTTTTCTTAAAAGAGATTTTCATGAAAATAATATGTAGTTAAATTAAGGGATTTGTCTCTTAATTTAATAAGATTTGATTTAGAGAAATCAAAGTCTTAAAACATATTATTTCCGAAATTGATTATGACAATTTAGGAAATTGTTTCCCAAAATAATTCCTTGAATAAAGTATGAAATTGGAATTAGGAAATCCGGTTCCTAATTCAATTAATGAGACTTGATAAATTAAGTCACATACATACTTTATTAAGGAAATCGTTAGTCATGACATAATTCTATGTCATGAATGTGCTTAGAAAAGAAAGGATGAGACCCAAAACCCCTTACAAAATATTAAGGTCAACACCTTCCATTAATATGGTTAGAATCGGAGTTTTGTTTCTCGTTTGGATTGATGGACACATCCATGCCCGGCTTGAACCTCAACATGTTCAAACCATGGAATTAGTTTATGAATAATATAGTTGGAGTCAGAGGTCAATCCTTAGTTTTGGTTGTTGGACACATCCAAGCCTGACTAAACGGTTGAATGAGCTCCAACCATATTAAAACTATTTCTTGATTAATGGGTCAGCCTTAAGCTAGGAGCATCGATTTGTTGTGCCACAGCCAAGGTCGATGTAAAGAGAGGTGCAGTTGGGTGCTATGTATAATGTTGCATACTTGTTAATGAGTTAACAACCCAATGATTTATGCAAACATTCAATTAGTTGATAGCATAAAGTGATAGTTACATATATGTGATATGTAATCGGTATAATTACCTACCTTCATAGCTAAGAATAACTTGATGGCCACAGCCATGGTTGTTCTTATCTATGGTTGGATATCAACCTATTTGGAGATGTTCCTACGATCTCCCGAATTGATAAAAAGGGTTATTCAATTTGAAAATAAATAGGATTTTATTAATGTATGTTGATACATTCTTTATCATCTTCTCACATAAGCTCAATTTGTATTTCTAGGTTAATCACTCGATCATGTCTTCTCTAAATTTGCGTTCCATTTTGGACACCAATAAACTGACTGGGCCAAACTTCATGGACTGGCTTCGAAACCTGAGGATAGTCCTCAAGGCAGAGAAGCTTGCTTATGTCCTTGAAGATCAACTTCCTAACCGTCCTCCAGAGGGTGCAACTCCAGACCAGTTAGTGGCCTATCAAAAACATGTGACCGATTCTGAACTTGCGAGTTGCATCATGCTAGCCTCTATGGTACCTGAGCTGCAAAAGCAGCATGAGCATATGGATGCTTATACCATCATCTTCCATCTTCATGAGTTGTTTGAAGAGCAGGCAAGATCCGAAAGGTTCGAAGTCTTCAGACTCCTCTTCACCTCTAGGATGCAGGAAGGCACTTCTGCCTCACAGTTTATGTTAAAGATGTTGGGGTACATTAAGCGACTGAGCACACTCGGTTTTGCAATGGATCATGAACTAAGTATTGACTTAATTCTGAATTGTTTGCCCAAAAGTTATTCATAATTTGTGATGAACTATCGGATGAACAAACTAGAGACTACCATTCCTGAGTTGCTCAATCTGCTGAAGACTGTGGAGCCTTCTGTAAAGCCGGATCAAAAGACGGTACTGTTAGTTGGTTCCTCGAAGAAAGGTTCTAAGAGGAAGGCCAAAGAACAGAATAAAGGAAAGAAGAAAAAGGCCAAAAAGACTGAAAAGAAACCAAAAGGAACTTGTCATCATTGTGGCAAGGCGGGTCACTGGCGAAGAAACTGCAAGGTTTATCTTGAGTCCTTGAAGAATAAGGCACCCGATGCCCCATCCTCTTCAGGTATCTTCGTTATTGAATGTCACTCTATTTCCTCAAATACCTGGGTACTTGATACTGGGTGTAGCTCACATATATGTAATGACATACAGGGGCTACGGAATAGAAGAAGACTCGTCAAAGGAGAAGCGAATTTGCGAGTTGGAAATGGAGCAAAGATTGCTGCTGTTGCCATCGGAACATATTTGCTAAATCTCCCCACTGGACGTGTCTTAGAATTGGATAATTGTTATTTTGCTCCTTCGTTAATAAAGAACATTGTATCTATTTCATGTTTGAATGAAAAGGGTTATCATTTAACTTTTAGTAACAATTATTGTTACATAACTTTAAATGACGTTCTTTATGGGAATGGAATTTTGTGCAATGGTATCTACACGTTAGATTTATCCAGTGACGTTTTCAATATCGAAGTCAGCAACAAACGTGCTCGAATTGATAATCGAATAGACTCCTACACTTGGCATTGTCGTCTTGGCCATGTAAGTAAGAAACGCATGACCGAATTACACCGATGTGGAATTTTGGAATCATTTGACCCCAGTTCATTTGATATATGCGAATCATGCTTAAAAGGCAAGATGACCAAATTACCCTTTTCCGGAAAAGGTAATACAGTGGGAGAATTGCTTGGTCTAATACATATTGATGTATGTGGACCAATGTCAACTCTTGCACAAGGAGGCTATAGCTACTTCATCACCTTTATCGATGATCACTCACGATTCGGGTATGTGTTCTTGATGAAACACAAATCTGAAGCCTTTGAGAAATTCAAAGAGTTCAGAAATGAAGTAGAGAAATAGCTTGGCAAAAGTATTAAGATACTTCGATCCGATCGGGGTGGTGAATACTTAAGTCAAGAGTTTCAAGATTATCTTAGGGACAATGAGATATTGTCCCAATGGACTCCGCCGTATACACCACAGCATAATGGTGTATCTGAGAGGCACAACCGAACCTTGATGGATATGGTTAGGTCGATGATGAATCATGCAACTCTTTCAAAATCCTTTTGGGGCTATGCACTAAAGACAGCTGTTTACTTGCTAAACAGAGTCCCGACCAAGGTAGTCTCTACTACTCCATATGAGACATGGAATAGTAAGAAACCTCACTTAACTCACCTTAAGATATGGGGTTGTCCCGCTTATGTGAAGCGGACTGTATCAGACAAATTGGATGCTAAGTCTGATAAATGTCTATTTATTGGATACCCTAAGGAAACGAAGGATTACCAATTCTATCATCCCTTGGAACAAAAGGTGTTTATTTCAAGGCATGTTGTATTTCTGGAAAAAGAATTTCTTTTACAAGAAAACAGTGGGAGTGGCATTGAACTTGATGTAGTTCAAGAAACTCTAATAGACATTACAGAGACACCTAGTCTAGACCCACAACCAATAACTCATAATGATGAGCTATCAGTTGAACCTAAAACTACACCACCTCTTCGTAGATCTGATAGGACACGCAATATTCCAGAGAGATACGGATTTCTCATAAGTGAATCGAACGACGTGTTACTCATAAGCGATGACGAACCTATCAGTTATGAAGATGTTCTGAAAAGTTCAGAAAGGGACAAATGGCTTGAAGCCATGAAGTCGGAAATGGATTCCATGTACGTAAACCAAGTATGGGACTTGGTTAACCCACCTGAAGGGATTAAGCCCATAGGGTGCAAGTGGGTTTTCAAGAAGAAAACCGACATGGAAGGTAATGTTGTTACCTTTAAGGCTAGATTATGTTGGATCGAGAAAGACCGATAGAGGGGGGGTGAATATCGGAAAATGTTCGGATTTAAAAGAAAGAGTAAGTGCGCGGCGGAATAAAAACAAACAACGCAAACACCAAGGTTTTACTTGGTTCGGAGCCTGGGTCGACTCCTACTCCAAGGCCCATGGTCGTTGACCGTTTACTTTGGGCAATTCTATAGTGCGCAAAACGGTTACAGAGTGAGATTACAAAATTACTGTAAATAGAAATATACACTTTGTTTAACAACTCCCGGTGTAGATCGAGTTTCGGTGCAGTGGGAGATTGACGGCGCTTCGTTCTTGAGTCGGGAAGTTTCCGGAGCAGAGCGCGATCGTCAGAGCGTTTGGATGCGTTGAATGAAAGCAGTGTTTTGAAGAGGAGGGTCTAGGGCCCTTTTTATAGTGCCTGGGGGCGCCCTGGTCGACGGGGGCGCCCCCCCACGTGGCAGCAGATCCACACAAGGCGCAGTCAACGATTTATCCCTTGAACCTCGGGATAAGGTCTTGACGGGGGCGCCCTGGACGCTGGGGGAGCCCTGGTTGACTCGGCCAACTCTTATCTGCAGCGCTGAAGTCTCCTGTGTAAGAGTGGCTGGGGGCGCCCTGGGCGCTGGGGGCGCCCGGGACAGCGGGGGCGCCCTGGGTGCGCAGTGCAGACGCGGCAGCAGCTTAACTCTTCAGTTGGTTTGCCATGGGGGCGCCCGGGACAGCGGGGGCGCCCTCAGAATGTGCTGTCGAGGTTCATTTGCTTTCTTTGTGTTTTGTGTTCACCTTGGGGGTGCCCGGGACACTCCGGGCGCCCTGGTCAGCAGTTGCCTCTTTCCTTTGAGGCATTCTGAGCTACAGACACACGTTCCTTCGGTCCTGCTTCCAGGGTTAGTCCAAAACACAATAAAACAAATATTTAATTTAATTTCTACAGCTTCAGCTATCTTGGTTCTGACTTTGGTCTCCAAAATGGAGCCCTAGGTCGAACCGACGCCTAATGTTCCCTCGGAGGGGAACGCGTCCTCACCTACTCCTCTCGGGAGAGTTTACCTGGTGCCAACCGGATCCACCAGTTGGACTTTTACCTGGCAGCCCTTCGCCAGGTCTTGAGTTTCGCCCAGCAGCCCTTCGCCAGGACTTGGTTTTTGCCCAGCAGCCCTTCGCCAGGTCTTGAGTTTCGCCCAGCAGCCCTTTGCCAGGACTTGGTTTTTGCCCAGCAGCCCTTCGCCAGGTCTTGAGTTCCTGACAGCCCATCGTCAGGTGCCTTCGCTAGGACTTTGTTTCCTGCACTCTCAAGCAGCATTGTTAGACAACAAATAACCCTTAACTTTGAATCCTTTGCCAATATCAAAACAAGGTTCGATCTGGTGCTTCCTGCACCAACAGATTAGTGGCAAAAGGATATCGTCAGAAACAAGGAATTGATTATGACGAAACCTATTCGCCAGTAGCTATGCTTAAATCCATTCGGATGCTCCTAGCCATAGCAGCTCATTATGATTATGAGATATGACAAATGGATGTGAAAACAGCTTTCCTTAATGGAAACCTGCTTGAGGATGTATACATGATACAACCTGAAGGTTTCACATCGGTTGATAAAACCAAAGTATGCAAGCTTCGACGATCCATATATGGACTGAAGCAAGCATCCAGGAGCTGGAACATCCGTTTTGATGAGACAATCAAAGAGTTTGATTTCTCACAAAATCCTAATGAACCTTGTGTGTACAAGAAGGTTAGTGGGAGTGCAGTCGTATTCCTAGTATTATATGTCGATGACATATTACTTATAGGAAACGATATATCAGTTTTACAGACAGTTAAAATTTGGTTGTCCAAAACTTTCTCCATGAAAGACCTGGGAGAAGCAACCTATATCCTTGGGATTAGAATCTATAGAGATAGATCAAAACGGTTGCTTGGTCTTTCGCAGTCTACATATATAGACCGAGTGCTAAAAAGGTTTAGCATGTCGGAATCCAAGAAAGGTTACCTTCCCATCAGGCATGGGATCAACCTTTCAAAGTCTATGTGTCCGCGCACAGAAGACGAGAGGATTTGCATGAATAAGATTCCTTATGCATCCGCGATAGGATCTACCATGTATGTTATGTTATGTACTAGGCCCGATGTATCGTATGCTCTGAGCGTCACGAGCAGATACTAGTTGGATCCAGGAATGGATCATTGGGCGGCTGTCAAGACAATCCTTAAGTACTTAAGAAGAACTAAGGATGTGTTCCTAATATATGGAGAAGGAGATATGGTAATACGTGGGTATACAGATGTCAGTTTCCAGACAGATAAGGATGACTCCAAATCTCAGTCTGGATACGTATTTACTTTGAATGGAGGCGCAATAAGTTGGAAGAGTTCCAAACAAGACACCGTAGCGGATTCTACCACGGAAGCGGAATATATTGCGGCTTCAGAAGCAGCGAAGGAAGCAGTCTGGATCAAGAAGTTTGTCTCCGAACTTGGAGTGGTTCCAACCATTGATGAAGCAATGCCGGTTTACTGCGACAACAATGGAGCTATTGCACAAGCAAAGTAACCAAGGTCTCATCAGCGATCCAAACACGTGCTTTGCCGCTATCATTTGATCAGAGAGATTATAAGTAGGAATGATATATAAATTGAGAAAATTCCCACTAAAAGGAATTTAGCGGATCCTTTAACTAAGGCCTTGCCTCAGAGCAAGTTTGAGGGTCATGTTAGAGCCTGTGGTATTGGATACCGTAGCGATTGGCATTAGACCAAGTGGGAGTTTGTTAGTGATATGAGAGAAGTGTCCTAAGGCAATCGCCTTATGATTGTAAATATTTATTTTAATAAATGAAAATTCACTATTTGAGTATACATGTTTGTGTATTTGATTGGGATCTTAAACTCATTTACTGAATATCCACAATACAATTCACAGCATGAGAGAATTTGTGATGGAATCACAACTAGTGATTATCTCTACATGTGCAATTGTTAAGTATTGAAAATATCCCTAGTCGATGAATTGATAAATACGGACACTGTCAATTCTGTTGAGACTAGCATGGGTTATTCTCTAATCAGCTGATTCTCACTGGCTGGTGACATTGGGATGTCCGGAGATAAACATGGATGCTAGTTAAGGGAACTAGTTCATTGGAGTGACTGACTATAAAACTTCATATGGTAATATACATATAGATATGTCAATGAAAGTTATTACTGCAGCTTAAGTGCGATGTTCCTTTGACTTGCGGTGTTCAAGTCATCCTGGTCATGGAGACTTATACTTTAACATCTTAAGCAAGCATCTCCAAGGAGGTCTGGACCCAGGATGGTTGGGTATAAGCCGAAGTGCCCGAAGATGTTTGAACAGCCTACAAAGGATTCACCACTCCTTGCGAGGAGATGTATACCTAGGCTTATCGTCGGATTGTTACTCAAAACCTCTGGCTAGAGCATGTCATGTTTAGAGTATGTGTCTCTTAAATACATGAGAGTAATTAGAAATCCAAAGGACGAGAAAGACACTACTTGGGCTAGGTGTGACGTAGTCAGCCTAGTGGGGACTGACACACACAGACCATGTCCTGAACCAAGTGGGTATAAGATGGTGAAGGGAATGGGGCACGATTCATTAGAGCTGCTGAAGGGTTTCAGAACTATTTCTGAGGTCAACCGTTGATCTTTCGATTAATTGGGAGTCATGATGTACTACTAGGTGCCACTCATGATCGTTCTATAATTGGTTGATTATAGACGGCCAACATAAATCGAAAGCCTATTTAGTCACACGTACTACGAGTAATCCGAGGGATTTAAAACGAGTTGAAAATTGGATTTTCCAATCAAGAGAAATAAGTCGAATCTGAATTAATCAGAGGCGCAACGGAAGCTTAAAATGGCTAAGTCTTTTGAAGGCTTATTGGGCGAATTAAATGAGTTTAATTCGCGAAGGGAAAGGCTTGGTGTGGCCGGCCAAAGAGGGTGCCCACCCTCTTTGGTTTGGCCGGCCACCACATGGAGGGAAACCAATTTATTTGGTTTAAATTATAAAATAAATCAAGCACGATTTGTTTTATAAAATTATGGATAAATAAATTAATTTATATAAAGAGATTTATATAAAGAAATTTATAAAAAGAAAATTGTAGAAATTTATTCTTTTTATGAAAATTAAAATGAACCATGAATTGGTTTAATTTTAATTTATAAAATCAATTATGAATTGATTTTTCCATGATAAGAAAAATTTATACAAATTTTATTCCATAATTAAAAGGAGAGATGTATTTGTTTTATTATAAAGTTAGTTATAATAAAACTTGGCATAACGGAATAATTCATAAGAAAATTTATAAGATAAATTTCTTATGAAAATTTATTCCGTTAATTCCGTTAAAAGGGAGACTTGGCTATGGAGAGGCTACTATATAAAGGAACTAAAGGCAAGCCTTGAATTCCAATCAATTAATCAAGAGATTAAGAAGCTCTCTCCCTCTCTTATTCTCTCCCTCTCCTTCTCTCCTCCTCCTAGGGTCGGCGCCCCCCCCCCCTTCCTCATCCTAGGGCCGGTGCACACCCCTCCTAGGGTCGGCGCACCCTAGGGTTGCCGTGGGTCATCTCCACCAAGTAGGTGCCAAAGAAGAAGAAGAAGAAGCGGGTCGCAACTCCTTCCTTCCCGGAATTTTAATTCTGTTACTTGGTGGTTAGTTTCCATCTTTCTCTCTTGTTTTTCTAGTTGTGCCTTTGGAGAATCTAGTAGTTCTCGTCGGCACAAAACTCGTGGCTTTGCGAAGTCATCCCGAAGAGAACTCGGCGTGGACGCGAATAGAGGCGGAGCTTCCAAGGGACGCTACGGTTGGATCTCGTCCCTTACTTCGAGTTACGCGAGGTATTGAGTAAATTAGTTTACTTTCTGCAAAATTTTAATTTATGATCATGTCCACACATCATAAGGTTGCATGCTAGATACGCGGTTAAAATAATTTGAGAAATTATTTATGCTAATTCTTCCGCTGCACGTAAATATTTTAAAATTTACGAACCCGTATCCTTGTCAACATGCACCCGGTCGCAACAGGGTTGGGCACCGAAGACCAGGTTCGAGGAATTGAGCACGAAGACCTAGCCGAGGGTTGGGCACCGAAGTCCTGGACTTAGGGTTTGGGCAGAAGTCTTGGTCCGAGGGACTGAGCAACTTAGCTGAGCGATGACTGAGGACAGAAGTAGAGACGGGTCAGGGTTCAGACGTCTCAAGATCCAAGAGTATCGGAGGCTAAGCAAAAGTCCACCCGATGGACTGGGTGGCAACCGTCTCGTGGAAGGAGTAGGTGAAAGGCGCGTTCTCGAGGGTAGGAACTTGCGTCGGTTCAACCTAGGGCTTCGTGAAAATCTGAAGTCAGAACCAAGTCCTTAAGGTTAAGAATGTGTGTATATTTGCCTTGTATTTTTGTATCTTGCAGGTACCTAGAATGGAAGATAAAGCAGGCAAACAACACACAATGGGGCTGGAACACAGCCAAGCTAGGCGCTCCCATTGATGGGGGCGCCCAAAAGGATCCAGGCACCCCCAACAACAGGGGCGCCTGAGTCAAAGAAGAAAAACTGCTTTAGTCGAAGAAGGCAGAACAGGCTTCCATACAGGCGCCCGGGATGATACAGGCGCCCAAGTTGAAAGTTGTATTTGCTGCTGCGAGTTCGAAGCAGAGATAGGCTTTCGTTCAGGCGCCTGGGAGGTCCAGGGCGCCCTGGTCAAAGGTTCTATCAGCTGCAATGAGTTCGGCGTGGAGATAAGGTTTGACCAAGCCCTATAGGGCGCCCCCCATCAACACAGGCGCCCGTATGAAGCCTATAAAAGGGGCTTCGACCCCAAGGCTCAAGACACAACTTCCAAGATCCGTTCTGAGCATTTTGACTGACGACAAAGCGCTAAAGACGAGGCTCTACAATCGGGAGGCTCCAGGAGGAAGTGTGCGGCACTTCGAAGGTCTAGATCGGCCGAGCCTTCGACAATCATGTTTTGGTTTGCTTTAATTATTCTGCATTTAATTTCCTATATTTTGATTGTAATTATTGCACTATAAGATGGGTTTCTTCGCCTCCGGAAAGTCCGAAAAGGAGACCAATAGTGGACGGGTGTTCCCGTGCTTAGGCCTTGGATGTACTGACCTTGGGGGGGTTGGGAACCAAGTAAATCCCGCGTGCGCTGTGTTGTTTACTCTTTCGTTTTTATTTTCCGCTGCTACTAACACTCTATCTAGAACAACTGTTCTTAAGTGTCCGATTGGAAGTTTCCGCGAAACATTTCTACGGTCGATATGGTCCTACATAAAAGTTTTTCTGAATATAGAATTTCCCAAAGTAAATGGTCAAGGATCGTGGGCCTTGGAGTAGGAGCCGACCGCGACTCCGAACCAAGTAAAACCGACTTTTGTTCGCATGTGTTTTGTTATTTTCCACTGCGTATCTTCTCTAGTATTCCGAAAATTTCATTACGATATTCACCCCTCCCCCTCTATCGTTTTCTCCGATCCAACAAGTGGTATCAGAGCGGGTGGCTCAAATCTGGTGCAACCACCAATTTGAGATTTTTTTTCTGATTTTATGAAATTATTTTAAATTTTTTTGTTTTTCTCGTTAATCGAGGTTCGTACAACACCACTCGATTGTTTTCATTTCTATTAATTTTCTTTTGCACTACTAATCCAAGAACAAGTCTTGGAACAAGTTTTCTCTATTTTTGTAAATTTTCAGAAAATATTATGGCCATGCAAGAAGGATTCAGCACTGCCAGACCACCGCTTTTCAGTGGAGAAGATTTCTCCTACTGGAAAAGCAGGATGGAAGTCCACCTGAAAACTCAGGTGGACATGTGGATAATAATCCAATCTAGTCTCGAGATCCCCAAGAATGCAGAAGGAGTGGCACAACACTACTCTGAATGGGACGTCTCGTTGAAGAAAAAGATCGAGGCTGATGCAAAGGCAACCCAGATGTTGTAGTGCGGATTAAACAAGGAAGAGCTGAACCGGGTGGGACCTTTCAACAGCGCTAAAGAACTATGGAATAAGCTGATTGAGCTGCACGAAGGTACCTCCAATACCAGAATCAGCAAAAGGGATCTATTACTGAACAGACTCTACACAATAAAAATGAACGAAGGTGAATCAGCAGCACAGCTCCACGCCAAAATCCAGGAGCTAATGAACGGGCTGCACATAATAGGTCATAAGGTAGAGAACCGTGACCTAATTAGGTATACCCAAACGCATTCCCTAGGAACACACTGTGGGCATCTATGGTAGATGCTTACAAGGTTTCCAGGGACCTTTCAAAAATTAAATTAGATGAACTTTTTTCAGAATTAGAATTACATGAACAGACTAACTGCACTAAGGCCGAGAAAAGTATTGCTTTTCTTGCAAGTAAACCCCAAGGAAAGGTCGCCAAGAAGAAGCCTCAACCTTCACCCGAGTCAGACTCAGAAACAGACTCAGAAGATAGTGAAGGGGATCGACCCAAGTTGGTGCGGCTAGCTTGGGACTACTACAAGGAGCTGAAGCATCAAACCAACAGAAAGAAAGCGAGCCGACGAAAGGAAGATCTAGCTGAACCTTCAACGTCAAAAGGCAAAACAAATGTCACCTGCTATGAATGCAACAAGAAGGGTCATTACAAGTTAGAATGCCCCAATTTGAAGGAAGCCAAGAAGACTCGAAGGAAGAAGGCTCTCCAAGCCATGTGGGATGAATCTTCCTCCGAAGAAGAAGAAGAGGCCCTACAATCAAATCTTCTCGCTTTAACCTCTTCGGAAGACACGACACCGGATCGGAATCAGAGCCAGACGATGGAAGGCTCATAATCTCGGAAAATGGCCAAATAATGGTAAGAGGTTATTCCGAAATTGGATTATCCAAATTAATTGCTTATTTATCTCGTAACTTGTCGAAAGCCAAAATTCGGGCCGAGTCCCTCCGACAGAAAGTAAAACACCTGAAAGAGGAAGCTGACTCGAGATCCTTGACCGAGAAGGTTCAAGAAGGAAACTCTACTCAAGTTGAAAAGCTTGAGAAAGAGAACTCCTCCTTGAAAACTCAAGTCAAGGAGCTCAGAGTGGCTCTAGAACGATTTACTTCGGGTTCCAAGGGTCTTGACATGATCCTTGGAAAATAGAAGTTCGATCTTAATCGATCTGGGTTAGGGTATCGAACCAAGTCGAGACAACGATCATATTATGTTATATTGAACCAACCTAGAGCCAAAGTTCAAACATGGGTCCCCAAGCTTTGCTTGAACAACCAAGCTGGACCAAACCAGTATTGGATCCCCAAGGACAAGATTCATATCTTGCCTAATCATTATCGAGGCTTTAGTCCAGGGGGAGCCAATTTAAAAATAATTTTCATAATTAGATAATTTTTTTTCTTAATTCTTTAATTTTATTGCATGCTTGCTTGTTTATTTATTTTTGTAATTTATTATGCTTAGACCTAGGACTGGTTAGACTAAAGAGAAATAACTTAATTGAAATTTGAACAACATAGTATTGGGTGGAGGTGAGATGATAGTACGTTAGGGAAGCCATTTTGGTGGAATTAGCCGAAGCTACCGATCCAAGACCCAAACTAGTTCGACCAAAATCTTTCAAGGAGTAACTTGAAGATGAATTTTCAATAAAAGGCTTTGTCAAAGAAAGGGTTGATGATCCAATAAGGCTACGACCAAAGAAGGTCTAGTGTCTCGCTAAGACCTGGAAGCCAATTATTAAAAATCAAATTCACTTTACTATTGCCAGTTTTGAATCTAATACAAATTTCAATTAATCATAGATTCAACCACTTTCCAAAATAAACTTAAAACTTAATTAATTTTTTTTTCAAAATTTAACCTTTTAAAACCAATCATGATTTCAAATTAAAATCTTTATTTCTATTAAAACTTGTCTCACAAAACCCACAAGGTTAACGTGATTGATAACTATAGACTAGGTGAGACAGATTAGGTTGTGAAAATCAATTTAAGCTATCCTTAATTCTAGTTGGATCCAAATCAATAAATACTTTATGTGTAGGAACATAAAGATTTGGACCAATGGATGTTGGATAACGGATGCTCCAGACACATGACTGGAGACAAATTAAAATTCACCAAACTCAAGTTCAAGAAACTAGGCTCAGTAGCATTTGGAAATAATGCTACACCCAAAGTCATTGGGTCAGGTAACATTGAACTCAAATCCGATTTTGTGATTAAAAAGGTACTCTTGGTTGAGAACTTCAAATTTAATTTACTTAGTATAAGTCAATTATGTGATACTGGCTATGTAGTTACATTTACCAACTCTGACTGCCTGATTAGAAACCTTCAAGACTCAGAAGTATTGCTTAAGGGTACTAGGAAAAATTGTGACGACCCCTTAACTTCTCTCCCTTAAAGCGGACGTCACTTTTACTTAACCTTAATAACTTTGCCTTATTCTTAGCCTTAGTTATAACTACTTGACTTCCCTTAACTTGCTCTGAATTTTTTTTCTTTTTTTAAAAAAAAAATTATTTTATTTGCTTTGCAAGGATTTGAACCCTACACCTCTTAGTTGTAAAACTAAGCACTAACCATCTGCTCTACAACACTTTCTTTTCAATAGTACCAGCCGACTGCTAGATAGCCAGTCAACTGGTGTCAGCCACAGAAACTTTCTGTGCTCGGCACCAGTCGACTGGCCTCTTGGCAGTCAACTGGTGCATCGAACAGAAGGTTCTGTTCGATAGGGCAGTCGACTGGTATTTGAACCAGTCGACTGGCACGCCTAAAAACTGCAGTTTCAAACCTGGGAACTCCTTTCAAGGGTCAACCATTCACACACTTCCAATGCATATAATGAAACAACTCCAAATCTATACTCCATACTAGTTTTATAAGCATCTTAACAAACTCAAAACGAATCCAATAACCTGAAATTAGGATTTCTACGAAATTTAACAAACTTATCAAAACACATGCAATCTCTACTAACTTTGTACCCAACTTTGACTCCATGTAAAGTTTAAATAAGGTGATCACATCCTACCAATCCAAAACATCAACCATGAGTTTCTATAAATCAAAACACCTCTAAGACTTATCCCAAAGATCTCTTCCACGGTTCCGCCGCCACTGAACATCAATGCAAGTCTCGTTCGCCTCCATAGCTTATGCTTTTTCTTTACCTTTATCTGCAATAGAAGAAAATGCAACTAATAAGCGAATTGCTTAGTAAGTAAATCCTAACTCACAAATCCATGTTATCGATAATAAACATGCTCATTTCAAAGAATGCTTGCTTCAAAATACATGCACTTGAAAATATTTGCACATGGGAACTTTTATACACTTATCATGCTCAATCATGCTTGAAAACATTTACTTGCATCAAAACACTTGCAAACATAACATGCTTATGCTTTCTTTTGAGACTTGATACTTATACATTTCCATACTTTAAAACATTAACTTCTTTGCTCTTGCTCTTTAACATGCTTGTAACATAACCATGTTAACATACATAACAAAAACATGCACTTAAGAAAATTGAAACACTTACATATATTCATATACTTCAAAATAATAATCAACTTTCTCAGGCCTTGACACTGTACCATGGTATCAATGTACCAATGCGCGCATCCCTAATAGGTTTCGAGGTAGCTAGCCACCGCACCCTATTAGAGCTTCCTTCTAACTTTCTGTGGGCCTCTCATTTGCCCGGTACATGTCACTTTACAAAAGTAAAATACTTTCTTACTCAATATGCTTATACTTATCAAACTATCTTTCTTTTTGCATAAATTTTGCACTACAAACTTTACTTTTCTTACTTGGAACTTTCATCGAGCACCTTGCGTGCCCTTAACCCAAAACTTATTTTTGGGACTTTTCAAGAACTTGGTCTTATCATACTTAGACCACACATACAAACCTACTCAAATTCAAGTTCTATGATAAAAACATATATTCTTTAGAAACTTAAATCACACAATAAGATAATATTCTCAATGTATGCACTTAGATCACAAAATTACGGTTCTACAACGAGAATCTACATACAAAACTACTTCTATTGCTGGTGAGTGATTTACTTACCCTTTTTCTTGAAGAAAACTCACTAAGTATTTCGAAAAAACCTAGCGTAGGACTCCTCTTCTCTTCCTTGCGAGGAAACTCCACTCCTTGGCCCTAGGGAAGAAGCCCTAGGTTCTCCACTCAGGAGGAAGAAAAAGGAGAAAGAAAACCCCTTGAGTTTCCCTTTGGTTTCGCAGCCTCCACGCGCCTCCTCTCGCAGCCTCACGAAAACCTAATCGGGGCTTCACGCGACTTATGTGGAAGTCTAAATACCTCTTCATGAAAAGGGCTTACTCAACTATAACATTAATTCGCTTCATCCTTTTTTGTGCTTGATACCTCCGCCCTTCTGGTTATCTGGACGCCCTTAAGGGCTTGCTTTGCCTTGTGGTCGCGGGATCAAACCTCCGCTCGACCCCCTTTTTTTCTTTTTATTTTAATTCGAAAAAATGCTAGAAAATTCAGAAAAATTCCTAATAATTCATGAAAATTATTGGGTGTTACAATCCTCTCTACCTTATAAAAAGTTCATCCTCGAACTTAGAACAGCTCTGGATACCTTTGCCTCATGCTATCTTCTGATTCCTAGATTGCCTCTTCATACTTCTGATTCAGCCATAAGACTTTTACTAGTGGTACCACTTTGTTCCTCATCTTCTTATCTGCTCGATCTATTATCTGAATAAGTCGACTTTCATAACTAAGATCTTCTTGAACTTGTACCATCTGTGGCTCAATCACTTGGTTGGCATCTGGAATATGCTTCTTTAGCATTGAGACATGGAACACATTATGTATTGCTGACATCTCTGGAGGTAGCTCCAACTCATAAGCTACTTTGCCAACTCTTTTCGTCACTAGGTTGGGTCCTATGTATCGAGGACTTAGCTTGCCTTTCTTGTGGAATCTCATTACACCCTTCATAGGGGCTATCTTGAGGAAAACTGTATCTCCAACTTCAAACTCTAACGGTCTACGGCGTACATCGGCATAACTCTTCTGCCTACTCTGAGCAGCTTCTATTCTCTGGCAAATGCTCTTTATATCTTCTATGGTATCATCTATAAGGTCAGTCTGAGACCCCATTTCTTTCTTCTCACTACCTTCATACCAACAGAGGGGAGATCTGCACTTCCTACCATAAAGAGCTTCATAGGGTGTTATACCAATAGTAGCTTGGTAGCTGTTGTTGTAGGCAAACTCAGCTAAACATAAATATTTGCACCAACTGCCTTTGAAATCTAATGCACAAGCTCTGAGCATATCTTCTAGAATTTGATTCACTCTCTCTGTCTGTCCATCAGTCTGGGGATGGAAAGCTGTGCTAAACTTCAGTTTGGTGCCTAGCGCTGTCTGTACGCACTCCCAAATGTGTGAAGTGAAATGACCATCTCTATCAGAGATAATGGTCTTCAGGACTCCGTGTAGTCGGATCACTTCCTGTACATATAGCTGGGCTAATCTTTCAATCGAATAAGACACTTTGATTACCAAGAAGTGGGCAGACTTGGTCAATCTGTCTAATATTACCCAAATAGCGTCATAGCCATTAGTTGTCTTTGGTAGACCAACTATGAAATCCATGGCTATGTCTTCCCATTTCCACTCTGGAATTTGAATGGGTTGTAGGATACCTCCTGGTCTTTGGTGTTCTGCTTTAACTCTCTGACATGTCAGGCAGGTGCTGACATACTTGGCTATGTCTCTTTTCATTCCAGACCACCAAAATCTTCTTTTCAAGTCCTGGTATATCTTAGTGGAACCAGGGTGCATTGAGGAGGGAGTTCTATGGGCTTCTTCAAGAATCTTCTTTCTCAGCTCTTCACTATTAGGGACACATAAACGGCCACCATAATAGAGTATCCCACTGTCAGATACTCTAAACTCTTTACTTTCTCCTTCTTGTATCTCTTGCTTGATCCTTTGGATATCAGAATCCTCAGCTTGCTCTTTCTGTATATCTTCAAGCAAGGTTGACTCTAGTGTCAATAGAGCTAACTGCCCATAAATGATCTCAACTCCATAATCTACTATTTCCTTCTGTAATGGTGGTGATAATGCTGACAAGGACATCAAGGTGGCACAAGTCCTTCTACTTAGTGCATCTGCTACTTATTTGCCTTACCAAGGTGGTAAAGGATCTCACAGTCATAATCCTTCACTAACTCAAGCCACCTTCGTTGTCTCATATTGAGGTCTTTCTGAGTGAAGAAATATTTCAGACTCTGGCGATCTGTATAAATATTGCACTGCACTCTATACAGGTAATGTCTCCATATTTTTAGAGCGAAGACTACAGCTGCCAACTCCAGATCATGAGTGGGGTAATTCTTTTCATAATCCTTGAGTTGCCTGGAAGCATAAGCTATGACTTTGCCTTCTTGCATAAGTATGACTCCAAGTCCTAGCTTTGATGCATCACTGTATATATCAAAGCTCTTATCACCTTCGGGTACTGTAAGGATAGGAGCGCTTTTCAATCTCTTCTTCAACTCAAGGAAACTCTGCTCACAGTTTTCAGTCCACTAATACTTCTTATTCTTTCTGGTAAGGGCTGTAAGTGGAGAAACTATCTTTGAAAAGTCCCCTACAAACCTTCTGTAGTACCCTGCTAAACCCAAAAAACTTCTGATCTCACTAGCATTCGTTGGTCGACTCCA
>JAGFNQ010002615.1:186305-211731 GCA_024364735.1 Boesenbergia rotunda | reverse complement strand
AATGACGAACTTGTCAAGAAAATCCTTGAACACTCGATTCATTAGATCCATAAACGTCGCAGGGGCTTTGTCACTCCAAAGGGCATGACCACAAACTCGTAGTGCCCATATCTTGTACTGAAAGCAGTCCTTGGCACATCACTCTCCTTCACTTTGAGTTGATGGTAACCTGATCGCAGATCTATTTTGGAGAACACCGTGGCTCCCTTCAACTGATCGAATAAATCATCTATCCTTGGCAAGGGATATCTGTTCTTGATGGTTACCTTATTCAAGGCTCGATAATCTATGCACATTCGCATGGATCCATCTTTCTTCTTGACGAACAACACAGGAGCTCCCCAAGGTGAATGACTAGGGCGGATGAAACCCTTGTCGAGCAGCTCTTGTAACTGTTCTTGCAGCTCTTTCAGTTCTGCTGGTGCCATGCGATAAGGTGCCTTTGAAATTGGGTTGGTTCCTGGAACCAACTCAATTTCAAATTCAATTTCTCGATTGGGAGGGAGTCCTGGTAACTCTTCAGGAAACACCCTCCGGATAGTCACAGACTACCCTCACTTCCTCTTTCTTTAATCCTTCTCTTTGACTTGCATCTACTATATGAGCTAGAAAACCAGAACACCCCTTCTCTAACATTCTTGAGCTTGTAAGGTAGATAAGAACCTTTTTGTCTTTCTCTTTGGGTCTCCAATAAACTCGAATGGAGATTCTGCTTCTGGTGTGAACTTGACTTTTCTCTTGCGGCAGTCTATAGAAGCATTGTACTTGCTCAAGAAGGTCCATCCCTAAAATGACATCGTGATCCTTCATCTCAAGGACTACCAAGTCACTATAGAGCTCTCGGTTGGAAATCCAGATTGGTACTGCCCTCAGCCTCTCAGTAAAGGCCATTACTTCTCCCGACGGTAAAGTTGTTAAGAACTCCTGACTCAATCTTTCTGATGGGATCCCTAGCTTCTTAGAGAAAAACATGGATACAAAGGAATGGGTTGCCCCAGTTTCGAATAACACAACAGCATATTGGGATGAGATGAGTATTCGACCTGTGGCCGTAGTAGGAGAATTTGCCGCCTCTTCCTTGGTGATGGCGAAAATCCTGGCGTTGGTCGTGGCTGGTGGGGCTTCCATTCTTGCTTGACTGAAATAGGGTCCCTCCATTGCTGGCTGTATCTGGTGCAACTGGGCTGATCCACCCCCGTACTGAAGGAGCTGTGGTGGAGGCGACTTTGCTTTAGGACAAGCCTTGGCCAGGTGCCCTACTACCCCACAGATATAACATCCGCCAATACTCGACCGGTTAGGGCAATCCTTCATCATATGTCCTTCTGCTCCGCAAATATGGCATCCGCTCATGCCCTGACGACATACTCCGGGATGCATCTTCCCACATTTTGGGCAAGGGGAATACTTGAGCTGCTTGCTTGACGAGCCCCCTTTATTGCCCTCAGAAGACTTCTGGTCCCACTGCTTCCTCTTGCCTAAATTTCCTTTCCAATTTTGTTGGTTTTGAGGATTTCCTTGGGACTTCTAGGCTGATGCCTGTTGTTGTTGCACACGTGTGGCCTTTATACTATTTAAGTAGTGTTCAGTGATCAAAGCACTACTTACTAGTTCTTCTGAAGTATGCGGTCTATTACCACCGCCGGCCACATTCAAAGCTATCTGAGACCTCAGCATCTTGAGCATTAACTTGACCCTTTCCTTTTTAGTGATAACTAACTCCGGGCACAAGCGAGCTAGTCGATTAAACTTCTTCACGGCTTTATCTACAGACAATTCTCCTTGACGGAACTCCGTGAATTCATCGTAGTGTTTGTTCGTTACCTTCATATGAAAGTACTCCTCCAAGAACTCTGCTTCGAAGTCGGCCCAGGTCATCTGAATTACATTTCTCTTAGCCTTCACTCTTTCCCACCACATCCTGGCATCTCCAGTAAGGCAGAAGGATGTGCACTTTATCTTCTCCACCTCAGGCCAGTCCAGTAACTCATTATACTTTCCACCGTTTTGAACCATGCCTGAGCATCCCATGGTTCACTTGTGCCAGAAAAATTCTCAGGCTTCAATCTCTGCCACTGGATCAGATATGCCTCTTGTCTTACTTCTCTTGCCAGAGGTACTGGGGGAACCTCTGTCGCCACTGGCGCCACTACTTCCGCCACTGGCGCCAATGGAGGGGTAGTAGGGGTGGCCTGCTGATTAGCCATCAAGGTGGCAATGACTTGCTGCTGTTCAACAAGTTGCCTCTGAAGCTGGGCCGCCACTCCTTGAAGGTCTGATGGTGGTACTGACTCCGTTGACTCCTGTTCTCTAGGAGCTTGCTCCTCATTTCGGACAATTTTGGGACGTCCTGTTGCCATTCTCTTACTCTATAGTGTAATGAAAATAAAAGCTCATTATCTCTTACTAACTTACTTCATTATCTCCATGCACATATTAGCATATAATAATACTACCATACTTCCTTATCATCATGCACTTACTGATACTAGCAGTCAATAATGAAAAACATACAAAACTACAACATATGAACTTCTTACTTGGCAGGCGGCAGGATTGATGCTTGATGTCAGTGTGGCGGAAGGGTGGAAACCTTGCTCTGATACCACTTTGTGACGACCCGACTTCTCTTCCTTAAGGCAGACATCACATTTACTTAACCTTAACTTTACCTTATCCTTAGCCTTAGGTTACAACTACTTGACTTCCCTTAACTTGCTCTGAAACATTTTTTTTCCAATGGCACCAGTCGACTGCTAGAAGGTCAGTCGACTGCTAGAAGGCCAGTCGACTGGTGTCAGCCACAGAAACTCTCTGTGCGCGGCACCAGTCGACTGGCATCTTGGCAGTCGACTGGTGCATCGAACAGAAGCGTTATGTTCGATATGGCAGTCGACTGGTATCTGAACCAGTCGACTGGCACGCCTGAAAGATGCAGTTTCAAACCTGGGAAATACTTTCAAGGGTCCATAATTCATACACTTCCAAGGCATATAGATAAATAACTCCAAATCTATACTCTATACTAGTTTTATAAACATCTTAGCAACCCAAAACAAACCCATTAACTTGAAATTAGGATCTCTGTGGAATTTAATAAACTATCAAAACATATGGAATCTGTACTAGAGTTTGTACTCAACTTTGTCTCTATGAAAGGTTAAACAAAAACATTACGTTCTACCAATCCAAAACATCAACCACAAGTTTCTATAAGACTTAACCTAAAGACCTCTCCCACGGTTCCGCCGCCACTGAACATCAATGCAAGTCCCGTTCGCCTTCTTAGCTTATGCTTTTTCTTTACATTTATCTGCAATAGAAGGAAATGCAACTAATAAGCGATTCGCTTAGTAAGTAAATCCTAACTCACAAATCCATGCGATCAATGTCAAACATGCTCTTTTCAAAGAATGCTCGCTTCAAAATATATGCACTTGGAAATACTTGCACAAGGGAGTATTCATATAATTATCATGCTCAATCATGCTTGAAAACATTTACTTACATTAAAACACTTGCAAACTTAACATGCTCATGATTTTGTTTTTGAGACTTGATACATATACGTTTCCATACTTTAAATCACTAACTTCCTTGCTCTTGCTTTTTATCATGCTTGTAACATAACAACGTTAACATACATAACAAAACATATACTTAACTGAAAACACTTACATATACTCATATATTTCAAAATAATAATCAACTTTCTAGGCCTTGACATTGTACCTGGTATCAATTTACCAATGCGCGCATCCCTAATAGGTTTCGGGGTAGCTAGCCACCGCACCCTATTAGAGCTTCCTTCTAACTTTCTGTGGGCCTCTCATTTGCCCGGTACATGTCACTTTACAAAAGTAAAATACTTTCTTACTCATAATGTTTATACTTATCAAGTTCTCTTTTTTTTTCATAAATCTGGCACTACAAATCTTTACCTTTTTTACTTGGAACTTTCATCGAGCACATTACATGCCCTTAACCCAAAACTCATTTTGGGACTTTTCAAGAACTTGGTTTTATCATGCTTAGATTCACATACACAAAACCTACTCAAGTTTAAGTTCTATAATAAGAAATATGTCTTCTTGAGAAACTTAAACACACAATTTAAAATAGTCTTAAAGCATGCACTTAGATCACAAAACATAGTTCTACAATGAGAAATACATGACGAAACTACTTCTATTGCAGGTGAGTGATCTACTTACCCCCCTTTGCTTGAAGAAAACTCACTAAGTATATCGTAAAATCCTAGCGTAGGACTCCTTTTCTCTTCCTTGCGAGAAACTTCGCTCCTTAGCCCTAGGGAAGGAACCCTAGGTTCTCTACTCAAGAGGAAGAAGAAGGAGGAAGAAAACCCTTGCTTTCTCCCTGTTTTCACAACCTCCCTTGCCCCATGTTTGCACCAACGCCAATCCCTAAAGGGGATTTAACGCAACTTAAGCGGAAGTTGAAACACCTCTTCATGAAAAGGGCTTACTTGCCTATAACATAATTTCGATCTATCCTTTTCTGTGCTTGATACCCTCCAACCTTCTGGCTAGCCGAGTCTGCTTACGGATTGGCTTGCCGCGTGGTCGCGAGATCAAACCTCCACCCGACCCTTTTCTTTTTCTGTTTATTTTTATTTCGAAAAATTGCCAGAAAATTCTGAAAAATTCCTAATAATTCATGAAAATTATTGGGTGTTACATAATTATACCGATTACATATTATACATATATAACTATCACATTATGCTATCAACTAACTGAATGTTTGCATAAATCATTGGGTTGTTAACTCATTAGCAAGTATGCAACAATATACATAGCACCCAACTGCACCTCTCTTTACATCGACCTTGGCTGTGGCACAACAAATCGATGCTCCAAGCTTAAGGCTGACCCATTAATCAAGAAATAGTTTTAATATGGTTGGAGCTCATTCAACCGTTTAGTCAGGCTTGGATGTGTTCAACAACCAAAACTAAGGATTGACCTCTGACTCCAACTATATTAATCATAAACTAATTCCATGGTTTGAACATGTTGAGGTTCAAGCCGGGCATGGATGTGTCCATCAACCCAAACGAGAAACAAAACTCTGGTTCTAACTATATTAATGGAAGGTATTGGCCTTAATATTTTGTAAGGGGTTTTGGGTTCGCCCTTTTCTTTTATGCACATTCATGACATATAATTATGTCATGTTCTAACGATTTCCTTAATAAAATATGTATGTGACTTAATTTATCAAGTCTCATTAATTGAATTAGGAACCGGATTTCCTAATTCTAATTTCATACTTTATTCAAGGAATTGTTTTGGGAAACAATTTCCTGAATTATCATAATCAATTTCGGAAATAATATGTTTAAGACTTTGATTTCTCTAAATCAAATCTTATTAAATTAAGAGACAGATTCCCTTAATTCAACTACATATTATTTTGATGAAAATCTTATTTAAGGAAATATACTCTATAGGAAATAATTTTCCTAATTAATTTTGGAGACAATAATATGTATGAGCATCACCTCATAAATCAAATAAGGAAATTATCGTTTGAGAATCACCTCAAAAATTTCCAAGATTTGATCACATATTTTATTTATGGAAAATTAATATCAATAACTTAATTTGGATGGCTCCCCGAGGCTCAATCCAAATTAAACATTTCCCAATTTAAAATTCAATTTAGGAAATTTAATTATAACAACTAACTTTAAATTGGACGGCTCCCCGAGGCACAATCCCAAATAAAGAATTTTGTAAATAATTTAATTTCCAATTAAAAATTTAAATGCCAATTAATATTCCCATAATTTGTCTAGACTTTCTTGAAAAAAAGTGCCCAAAATTGCGAGCTTTCCATAAATGAAAAGTTTCCAAAAATAAAAGATTTTCAGAATAATTGTAAGTTTTTGGTACAAAGAAAATTTACGTTTTTCCAAAATTAAAATATTTCCGAAATAAAAAATTTCCAAAATTAGAAAGTTTCCAAAAATGGAAAGTTTTCACAATTATCATAAAATTTCAGAAACAGAGATATTTCAAAAGTTTGCGAAATTTCATGAGGATTTCCAAACATTGAAATCCCTAAATCGAAAATTTACCATAATTGGAAAGTTTCCATAATTGAAAAATTTTTCAAAATTGAAATCATGATAAAGCTTTCCGCAAAACAATTATATGATTATGTCGAACACAAACTTGGCTCTGATACCATTGTTGGGTCCGGGTGCATGTTGACATGGATGCGGGTTCGTAATTTTAAAATTAATTATGTGCAGCGGAAGATTTAGCATAAATAATTTCTCTAAATCATTTAACCACACATCTAGGCAAGCAATTTTATCTTGTGTAGACATGATCATATATTTAAAAGTTTTTGCAGAAACGTAAACTAATTTACATATTACCTCGTGTAACTCGAAGGAAGGGACGAGATCCAACCGTAAGTGTCCCTTGGAAGCTCTGCCTCTATTCGCGTCCACACTGAGTATCTTCGGGATGACTTCGCAAAGCCACGAGTTTCGTGTTCTCGAGAACTACTAGATTCTCCGAGAACGCGACAAGAAAAACCAAGAGAGAAGTCAGAAGACTAACCACAAAAGGATGGTCGGCTGGTGCTCCTTCTTGGGGCTAGTTGGCGCACGACAAGAAGGGGAGAAGAGAAGGAGAGAAAGAGATGGGGAGAGCCTATGCCTTCATCTTTATATTTCACCCCTAAGCCTTGCCTTGGGTCCTTTATATAGTGGTCTCTCAACCATCAAGCCTCCCAAATATGGAATAACTTATTCCATCATGCCAAGTTTGATTTTATATCATGGTTAAAATCATATTTTAATTCATGATAAAAATCTTCTCTCCTATGGAATAAATTTCCTTATCATGGTAAATCATTCCATGATTGATTTTAATAAAATAAACCAATCTATGGTTCATTTTAATTTCCATGAAAAATAAACCAAACCTTGGTTTATTATATAAAAATTTATATCATCCATAATTTTATGAAACAAACCACACTTGGTTTATTTTATAAATTGAACCAAAAACTTGGTTCTCTCCCTTTGTTGTGGCTGGCCAAGCAAAGAGGATGGAGGCCCTCTTTGGCCGGCCCATCCAAGCCAAGCCCCAATGAATTAAACTTATTTAATTCATCTATTAAGTCTTCAAAAGACTTAGCCATTTTACGCTTCTGATGCGTCTTTAAAAATTCAGATTCGACTTATCGTTTGGCTCAACCAAACTTAATCTCTCTTGATTGGAAAATCCAATTTTCAACTTGTTTTAAATCCCTCGGATTACTCGTAGTGTGTGTGACTAAATAGGCTTTCGATTTATGTTGGTCATGTATAAGTAATTAATTAATTATAGAACGATCATGAGTGGCACCTAGTAGTACATCATGATCCACAATTAATCGAAAGATCAACGGTTGACCTCAGAAACGATTCTGAAACCCTTCAGCAGCTATAATGAATCGTTCCCCATTCCCTTCACCATCTTATACCCACTTGGTTCAGGACATGATCTATGTGTGTCAGTCCCCACTAGGATGACTACGTCACACCTAGCCCAAGTAACGTTTTCTCGTCCTACAGATTCTAATTACACTCATGTATTTAAGAGATTCATACTCTGAACATGTCATGCTCTGGCCAGAGGCTTCGAGTAACAATCCGACGATAGGCCTCGGATATACATCTCCTCGCAAGGAGTGGTGAATCCTTTGTAGGTTGTTCAAACATCTTCGGGCACTTTGGCTTATACCCAATCATCCTAGGTCCACACCTCCTTGGAGATGCTTGCTTCAGATGTGAAAGTATAAGTCTCCATGACCAAGATGACTTGAACACCGTAAGTCAAAGGAACATCACACTTAAGGTGCAGTAAAAACTTCACTGACATATCTATATGTAGACCACCATATGAAGTTTTACAGCCAACCACTCCAATGAACTAGTTCCCTTAACTAGCATTCATGTTTATCTCCGGACATCTCAATGTCACCAGCCAGTGAGAATCAGCTGATTTGAGAATAACCCATGCTAGTCTCAACAGAATTGATTGTGTTTGTATTTATCAATTCATAGACTAGGGACAATTTCAATACTTCACAATTGCACATGTAGAGATAATCACTAGTTGTGAATTCATCACAAATTCTCTCATGCTGTGAATTGTATTGTGTGTTGATGCAGTCTTTCCCTGATTGTTGTTTTGGTGTTGACATCGATTTTAGTTTAGGTGGATGATCATTGATTATGATTAAGTCCTGATCGGGGATCAGGCATAACATGGATTATGATTAAGTCCTGATCGGGGATAAGGCATGGTATGGAAAATCCTAGTCTGGAGGGCTAGGTGTTGAAAAATCCTAACCTGGAGGGTTAGGTGTGAAAAATCCTAGCTTGGAGGGCTAGATGTTGGAAAAGTCCTAATTCAGAAGGGTTGGGTGAAAAGTCCTAGCGTGGAGGGTTAGGTGAAAAGTCCTAACATGGAGGGCTAGGTGCAAATTCCCATCCTGGAGAATTAGGTGAAAAAGTCCTGGCTTGGAGGGTCAGGTGCCTAACTTGGAGGGCTAGGTTGGATGATGTTCTAACTCGGAAGGGTTGGGTGAAAAGTCCTAGCTTGGAGGGCTAGGTGAAATGTCCTAGCATGGAGGGCTAGGTGAAAAGTCCTAACTTGGAGGGTTAAGTGCAAATTCCCAACTTGGAGGGTTAGATGGAAAAATCCTTAGCTTGGAGGGCTAAGGTGGATGAATTCCTAGCTTGGAGGGCTAGGTTTGAGTCCCTCTATCGGTCTGGGGACCGATCAGGGACATTGGCACGCTGCTCCTTCGTGGATCGGTTTGGTGACCGATCCAGCGATGTCTGATCGGACTGGTGACCGATCAGGGAGCACACAGTGAGGTTGGGAACCTACTGTGGGGCTCCTGATCGGACCGGTGACCGATCAGGGAGTAGGCTGCTTCCTCACTGCCTTGCTCCTGATCAGTCTGGTGACCGATCAGGGAGCGGACGGTGAGTGAGTTCCCTTGCTGATCAAAGTCCTAGTCGGTCCGGTGACCAATCAGGGATCTTGGATCTGATTAAAAAATCTCTGTTCATCTGCCCTGATCGGTCTGGGTGACCGATCAGGATTCATTCTGATCGGTCTGGTGACCGATCAGGCTTTACTCTGATCGGTCTGGTGACCGATCAGGCGTGTATAGCCGCGAGAGCTGGGAATCTCAGTGAAGTAGTGGATCGGTCTGGTGACCGACCCACACGCCCTGGATCGGTCTGGTGACCGATCACTTTAATTCAAATTGCACTGTCAGACGTGGTCAGAGCGTCTGATCGTATCCGATTCGCTGATGTTTGCTTCTGATATTTGATTTACTGTATGATTTGCTACTCTAACAGTCTGATTAAGCTGCAGGTGACAAGGGAGGACTCAAACACTCAAGGAGGGGTCAACGAAGGCTTTTCTTAGAGCAGGTTTGTCCAATTCTCCATTTCAGGTTGCAACGGCCGAGCTGCAAACTGGAGCCGAGACTGGGGCTTGGCTGAGGGGATCTCAGGAAGACCAGAGAGGGCTCAGTGGTAGATGGCGTTGGCAGCAAGGTAGCTGGAGGCTACAGAGGATGGTGCCACCTAATGCTGAGTGGAGAAACAAAAGGGCAGAAATTGGCTTCGTGGAAGTAGACTTGGAAAACCTATGTTCTTGCCGCGCCTTGTGTTCTCCACAACCTGCTTGCTGTGTTCTTGAAGCTTTCATCACTTTGAGCAAGCGATCTAGAAGCAACCAGTCTTTACTTGAGCGCTTGAAGGAGAGAACAAGGAGCTTGGAGTCCGACAGTGGGAAGACACGAAGAAGGTTCTTGCGTGAGATCGCCATGGGTGGAGCTCAGGGAAGCTTGCTGTGTTCTTGTCCTTGCTAAGTGTTTGAGTAAGATCCTTCTCGTTGTTTCTTTGTGCTTAAACTCTATCTTGATTGAAACGCTATGGAGAGGTTTCTCCACCGAGAAGGAGGTTGCGTTATATCCGGTGAAACCGGGGCTTGATCTGCCGACGATCAAGGGATCGCCCACCCTAAGGGCACGCCAAGGAGTAGGGACAAGTTATCCCCGAACCTTGTAAATCCTCTTGTTAGCGTTCTTGGCAGTTGTCTCTGCTTGTTCTCATTTTTGTTTTAGTTTACTGCACTTTCAGTTTCCTTTGTTTCATCCGCTGCTGTGCTACTGATAAGTTAAGTGCAGGAAACTTGTTATGTTTCAAAGAAAAGTTATTGGCTATATTCACCCCCCCCTCTCTAGCCATCTCGTATCCAACAAGTGGTATCAGAGCTTGGGGCTCTGTTTACGGCTTAACATCCAAGAGTTATTAACAATATGGCTTTGAGAGAAGGCTTCTCCACCACCCGACCTCCATTCTTTGATGGCGCCGACTTTCAGTATTGGAGATCAAAGATGGAATACTATCTGAAGATGGATATCCACAATTGGTTCGCAGTGAAGGAGGGATTCATTCCTCCTAAGGATGACGAAGGCAAAGAGCTGGAGTCTTGGAGGTGGATTGCTGAACAAACTCGGAAGAGTGAAGCCGACGCGAAGGCGGTTGTCACTCTACAATGTGGCATGAACAAAGATCAACTCATCAAGGTTGGTCCTTTCACAAGTGCGAAGGACTTGTGGAACAAACTCATCGAGCTTCACGAGGGCACCCGGGACTCAAGGATTGCCAAGAGGGATTTGTTCCTCAATCAACTCCAAAACCTCTTCATGAAGGAGAATGAGTCGGTAAGTGAGCTCCATAGTCGTTTCAAGGAAGTCCTCAATGGGCTTCATTCAATTGATGAAAAGGTCGAGAATCGCGACCTTGTGAGGTATGTCTTGAAAGCATTTCCAAGGAATGCTTTGTGGTCATCCATGGTGGATGCCTACAAAGTATCCAAGGATTTATCTATTGTAAAATTAGATGATTTATTTTGTGAGATGGAATTGCATGAAATGGCTAACAAAGGTCCCAAGGAGAAGGGGATTGCCTTAGTTGCAGGGGACCGAACCAACAAGAAGAAGAAGGAGAAGGAAGTCTCTTCATCTTCATCCTCTTCCGAATACGAGTCCTATTCCGAAGAAGATGTCAGTGATTCCTCTTCATCTAAAATGGCGAACTTCGTGCGAAGGATGATGCGAAAGGATCGACAATTCAAGAGAAGAGGTAACTCTAGTGAATCCAAACTTGATAAGACTAATGCCTCTTGCTTTGAGTGTGGTAGGAAAGGGCATTTCAAGAGTGAATGTCCAAAACTAAAAAAGAAGGAGGAGAAATTCAAAAAGAAAGAAGAAAATTCCAAGAAGAAGAAGAAGGCTTTGAAGGCTACTTGGGATGAGTCATCCTCAAGCTCATCCGATGATGAAGAGGAAAAGAGCATAAGGCAAGTGGCACTCATGACTCTTGGTGAGGAGAGCAGTGACGAAGCTCCAAGCTCCTTAAACGCGGCTTCATCATCTTCGGATAATGAAGAGGCAACCTCTCCCAAGCTTGAAAAGTGTTATAGAGCAATTTCATGTTTAACTAGTATGCTTAAGAAGTCCAAAAATAAGGTTAAAGCATTGCAATTAGAAATTGATCAATTGAAAGCTTCTAGGGATGATAACATTGATGATTTGCATGTTGAATTGCTAGAAGATGAAATTAAATCTTTGAAACATGAGATTGCAAAGTTGAAGTCCTCTAAGGTGGAGGAAGCAAATGATTTGCATGATAACTTGTTAGTAGAGGAAAACCAATCTTTGAGAGTAAAGTTGAGAAGCTCAAGAATATTCTTGGGAAATTCTCAACTAGCTCTAAGACCCTAGATATGATCCTAAATGCCCAAAGAGCGGTTTACAATAGGGCCGGTATTGGTTACCGTCCTAAGGAACCGTCATTTGTGTCTCTCATGTTTAGGACTGACATGAGACAATCTAGGACACCCAAAATCCAAAAGAAAGTTGTCAAGGCATGGGTGCCTAAGTCATGTTTAGTTGATGCTTTAGGTCCCAAGGTTTGGGTACCTAAAACTTCTATTTTTCGAATTGTGTAGGTTATGATTGAGGGGGAGCATCTATCAACTTGGCTCGTTGATAGTGGATGCTCCCAACACATGACCGGGGATAGATCATTGTTTACCACACTTCACAAGAAAAGTAGAGGTAATGTATCATTTGGTAACAATGGTAGTCTTAAGGTCATAGGAATAGGAGACATTCAAATATCCGAATGTCTTACAATTTCAAATGTCCTTCTAGTCATGGGGATGAAATTTAATCTCCTAAGTGTGAGTCAATTGTGTGACACGGGTTACACAATTGACTTCCAACCAAGTCAATGTCTAGTTAGACAACATGACACCTTGGACACGGTACTAGTAGGAGCAAGAGTAGACAATATTTATCAAATTTCATTTAAAAGTGCTACTAATGCTTTTGCTAAGTGTTTCATGTCAAAAGAAGAAGAGTCCAGTCTTTGGCACCGGAGGCTAGCACATGTGAACATGAAGAACATCCGGAAGTTGGCCAACAAGGGACTAGTCCGTGGCTTACCAAGCATCAAGTATGAGAAAGATAAACTTTGTGATGCATGTCAAATGGGTAAGCAAACAAAATCTGCACATAAAAGTAAAAACACTGTAAGTACTTCCAATGCATTAGATTTACTTTATATGGATCTATTTGATTGTAGTACTATCATATCATTGAATGGAAGTAGATATTATTTTGTGATCATTGATGATTTCACTAGATATACATGGACTTACTTTTTGAAATATAAGGACCAAACCTTAGATATTTTCATTTCTTTTTGTAGAAGAGTTAAAAATGAAAAATCATCAACCATTAAGACAATTAGAAGTGATCATGGAGGTGAATTTCAAAACCAAAGGTTTTTAGAATTTTGTCAAGATAGAGGGTACAAGCATGAGTTCTCCACTCCTAGAACACCACAACAAAATGGTGTTGTAGAGAGGAAGAACCGTGTTCTTCAAGAAGCTGCACGAAGCATGCTCAATGAGTACTCACTCCCGAGTTACTTGTGGGCTGAAGCTATAAATACAGCTTGCTATGTGCAAAACAGAGTCCTCATCCATAGGTTCTTAGGAAAGACTCCCCATGAACTTTGGTTTGGAAAACCACCTACCGTTAAACACCTTAGGGTGTTTGGTTGTAAGGTGTTTATTCTAAATACCAAGGACCACCTTGGAAAGTTCACGGCAAAGGCTGATGAAGGCATACTAGTCGGGTATTCCCTCATTAGCAAAGTCTATCGAGTCTACAACAAGAAAACTAGATTAGTTGAAGAGTCTTCTGATGTGGTTTTTGAAGAAATTCCAAAATCAATTAACCAATCAGAAAATGTAGAAGGAGTTCAACTCGAACTTAGGAGACTAAGTTTGAATGAAACTCCAAGTGTTGTTGATGGTGATGAATCTGATGGCGGTGAACCTAGACAACCCATTGATCAGCTGGATCCTGAGGCTGAACCTGTGTCTAGTGAACCCGTACAAGAAGCACCACCAACACCAAGGCAAACTAGATTAGCCTCTAGTCATCCCCAAGACCAAATTGTTGGAGACATCCATCAGGGGGTTAGGACTAGATCATTCTTCCGGAATGAGGCTAATGAAGTTGCCCTAATTTCCGAAATTGAACCTAGGAAAATTGATGAAGCATTAAGTGATCCCGATTGGATCATTGCAATGCAAGATGAACTAGGTCAATTTGAGAGGAGTCAAGTTTGGGACTTAGTCCCTAGACCCAAGAAGACTACCATTATTGGAACCAAATGGGTCTTCAAAAACAAATTAAACCACAAGGGAGAAATCATTAGAAACAAGGCACGCTTGGTAGCCAAGGGCTACAGTCAAGTTGAAGGCCTTGATTATGATGAGACTTATGCTCCCGTGGCACGATTAGAATCCATCCGATTGATGCTTGCATTTGCAGCACATCGTGGCTTCATGTTATATCAAATGGATGTCAAATCGGCCTTTCTAAATGGTTTAATTCGAGAAGAGGTCTACGTCGAACAACCTCCGGGGTTTGAGAATACCGAATTTCCAAACCACGTGTTCAAGCTCAAAAAGGCACTTTATGGCCTTAAACAAGCACCCCGAGCTTGGTATGAGCGGTTGTCGACATTTCTAATTGAGAAGGGCTTCGTTAGAGGCCAAATAGACCCTACACTATTTCTACAAAGAGATAGTGACAATATTTTTGTAGCCCAAGTATATGTCGATGACATAATTTGTGGCTCAAATAATAAGGGATATTTAAATGAGTTCATTGGACACATGGAGAGTGAGTTTGAAATGAGTCTAGTGGGAGAGTTGACTTTCTTCCTTGGACTTGAAATCAAGCAAACTCGCGATGGTATCCATGTGCACCAATCAAAGTATACACAAGAAATGTTAGGATCGATTCCGTACGCTAGAGGGGGGTGAATAGCATTTCGAACTCTTTCTTGAATCTGCGTTGTTAGTAGCACAACGGAATATACAATAAACAACAAAAATAATGCTAACAATACCAGATTTAGTTGGTATCCACCCCGGTCGGGTGACTAATCTAACAATCCTTCGGCGGATCAAACCCCGGATAACCTCCGGCTAGAACTCCTCGCTCCTTGTGGGTGGAGAAACTTCGCCACAACACCAAGGACACTTAGAGAACAAAGTAGACTACTATCTTGCCTTAGCCAAGCAAGATTCGTCAAGAAACTCAGCCACCACGAAGTCCTCTTTAAATAGGACTCGGGGCTGATTTCTCGCTACCAGTCGACTGCCCCCAGGGTAGTCGACTTGTGCCAGCCAAATTCGACCGTTGCACCTCAACGTTCGAATTCTCAGCCAGCTCACCAGCCACCTACCAGTCGACTGCCACCAGGGCAATCGACTGGTCCAGGCCTGAGACCATTCTGTGAGTTTCACCAGTCGACTGCCACAATGGCAGTCGACTGCCCTACTCACACACCTAAGGTTTCCCTTCCCGAGTACACTTCTCTCAGCACTCGACCCTAGGACTTTCTCGAGTATAATCACACAGCACTCGTACCCTCACGACTTGACTGACTCCTCCTCCACAGCCTTGACTGTTGCCTTCAAGCCCTCTTCATCTTCGGCTCCCGTCCCTCGGATGCGCACGCAAGCCTCCAGCTTGCCTCCATGCCACCCTTCACGTATGCCTCGAAGTCCGCGCCCATCAGCTCATCGTCCCTGCACTCCATGGTCCCTCAGATGCGCACGCTAGCCTCCAGCTGGCCTCCATGCCATCCTTCACCGTACTGAGACCGTCCAATCAGGTCCATATGCGTAACATGTACAACCTGCACACTCAACATACGCATATCAAATACAATGGCAAACCTAACTTAAACCCTTTGCCCAAACATCAAAACCCATGGTCACTTCGGACCATCTTAGGGTCGATTGGTCCAACAATCTCCCCCTTTTTGATGTTTGGCAATCCATTTAAGTTAGTAAAGCAAGATAGTAGTAAATAGCAAAAACCATGCTAAATGAATGCATATGCAATGCATAACTGGATCCTATCCCAAGGCATCCCACACCTAACCCTCCAAGTTAGGAATTTTAGACCTAGCCCTCCAAGCTAGGATTTTCACCACCTAACCCTCGAAGTTAGGATTTTCCAAACACCTAGCCCTCCGAGCTAGGACTTTTACCACCTAACCCTCCAAGTAAGGATTTTCTACCAAACCGGGCTTTTTAAAGCTTCTCCCAAGCTCCCCCTTACACTGGACTTACAAAGGCTTTTTAAGAACCTCTCCAAGGTTCCCCTTACGCCAAAAGTGGAGCAACCATGCTCCCCCTTAATCTCAACTCCCCCTAAACCTAGGGTTTCTAGCAAAGGTAAGTTTGGTTTCCCAACTTAAACTTAAACTTCTCCCCCTTTGCCATACATCAAAAAGACCCCAATAATATTCCAATTATTGGTTCTTTTAATCCCCAATGATCATAAACAATGTGTAATAGCCCCCCATACACTTGTTTTGCATCATTTGGAGCCCAAACCAGCTGCTGATACAAAAATTGTCCTTGACCAGTCGACTGCAAAATGGCAGTCGACTGATACTCTGAAAGTCTGAAATTTCAGCATTTCTGACGAAATTCAGAAATGCGCCAAAAATTTCATAAATCTCCAAAAATTCCCAAATTTTGTGGAGAGGTTTGTGGTACCCATATCTACTTGGGAAAAATATATTCCAAAATGTATCTATCACCATTCCCAAGTTTGACATAAAACCCAAAACTAGCCAAAAACTTCAATCAAACCTTGACCTAAAGTCCTAGTTTTGGTTTCCTCTTGATGTCTATGCCCATGCCACCCCACAATGCATCCCTAGCATTGATTTACATGGCCATTACACACCAAAAACTAATTTTCATGCAATATGACCCTAATGTCATATTTCCATGCATAAAACTCAAAAATACCGTGCCAAAATCCAAGAATTGAGACTCAAGTCCGTCTCCAATTCTTTTGGCACACTCCATGGTCCATCTAGACCACTAGGAGCACCCCTCCTAAGGTCAATTCACCATATATCCCAAAGGCTTCTAGAGCTCTCCCTTGAGCTCTTAGCCCTAGCCACCTCCCTAGGTGACTCAACAAATGCTAAACCACACCGGTGAACCTCCGGTGACTCTTGCAACCCTCTTAACCTTGGACCCCTTGTCCTTAGTTAAGACCTTTTCCTTTCCTTTTGATGGCATTCCCTTGCCATTCTTGCACTCCCCCTTCTTGCCATACTCATATGCTACCCTAGCATATCTCTTTTCCTTGGCATGGGAGACCCTAGATCGGTAACCTAGACCCGATCTATCATTGTTGGGTTTTAGACCACCCAACACCATATCCAAACCCTTAGATCCAATAGTGAATCTCTCTAGGGTTTTCTCTAACCTCTCAAGCTTTTTCCTTAAGGCTTGATTTTCCCTTTCTAGGTTCCTAAACCTAGAATCCACATGCCCATTTTGGACATTCCTAGACCTACCCTCCTTTCTAGGCACATTCCTTCCCTTCTTGGGATTAGTGCCATGGTCCTTAGGTCTAAAGGTCTTTGATTGTTCATGATGTATGACCTTTCTAGGGTTTTAATCTACCTTGTTAACCCTATTCCTATCATGATACTTGAAACCAAAATTATGCATCATTAAGTAATTTTCATTTATCATAGCATGCATGGATGAGCAATTTTCACTAGTTTTAGCATGCATAAAGGAACTTGAATTTGAATTGCATTTAGATTTAAGATTAGGGATTATCTCCCTTACCCTTGTAGTCCCTCCATGATATGGGTTTCTTTTCTTCTTTCTTTCCTCTTTCTCCCATCTTCTCAAGTGCTCCATTTTCTTGAACTCTTTACTCCTTGGGCACTTAGTGTGGTAGTGCCCTAGCTCTCCACATGTAAAGCATCGGATCTTCTTTTTCTTTTCTTGGGCTTCTCCATTCCTACAATTCATGTTAGAATTTAATCGAATTGAGATGGGTTTAGATTGTACCTCCTTTTTCTTACCCTTTGGACACTTGTCCTTGTAGTGTCCCTTTTCATTGCATCCAAAGCATATAATATGGTCTTTGGCTCTTGCTTTGGTGGAGGTACTAACTTCTTCTTCAATCTTGGATGATGTGGATGCTTTCTCTTGCTCCGGTATCGATGACGGTCTCTCCTCCCCCTCAATCATTGAGGTGGAGACCTCTTCCTTTTCTTCTCTTGAGGTGGTTGAAGATCTCTCACTCTCTTCTTCCACTTCACTTGGGGATGTAGATAACTTAATTCTCTCCTCTTCTTGAATCATGGGGCTTTTCTCCTTAGGCTCTTGAGTTTGTGTAGGAGTTTCATGATATCTTTTCAATTTATCCCATAATTCACATGCATTTTCATATTTTCCTACAACACTCAAAACATTGTTAGGCAAAAGATTTATCAAAGTGCTAATTACCTTCTCGTTTGCTTTCGCTTGATCTTGTTGTTCTTGACTCCAATATCTAGGCCTAAGCCTCTTCCCGTTCTAATCCTTTGGAGTCTCATATGGCACTTCAAGCGCGATTCGAAGTTCCCACTCCATTCCAAACCAAGTTTCAATCCTCGCCCTCCAAAAGTTGAAATCCTGATAATCGTAGGGCGGTGGAGTGTAGATGTCTTCCCCCAACTTATCTTCCATGATTTCTTCCTCTAGCGTGTGCTCCCTTAGCGGTTAGTCCGATCAAGAGCGGTCCTTCGCTCTAATACCAATTGTTAGGATCGATTCCGTACGCTAGAGGGGGGTGAATAGCGTTTCGAACTCTTTCTTGAATCTGCGTTGTTAGTAGCACAGTGGAATATACAATAAACAACAAAAACAACGCTAACAATACCAGATTTAATTGGTATCCACCCCGGTCGGGTGACTAATCCAACCATCCTTCGGTAGATCAAACCCCGGATAACCTCCGGCTAGAACTCATCGCTCCTTGTGGGTGGAGAAACATCGCCACAACACCAAGGACACTTAGAGAACAAAGTAGACTACTATCTTGCCTTAGCCAAGCAAGATTCGTCAAGAAACTCAGCCACCACGAAGTCCTCTTTAAATAGGACTCGGGGCTAATTTCTCGCTACCAGTCGACTGTCCCCAGGGCAGTCGACTGGTGCCAGCCAAATTCGATTGTTGCACCTCAACGTTCGAATTCTCAGCTAGCTCACCAGCCACCTACCAGTCGACTGCCCCCAGGGCAGTCGACTGAGACCATTCTGTGAGTTTCACCAGTCAACTGCCACAATGGCAGTCGACTGTCCTACTCACACACCTAAGGTTTCCCTTCCCGAGTACACTTCTCTCAGCACTCGACCCTAGGACTTTCTCGAGTACAATCACACAGCACTCGTACCCTCACGACTCGACTGACTCCTCCTCCACAGCCTCGACTGTTGCCTTCGCGCCCTCTTCATCTTCGGCTCCCGTCCCTCAGATGCGCACGCAAGCCTCCAGCTTGCCTCCATGCCACCCTTCATATACGCCTCGAAGTCCGCGCCCATCAGCTCATCGTCCCTGCACTCCATGGTCCCTCAGATGCGCACGTCAGCCTCCAGCTGGCCTCCATGCCATCCTTCACCGTACTGAGGTCGTCCAGTCAGGTCCATATGCGTAACCTGTACAACCTGCACACTCAACATACGCATATCAAATACAAGGGTAAACCTAACTTAAACCCTTTGCCCAAACATCAAAACCCATGGTCACTTCGGACCATCTTAGGGCCGATTGCTCCAACAAGAAATGCTTCGAAAATTCAATATGAGTGATTCAAAAGAGGTAACCACTCCCATGGCGACAAACATAAGATTAGACAATGATGAGAGTGGTAAACCTGTTGATCTAACTCAATATCGAAGCATGATAGGTAGTTTGCTATACCTCACAGCCAGCCGACCAGACATTCTATTTGCTGTAGGTATGTGCGCTAGGTATCAAGTTTGTGCCAAGGAATCTCACCTAATTGCTGTTAAGCGAATTTTGAGATATCTCAAGGGCACAATTGGTGTAGGTCTTTGATACCCCCGTACCGAATCTTTTGATTTGATGGGCTATACGGATTCCGACTACGCTGGATGTAAGTTGGACCGGAAGAGTACAAGTGGGGGTTGCCAATTCTTAGGTTCGTCCTTAGTGAGTTGGTCAAGTCGGAAGCAACATTGTGTTGCTCTCTCCACGACCGAGGCAGAATATATCGCCATGGGAGAGAGTGTATCATAATTGTTGTGGATGATACATACTTTAGAGGACTATGGATTGAGTTACAAGGGTGTGCAAGTGTTATGTGATAACATAAGCACAATTAATTTAACCAAGAATCCAGTGCATCATTCTAGGACCAAACATATTGAAGTAAGACATCACTTCATTAGGGATCATGTAGCTAGAGGAGACATTGTACTCTCTCATGTAGAGTCCAAGTCAAACCTAGCTGACATTTTCACTAAACCACTTCCCGAAAATGAATTTAGTTTCCTAAGACGGGAGTTGGGAATGTGTCGCGCTTCATGATTCTCAAATGCATTGAAACCCTTCATGATTATTTCAAAATTGTTGGGAAACAATTGGGTAACTTTGGGAACATCTCACACAAACTATAAGGTTTACCAAAACGTTTTTGCTTGCTAGAAATGGGGTGAGATGTTAGGATCAACTTAATTTCTCAAAATGTCAATGCATCCCTTGAGAAATTAAGTTGACGAGATAATGATCACGGTGGTGACCAAGTATGGGGAAAACCATTGCATAACATATGTGTATATGGCTCCATGATCATACTTGGACATTCTAATCAAGGAAACTTGATTGGAACATTGGATTTGACTCAAACTTAGTTGAAATTGCTTGAATTATTGTTGATTGAGTTTGATTCCATTTGTATGGGTCAAAGTGATTGTTGAACCTATAAGGACCTTTGATTCTTGTTAAGGGATCAATTTTAGTCAGGAGATCATGTCCAAGTTCGATAAAGCTCATTAGATCTCGTTGGAAAGTTTCAGAAAATCTGAAACTGAACATTTCAGATCGTATCAGTGAGTATCAGGAACCCTGATCGGTCACCGGACCGATCAGGCATAGGGCTGATCGGTCCCTGGACCGATCTGGCTTCTTCCTGTGGTGTTCGGTCCACAGACCGATCAGCGAGACATCCAATGACCTTCGGGAATTTTAATCAAGTGTTCTGAGCTAGCCTGGATCGGTCCCCAAACTGATCTGGCACCCTATGGTGATCGGTCCACAGACCGATCAGGGAGCTCAGAGGTTTATCTCCAAGCCTACTGATCGTGTCCTGATCGATCAGCCGACTGATCAGGAGCTCTCCTAACCGGTCACCAGACCGATCAGGCACTGATCAGTCCGATCAGGCGATAGCCTGATCGGTCTGGGCGCTATCAGATCGAACGGTGATCCGTTCAAACGCATTAAATTGTGGTTGGTGGACCGATCCACCAACCGATTAACTTCGCGAAACACTTTCATCTCCCGAACCCTAGCGTCGAAAACCTTCTTGCGCGACCCTGTGTGTGCGAGAGGGCCTCCTGCGTGTTCTTCTTCCTCGCGTGAGCGTAAGTGTGAAGGTTGCTTCGAGTCCTGTGCGAGTTCCTCTCTCGCAGAAACACTTTGCGACCACCTCTTGCGCCGAGACCACCCTTCCGCGCAAGCTTCTTGCTCTCGACCCCCAAGAACTACTCCAATGGCACCAAAGTAAGTTCTTGCTTTGGTTTTTCATTCAAATCAGCCCTTAGTATTTGTTTGTGAAGCTAACCATGTTTTGGTTCTTGTTCTTGCTGTTGTGTCGTGACCCTCCTGTTTTTTTGCCGTGATCTTCCTTCTCACCAAATGATCAAATCGAATCTTTCATCTCACTATTGTTCTACTTTTGATCTTGATTTAATGTCTATCTTATGATTGGGTTTTATCTTTAATCTGGTTCATATGATTGCCCTCTGATGATCAACTCTTGTATGTGTGATTCAATTTATGCCCATCATGATCAATCGTTCCAAACTGTGTATGATCACTTCCTAATTGAATCATGATTGTATGACCATTTCAATCTTTAGGAGATCTTCCAAGGGCAAGGAAGCTGTAGAGGGTAGCTCCAAAGGGAAAGCCCCCTCTTCCTCTACCCCCCTCCAAGAGGCCACAGCCCTCTTCTAGTTCTAGATTTCCAAACGCCGCCTGTGAGCAGTCTTTCCAATCTACGACTTTCAAAATGCTACCCTGCCGATCCATAGATGTTCCTTTCCTGACTGAGTACTGTCCATCGATCATGGAGATTGTTACCTTTTACAATCTTGGGTTCCTCCTCTCCTTAGAGCGAACCATCAACTATGACCTAGTCTCGGAATTTTACAATAACCTTCAGCAGGGTCCTCAAGGCGGTTTCGAGTTCACTACTCGAGTCGCCAAAAAGACTCTCGATTTTTCTTATGACATACTTGTCGATTTTCTGGGTGGTCGCCGATCACCAAACATGTATTCGATCTATCCCGAGCTTCCTAATCCTCTACTAGCACCATTTGTAGATGTTACCCCTGATTCTATCCATCAGTATTTCTTTGGTCATCCCCGCCCAGACGGTCTTGATGAGCTTGGCCCTGACTTTCCTACCTTTGCTGCACTCCGTCTTTCTCCCACTAGCTACATATTATTCAAGATCATCACGAATTGTATCCTCCCAATCACTTCCAAACCTTTAGCTGAGATCCGACCCTATCACTGTCTAATGCTCTACGGCATGCACCGCCGTTTGGATTTCGATATCATAGAGAGCATCTTCCAGTCCATATTATCTTATCGAGATTCCAGCCGATGCACGGTCTACATGCCCTTTGGTCACGTCATCACCGACTGGCTCATGTCAGTAGGTGTTGATGTCACCAAGGGCCGGACGATACCTATGGTACGACAGGATTGCAGACTTGGCCGACGAGCATTCGCCAAGTCTGGCATCATTATTTGGGGGCCCGATCGGATGTTGATTTGGAAAGATGGTAGGGTTCTGGGTGAGTTACCGAGGGGAGGTCCACAGGTTCAGGCGCCAGCCGCTGCTGTTGATGATGATGACTACGACGAGCCGGATCCAGATCTGCGCTGGCAAATCTCAGAGCTGGATCAGACGGTACAGGAGTTTGTTCAGATGAGGACGACAGATCGCGAGGAGTTTAGGTCAGGTTTTCGATCCATTGATTGCCGACTAACCAGGATCGAGACTGACGTCTCGGGGACCCATACCCTCCAGCAGACATGGTATGATGAGTGGCGCAGCCACACATTTCCAGGAGGTGCAGCTTCATCGAGTACTGCACCTGGGGTACTTGCTCCTACTGATACCACGATGGATGATCTCGTGGACGATGACGTCCCTCCTGCTGATGGTTGAGCTTGGATGCTTCTTACCTTTCTCTGTGGTCTATCTGGATGTCTTGTATGACTTTTGGGTTGAATGCCCAGTGACTTGACTATTGTGGACTTGTGCCACATGTATCTTGCTACTTGTCTGGATGTTTTATGTTTTGACTTGTCTGACTTTGCTTCACATGCTTATCTACTCTTAGTATGCTTATTGTTGATGCCATGCTGTTTATATGACTATGATCTGCATGTTTGCTACACTGCCATGTTCATGCTTGTAATGTCATGTTTACCTGATACATATAAATGTTATGGCATGCTTTGTGAGTCGATACTTCGTGTTCCTATGATGCATGTGCTTGCTATATCTTGCCCTATCTTTTTCACATGTCTTCGTATGGTTATCCAACAACCTATCACATCTTTGTTGATTTGGGATACCCCTAGGGTTGAGGGGGAGTTTGTTTAGAACTTAACAGCCCCTCTAGCCCCTTTTCGGTGCTCGACAAAGGGGGAGAGTGTGGATTGGTTAAATTTAGGATGATCATATTGTAGGGGGAGGATCTGGATTCCCCTATGATTCTAAAGTTGAAAAATATTGATTGAGATCCCTAAACTTAAAATCGGATTGTCAAACAATAAAAAGGGGGAGATTGTTGATGCAGTCTTGCCCTGATTGTTGTTTTGGTGTTGACATCGATTTTAGTTTAGGTGGATGATCATTGATTATGATTAAGTCCTGATCGGGGATCAGGCATGACATGGATTATGATTAAGTCCTGATCGGGGATCAGGCATGGTATGGAAAATCCTAGTCTGGAGGGCTAGGTGTTGAAAAATCCTAACCTGGAGGGTTAGGTGTGAAAAAATCCTAGCTTGGAGGGCTAGATGTTGGAAAAGTCCTAATTCGGAAGGGTTGGGTGAAAAGTCCTAGCTTGGAGGGTTAGGTGAAAAGTCCTAACTTGGAGGGCTAGGTGCAAATTCCCATCCTGGAGAATTAGGTGAAAAAGTCCTAGCTTGGAGGGTCAGGTGCCTAACTTGGAGGGCTAGGTTGGATGATGTTCTAACTCGGAAGGGTTGGGTGAAAAGTCCTAGCTTGGAGGGCTAGGTGAAATGTCCTAGCTTGGAGGGCTAGGTGAAAAGTCCTAACTTGGAGGGTTAAGTGCAAATTCCCAACTTGGAGGGTTAGATGGAAAATTCCTTAGCTTGGAGGGCTAAGGTGGATGAATTCCTAGCTTGGAGGGCTAGGTTTGAGTCCCTCTATCGGTCTGGGGACCGATCAGGGACATTGGCACGCTGCTCCTTCGTGGATCGGTTTGGTGACCGATCCAGCGATGTCTGATCGGACTGGTGACCGATCAGGGAGCACACAGTGAGGTTGGGAACCTACTGTGGGGCTCCTGATCGGACTGGTGACCGATCAGGGAGCAGGCTGCTTCCTTACTGCCTTGCTCCTGATCGGTCTGATGACCGATCAGGGAGCGGACGGTGAGTGAGTTCGCTTGCTGATCAAAGTCCTGGGTCGGTCCGGTGACCGATCAGGGATCTTGGATCTGATTAAAAAATCACTGTTCATCTGCCCTGATCAGTCTGGGTGACCGATCAGGCTTCATTCTGATCGGTCTGGTGACCGATCAGGCTTTACTCTAATCGGTCTGGTGACCGATCAGGCGTTTATAGCCGCGAGAGCTGGGAATCCCAGTGAAGCAATGGATCTATCTGGTGACCGACCCACACGCCCTGGATCGGTCCGGCGACCAATCACTTTAATTCAAATTGCACTATCAGACGTGGTCAGAGCGTCTGATCGTATCCGATTCGCTGATGTTTGCTTCTGATCCTTAATTTACTGTATGATTTGCTACTCTAACAGTCTGATTAAGCTGCAGGTGACAGGGGAGGATTCAAACACTCAAGGAGAGGTCAACGAAGGCTTTCCTTGGAGCAGGTTTGTCCGATTCTCCATTTCAGGTTGCAACGGCCGAGCTGCAGACTGGAGCCGAGACTGGGGCTTGGCTGAGGGGATCTCAGGAAGACCAGAGAGGGCTCAGTGGTAGCTGACGTTGGCAGCAAGGTAGCTGGAGGCTACGGAGGATGGTGTCACCTGATGCTGAGTGGAGAAACAAAAGGGCGGAAATTGGCTTCGCGAAAGCAGACTTGGAAAACCTATGTTCTTGCCGCGCCTTGTGTTCTCCACAACCTGCTTGCTGTGTTCTTGAAGCTCTCATCACTTTGAGCAAGCGATCTAGAAGCAACCAGTCTTTACTTGAGCGCTTGAAGGAGAGAACAAGGAGCTTGGAGTCCGACAGTGGGAAGACACGAAGAAGGTTCTTGCGTGAGATCGCCACTGGGTGGAGCTCAGGGAAGCTTGCTGTGTTCTTGTCCTTGCTAAGTGTTTGAGTAAGATCCTCTCGTTGTTTCTTTGTGCTTAAACTTTATCTTGATTGAAACGCTGTGGAGAGGTTTCTCCACCGAGAAGGAGGTTGCGTTATATCCGTGGGTGAAATCGG
>JAGFNQ010002615.1:30949-182486 GCA_024364735.1 Boesenbergia rotunda | reverse complement strand
AAATTTCTATAAATTTATTTATATAAATTTCTTTACATAAATTTATTTATCCATAATTTATAAAACAAATCGCGCTAGATTTATTTTATTAATTAAACCAAATAAATTGGTTTTATCCCCCTTTAATGGTCGGCCAAACCAAAGAGGGTTGGCACCCTTTTTGGCCGGCCAAACCGAGCCGAACCAACGCGAATTAAACTCATTTAATTCGCCCAAAAAGCTTTCAAAAGACTTAGCCATTTTAAGCTTCCGTTGCGCCTCTGATTAACTCAGATTTGACTTATTTCTCTTGATCGGAAAATCCAATTTTCAACTCATTTTAAATCCCTCAGATTACTCGTAGTGCGTGTGACTAAATAGGCTTTCGATTTATGTTGGCCGTCTATAATTAACCAATTATAGAACTGTCATGAGTGGCACCTAGTAGTACATCATGACCCCCAATTAATCGAAAGATCAACGGTTTGACCTCAGAAGTAATTCCGAAACCCTTCAGCAGCTCTAATGAATCGTGCCCCATTCCCTTCACCATCTTATACCCACTTGGTTCAGGACACGGTCTATTTGTGTCAGTCCCCACTAGGCTGACTACGTCACACCTAGCCCAAGTAATGTCTTTCTCGTCCTTTGGATTTCTAATTACTCTCATGTATTTTAGAGACTCGCACTCCAAACATGATATGCTCTGGCCAGAGGCTTTGAGTAACAATCCGACGATAGGCCTGGGTATACATCTCCTTGCAAGGAGTGGTGAATCCTTTGTAGGCTGTTCAAACATCTTCGGGCATTTCAGCTTATACCCAATCATCCTGGGTCCACACCTCCTTGGAGATGCTTGCTTAAGATGTTAAAGTATAAGTCTCCATGACCAAGATGACTTGAACATCGCAAGTCAAAGGAACATCGCACTTAAGCCGCAGTAAGAACTTCATTGACATATCTATATAGATAACCATATGAAGTCTTACAGCTAGTCACTCCAATGAACTAGTTCCCTTAACTAGCATCCATGTTTATCTCCGGACATCCCAATGTCGCCAGCCAGTGAGAATCAGCTGATTAGAGAATAACCCATGCTAGTCTCAACAGAATTGATAGTGTCCGTATTTATCAATTCATCGACTAGGGATATTTTCAATACTTCACATTTGCACATTTAGAGATAATCACTAGTTGTGATCCCATCACAAATTCTCTTATACTGTGAGTTGTATTGCGGACATTCAGTAGATGAGTTTAAGATCCCAATCAAATACACAAACATGTATACTCAAATAGTGAATTATCATTTATTAAAATAAATGTTTACAATCATAAGGCGATTGCCTTAGGACACTTCTCTTATATCACTAACATATTTCACTCAACTCTCCTCACAGAACAATCTCAAGTGTATCACGCTCCAGGGTCTTCCCAGCTTCTTTCCCTGAGCATCCTGTAGATAGTACGCTCCTGATCCCAATGCCTCGATCACCAAGAAAGGGCCGCTCCATTAAGGTTCCAGCTTGCCTACTTCTCCCACCGGCTTGATCCTTTTCCATACCTTGTCACCCACCTGAAAACTTCTGGGTATGACTCCTCCGTTGTATTGGCGTTGCATCCTTTGTTGGTAAGCAGCCATGCGGACGACAGCCTTAGCTCGAACCTCCTCTATCAGGTCTAGCTCCAACCGTCTTTTCTCGACATTGTCCTCCCCATACAAGCGCCTCATATCAGACTCACAGTCGACTTCCATGGGAACCACAGCTTCACTGTCGTACACCAACTGGAATGGAGTGCAACCCGACCCTCTTTGGGGGTGGTTCGGAGAGCCCATAGGATACCGGGAAGCTCTTCCACCCAAGATCCTCCTACCTGGTCTAACTTGGTTCTGAGCCCCTTCAAAATCTCCCTATTAGCTACGTCTGCCTGACCATTACTCTGGGGATATGCCACTGAGGTGAATGCCTGTTTGATCCCAAAGCCTTCCCACCATTCCCGTATGACCCGACCCTGGAACTGTCGATCATTGTCCGATACCAGCTTATGCGGTATGCCATACCGACAAAGAATGTTTTGCCATAAGAATTTCTTTACTGCCTGTTCGGTGATCCAGGCCAGAGCCTCTGCCTCAATCCACTTGGAAAAATAATCAACTGCCACCAGCAAGAACTTCTTCTGAGCAGCTGCCCGGGGGAATGGTCTCACTATATCCATACCCCACTGATCAAAGTGGCAGGACACAGTAGAAGCTCTCAACATCTCGACTGGTCGGTGGGATAATTTTAATGCTTCTGACAAGAAAGGCAAGAGAGAGCCAGCTTCTCGGCGTCCTTCTGGAGTGTAGGCCAAAAGTAACCAGCAAGTAAGACCTTCCAGGCCATAGGCCAACTTCCTGAGTGATTTCCGCAGGATCCCATATGTACTTCTCTCAACACATAGTCTGCATCTTCCTCCCCAAGGCACCTGAGTAATGGCCGAGAAAAGGCGCGCTTGTATAATGCATCTCCTATCAGAGTAACCGAGCCGCTCTTATCTTCAATATCCTTACTTGCTCGGGGTTGTCCGGGAGAGTTCCCTCTTGCAGGTACGCTATGAATGGCGTCCTCCAGTCCCCTTGCACTTCTATTTCTATTTCCCTCTCAATCTGGGCCACTAGCATGACTTGAGGTGAAGGCCGAGTGAAGACCCACGGATGGACGGCGCTGGCCAGCCTAGCCAGCTCATCGACCTTGGAATTATCTCCTCGTGGGATCTGTAAGGCCTGAACCTCTTGAAGCTCGGTCTGCAACTGCTTGTAGGCATCTACATAAGTCTGAAGTTTTTCATCGTTCACCCCAAATTATTCGGCCAGCTGTCGAGTCGCCAGCTGAGAGTCTGAGTATAGCATAACCCGGGTGGCTCCCACAAGCTTAGCAGCCTATAACCTGGCCAGGAGAGCTTCGTATTCTGCTTGATTGTTAGTGGCTCGGTATTCCAGACGTACAGCCAAATGAAGTTGGTCTCCCTTAGGAGAGACCAATAAGACCCCCACGTCACTCCCTGCCCGAGTGGTCGACCCATCCACATATATCTTCCAAGTCTCTTCTTCTTATTCTGTGTGGAGTTCACTGAGAAAATTGGTCAATGCCTGAGCTTTGATTGCAGTCCGAGGCTGGTACTGGATATCATACTCACTCAGTTCTGTTGTCCACTTAACCATCCGACCTAAGACTTCGGGGTTAACCAGCACCCTCCCGAGTGTGCTGTTAGTCAGCACTCGGATTGGATGAGCCAAGAAGTAAGGGCGCAGGCGCCGAGCCATCAATACAAGAACGTAGGCCAATTTCTCGAGTGTAGTATACCTACACTCGGCTTCCTTAAGTAAATGCCCAAAGAAGTAGACCGGTTGTTGCTCAGTTTCCTTCTGGGTTACAAGTACAGTGCTCACAGCTCACTCAGTAGCCGACAGATAAACATACAATGGCTCTCCCTCTTTAGGTTTAGCTAACACCGATAGACTGACCAGGTAAGCCTTCAGTTCTTTAAAAGCTCGGTCACACTCAGCATCCCACTGGAACATGGCGGCCTTACGCAAAATCTTGAAGAAGGGCAGACTCCTATCAGCCGACCGAGAGATGAATCGGGAGAGGGTCGTGATCCTTCCTGTCAAACGTTGGACTTCCTTCGAATTCCTGGGGGGAGGCATGTCTAGTAGAGCCTTCACCTTGCCCGAGTTAGCTTCTATTCCTCGTTCAGTCAGGATGTAGCCGAGGAATTTTCGACTCTTAGCTCTAAATAAGCACTTGGATGGATTGAGCTTCAGGTCATACCTTCTGAGAGTGCAGCAAGTCTCTCTCACGTCCTCTATCAGATCGGCAGCTCGTAGGGATTTGATAAGAATATCATCTACATACACTTCCACATTCCTCCCGAGCTGCTCCCTAAACACCTTGTTCATTAGCCTTTGGTATGTTGCCCCTGCATTCTTGAGCCTGAAAGGCATGACTGTGTAACAGTAGGTGCCTGCAGCTGTGACAAAGCTAACCTTTTCTTGGTCACCCGGGGACAGTAGCACCTGATGGTGCCCTTGATAAGCATCTAGCATGCAAATGAGTTCACTCCCTGCAGTGGAGTCTACCATCTAATCGATTCGGGGGAGTGGATAACAGTCTTTGGGGCAATCCTTATTGAGGTCTCGGAAGTCTATGCAGACTCTCCACTTGTCTCATGGCTTGGAGACCAGCACTATATTGGTCAGCCAAGCGGGGAATTGCACCTCTCTGATATGTCATGCCTCCAGCAGTCTTTCTACCTCTGCCTGGATGATTTTATTCTGCTCAGGGCTAAAATCTCTCTTCCTTTGCTTCACTGGTCGGGCATCAGGATACACATGCAGCTTATGCTGCATGGCCTCAGGTCTGACCCCTTTCAGATCTCGTTGGGACCAGGCGAATACGTCTTGATTTTCGGTCAGACATTCTACCAACTGCTGTTTGAGGTCTAGCTATAGTCCGGGGGCTATCCTCACCTTGGTCTCTTCTCGGTCGGGCAGAAGCTGAACCTCTTCCTTTTCTTCTATCAGCTCAGCCCAGGGAGGGGACTGCACCATATTACAACTAGCGGGGGGAGCTCGGAAGGTCTTCCTCACCTCTACCCGGACATCGTCAACATAGCACCGGCGTGCCACCTTCTAATTCCCTCTGGCTTCGCCAACTTGGTCTCCTACTGGAAATTTGACCTTCAGGTAGAAGGTCGACGCCACTGCTCGGAACTCGTTAAGCGCTGGTCTGCCCAGGATAGCATTATAAGCTGAAGGTGCATCCACAACTAGGAAGGTTGACCATCTAGTCCTTCTCAGGGGCTCTTCTCCGAGTGATATGACCAACTTAATTTGGCCAAGGGGTTGGACTTCATTTCTCGTGAATCCAAATAAAGGTGTAGCTACAGGTTGCAGCTCGGTAATCTCAATCTGTAATTGCTCGAATGCTTTGAGGTACAAAATGTTGACTGAACTGCCTGTGTCTACAATGGTCCCGTGGACCTGGTAATTGGCTATGACTGCAGTGATGACCAATGCGTCATCGTGGGGTACTTCCACTCCTTGCAGGTCGGAAGGGCCAAAACTAATCTGTGGCCCCTGAGCTTGGGCTGAACTGCTGCCCACCTGATATATATCCAGACGCCTAACCTGGGACTTCCGAGCCCGGTTAGAGTCTCCATGAGTAGGGCCACTAGAAATCACGTTGATAGACCCATGCACAGCATTCTGCTGATTAGCCTGTTCTTCACTCACGTTCCCTTGCCCGGGAGAGCCGGGGGTTAGGAAAAACTGTCTGGCCGCAGCGGTTGTCGGTTGGGCACTGGGCTCTTGCTGGTTCAGCGGCGCTCTTCCTCGGCCACGGCCACCCCTTGGTGAGCTCCTCTCGGGGTCCCTCGGCTAGTGCGACCCCGACCTCGACCGACCTGCCAGCAATCCTGGAGGTCATGAGTGTGGCTGTTATGGAAAGAACAGTAGGGCTGCCATCTTGCTGGGAGGCAACCCTGAGCCACCTGTTGAACTATACCCCGCTCGACTCCCTGCCTGTGTCCCATGGCTCGAGGACTTCTGAGAGGTCCTCCAGGAGGCATGGTTCTCTGATGATGCTGAGGAGTCTCGGGTGTAGGTCTGGCTTCCGGCCGTCTGGCAGCTTGTGCTTCTTCCACATCCACATACTTGGTGGCTTTGCCCAGGAGACTTTCAAAATCCTTTGGAGGTTTTCGGATCAGTGACCTGAAGAATTCGCCTTCCTGCAGACCTTGGGCAAAGGCACTGATCAGCACCTCAGACGTGGCGGTAGGTATGTCCAACGCGACCTGATTGAATCTTTTGATGTATGCCTTCAAGGGCTCCTTGGAGCCTTACTTCAGGGTGAAAAGGTTTAAGCCGGTCTTATGATGTCTCTTGCTACTTGCGAAGTGTTGGAGGAACAACCTCTTGAAGTCGGCAAAGTCCCTTACAAATCCCTCTGGGTGTCTGTCAAACCACCGTTGAGCCAGCCCCACCAGATTGGTTAAGAAGGCTCGGCACTTGATACCATCTGAATATTGATGCAGCAACAAGGCATTCTCAAATTTCATTAAATGCTCTTCTGGGTCGGTAGCCCCTCCGTACTCGGGGATGGACAGGAGTCGGAAATGCTTGGGTACTGGCTCCTGTAAGACTTGGCTGGAAAAAGGGAACTCGGTGTGCTCCACCGGGGTCGGGATGAGGGGAGCCTTCCCTTTGTTGGCTTTGACTTGACTAGAAGAAGCTTCATGGGGATCAGATTGTCCTGCCCCCACTGCCGGGCCAAACAGCGCTTGGTGAAAATGAGGGTTGTCTTCTTGGCGAACTCCTCCCTCAGTGCCCACGCGGGCAGTCGGCTCAGCCAGGCCTGCCTGAGTGGGTCGAGCAGCTGCCTGTAGTGTTGCCGCCAACTTCCTAGCTTTAGCTTCCACCAGTAGATCAAGGTCCTCTTGTGAGAGCATCACGGTCACCCGGTTGGAGTCACTCATCTTTGTCTTTCGATCAGGCAGGTTCCCACAGACGGCGCCAAATTTGATCCTGTCAACAAGCAAAGACCGGTTCTCTCTCGGATGACTCAGTCTGACCAAGACGACCCGGTTTGCGATAACTCGGGGGGTCGAAGTCGGACTCGAATAGGGATAAGGCTCAAGTCACTCGGCTCGGACCTAGATGGAGCTCACAAAGTGGTGGTGTGGTTGCAAAAATGACAACGAGCCTCTTTTTTGGAGCCCAAAGGGGGATTTATATAGGGGAAGGGAAGCTCTCTGCTATGTCAGAGCCGTCCTATCCCATTAAGGAATGATCAGTTGACAGACTGAACCTGTAGCAGCTTTATCAGCCATGTGAGACTGTCACAGCCGCCTGACACCCTGTAAAACCTGCCCCCTCTAACTCTCATCAACGTTTGATGGCTCTGTCAGGCGATGATTATGTCAGAGGTCTGCTACATTATTACTGCAGAGGTGGCCCCCCAATTGCTCGGTCGATTTACCCTAACCCGCAATCTGAGTCGGTCGGATAAGTTTAGACCTGAGACTTCCGCATATGGGGCGCACTCAGGGCGCTCGGCTCGGGACACCCGATCTGAGTGACCGACCTGCCGACTGACATGGGAGAGCTGATACCGAGTAGTTGAGCTCAAATGATAAGTTCTGAGTGACCGACCTCGGGTGACCGACCCCGAATAGCCGACCTCGAGTGACCGACCCCGAGTGACCGATCCCGAGTGGTCGACCTTGGGTGACCGACCTTGAGTGACCGACTTCGGGTGATTGACCCCGAGTGGCCGACTTCGGGTGACTGACCCCGAGTGGCCGATCTCGGGTGACCGATCCCGAGTGACCGACCCCGAATGACCGACCTCGGATGACTGACCCCGAATATCCAACCTCGAGTGACGGATCCCGAGCAGCCGACCCCGGGTGGGTGACCTCGGGTCGCCGAGCACGAACCGGAGCCTTATCTATCTCGACCTCCCTTCTTCCTGCCAAGCCTCAAGCCCGGCCCATGAAGCCGAGGACAACCCGGCTTATCCTTCTTTGACCCGGATCACGCTCGATCGAACTCGACCGAGCCCCCAATTCCCTCCAAAAATCACTCACCCGGATCAATATCAGTGGATGTGGCATCCTCATTGGAGGGGTGATGCGCGTCTTCTAAATCTTTAGAGGAGACAAGAGGCTCGAGTCGGGCCTTGAACCATTTCAACAACTTGTTACAAGAAGCCTTGAACATATTCTTGGCTGCACAACAAAGAAGGTTTTAGTTAGTCGTAACAGAAATGGCAATTTATTAGTAGCCTTACCTAGGGGAAGCTGAAGCGGTGTCTCAATCGGACTCAGCCCAAAATAGAAGAGTATGCTCTCCTCGATAAGAAGGTTGACGTCAAAGTGGAGGTCAGTCAGAAGTTTTAAAGCCTCCAAGTAATTTGATTCCAATTTGTACTTAACCAAGGTGGGGGGAGTCAGCAACTCCATCTGCCAATTACTCAGCCAAGAGTAAGGAGACAAACAGCTTGAGAAAGAAATAATGGATTTCTAGCCCTTGTGAAAAGTTGAATACTTCTCTAGCATGCCACACGAGCAATGAAGAAGAAGACGTTTGCCTCCATTTTCTTAGAATATAAGAAATAGTGAAAAATTTTAGGGTTGAGAGGGATTTAGTATAACCTAAAGATAATGACAACGTCATAACGTCATAGAGGAGTCAGAAAGAATTTGGATCCAGGTGCTATAGTGAGATGTGGAACACAAAAGAAGTCGAGAATGGGAAACCTCGAACAACCCATCAGCTGCAGTAGAAGAAGGTGATGAAGTCGACCGATGGAAGATGAGATCAGTCATTCGGTTTGGGCAAGGTCATCTCAATTCTTTTAGAGACCATAGGCAATTTTTTTAAAAAATAAATAATTTTTTAAAAATAAATATTTTTTTAGAAATTAACATTTATTTTATTCAAATTTTGGTAATAATTTTTAAAATTTATAAAATATAAATTATTTAATCTTTAAACGTTATTTAAAAACTTTATTAATTTTAATTAAAAAATTTTTTTATAAAATTTAATATTGCATTTAATTTTGAATTTATTATTTTTTAAAAAAATATTTAATTTTGAAATAAATCTAATCCGCCTTATTAAATAATATTTCATGTTTAAAAAGTGTTCAAGATTCAAATTGCTAACTTAAAAAAATTTTCATTAAAAAATCAACATACTATTTTACAAAATGAATGAAAAAAATAAATTTAAATAATATAAAAATATAAAAAATTAGGGCCCCAATTTAATTGGAACCCTAGCCATATGGCCTATGCCTTGAGCCGACAATGAATTTGGGCACCCTAATTTATAATGTTGAGGTATCTTGAAGTGTTGTCGCAGTATGTTGTGGTCGTCTAAGGTGTGAGACAAAGACATGGATATATGCCAAAAGGAAGGGACGGTACCTAAAGGCTTGCCAGAAGACATGGTCAGGGTCTAGAAAATGAGTAGAGAGGGAGAACTTATAGAGAGAAGATCGTCGAAAGTTTGGAGGAGCCAACAGAAAGAGTAGAAGGGAGGTGAAAATGAAAGGCGAAGCATTGTAAGTTCTTCCACAGGCCCTAATATATCCTCTACCCTTGGATCGGAATTGTCCGATGCGAGAGGCGAACGGGTGGGCTACTTAGCATCATTGTCAAATTTGATGGCAAAAGATGAGTCATCACAACCGTTGCATCCACCAGGTCACTCATATGGTCTCGACAACTAAACCCTCTATTAATGACAAGACGCAACACCTTGGCCACGCAAACCAGTAGCATCACCCTCAATAAAAGTGCTCGATTCCTAGAAAGATTCCTAGAAATCTCAACCGTCTGGTAGTCATTCCCTCATGATGACCTAGATAACTATAGCAATCAGAGCGCGGTGGCATTAATTACCAAGCATGGCAGCATTAATGGCATCACACATCATTCTAGGTGGATGCTAGCTTGATACGCAATCACACATATCACGCCTTTTAATGATTGATTAATCTCACAAATTACCAAGACACCCAAGGAGGGCCCGGTCTCACCTCCCAGACCCGGCTCAAGACTCATGACACCACATCACTGTCCTGTCAGTCAAACTCCCTCCTCCTTCGACTAAATTTGATGGGGGAGACTTGTGATATAAGAGAAATAGCATGCCCCTATGTGTCATGAGAAAGTCAATAGTCAAGCCAACATGTAAGTCAGAAGTCAATCAAGTCAGAGCCCAGTCAGGGGGGGGAGAGAGGTTGGTCCTTGGGATGTTGGGTTCAAACCAGATGAGGCTCATAACGGATCAACCCCGACTCTGGGGCTGACGTCGCTCAGCGCCTGACTCCGGGACCGATGTCGATTTATGCTTGACTCCCAACTTCAGGACTCACGCTACTTACCACCTAACTTTGGGACCAACATTGATCACTGCTCGACTCTTAACTTGGACTGATGCCGCTCAACACCCGACTCCCAATTTCGGGACCAATGTCGTTCCGCGCTTGGCTCCTAAATTTAGTAATGATGCCACTCTGTGATTGACTCCCTACTCCGAGATCGACACCGCTACGAGCTCCACTCTCAACTTTAAGACCGATGCCCCTCAACACCTGACTCCGGGACCAATGCCCCCCCCCCCCTCCCCGGTGCTCAACTCTCGACTCTGAGACCCTTATCATCCAACGCGTAGGAGCAACGTGGCTAATAATGTGGAGAACATGGGTAAGTGCAATATTCCGTCAACTTATAGGTGGGATATGTGGAAAGCATGGGCTCCACTTCCTTCGCTGAGTTAAAGGTATATAAAAGGGCCCCTCCCTCGTGGGCGGCGGGGTAGGCGGACATCATTTTCTAGCCACTTTCTTCTAAAAACTACTTTTGACAATGTCTTTTTTCATCACCCAACTAATTTGAGTATCAAACTGGTCATACCAAGATTTGCCTTGATGCTCATTCTAACTTTCCTTGATCATTGCAAAGAATCAACATAGTGAGCTCCTGCTCTTCCCCACCTCCTCCATCGGCGGTCTCCTGGACCGGATCATATATATTTAAAGGAAATTAATAAAATTTTAAATTAGGATTCTCAACTTTGAATTGAGTAAAGTGAAAATTAAAATAAGGACAACTAAAGAAAACTTTAATGTATATGCATGTAATAAAAAAGTTACTGGATTTTGATAACTAGTTACATAGTTTGTGCGATTAATCGAGGAATAAGATTCTTACAGGTAAAATGAAATACTTACTTTAAAGACGATTTCATGATGATATATTTAATTGAAAGAGAAAGTAAAATACTAACAATTCATTCACTATATGAAAGATTCTTGACCCTGTTGCATATTTGTCGTCTTTAATCGTCCAAGGCTGTACACTTACGGTGTTATTGCATAAATTTGTGTGCATTTCATCAAGAGGTGTACCGTGTATGAGCATATGGGTCTCGGCAGGCAGTCACGGATAGTCAGTGTTATAAATTTTTTTTTCAAACTCTCTAGGTGTAAATGTGTCTTAGATACGACTTAAACCCTTGTTATTTAGAAAGTTTATCCCCCTTTTTTATCATCTCACCATAACCCCAAGGACATTCTGCTATACGGCCTTTTGCAATACATTTCATTTTGTCCTACAGAATCCATGTTTTCAAGACTTGTAGCCGGGCTCTCCCTTCTTTGTGATGGTCTACCTCTGTACACGGAACCTTCATTTTGCTTGTTCATTGTGAAGGCTGTTAGTCACTTTGCTCCAGTGATTTCTCTTCGACAACGAATCCAGAGGCAATTTCGAAGGGCGTGGCTGGTACTAGCCTCTAGGGAGGTTGTTATTCACATTATCTCCAATTGCAGTGTAAAGGACATGGCTCAAGGCTTGTTGAGGCTCCTTTTACATTTTTGTTCGCATTATATGCTCACAAATTCCCTTTTTTTTTTTGGTTGCGCAAAGTCTACCTTCTTGATTTTGGCAAGCATATTACATGTGAACTTCGGATAGAAATGCAGAATCTTCATACCCCATAGCACATTTTTGAAATCTGAATACCTCATTCTTCATACTCCATAGCACATTTTTGAAAATCTGAATACTTCATTCTAATTCTGATTAAAGATTAGTCCAAAAGGGTAGAGCAGTGTAGGAGCTAAACGAGTAATACAAAGTATAATAACTATAACAATATTATTACGCGTCCAAATGTCTAAAATATTATTCTTTTTCATAGACACGTAGCTAGATACACAATAATCTATACATAGACAAGAATTTATTTAGATACTAATCAAGATAAAACATGGATTCCAGCATATCAAGAAATAAGCAGTCGGTTCTCATTCATACATAGACCATTATTCCGCCTTGTGATTCAAGCGCGGGCATTCCATCTATTGTCAGGTGAAATAATTGTGATGAGAAGTGATGCCGCACCCATTCAAAGAAGTTTAACTCGGAATATATCTGTTGGTACTTTTGCTCAATTAATTTCCTTCGTAACCCATTCCCACCTTATGTTTGGGAAATCACTATTGCACTTGGAAATGGCACATACTCTACCTTCAACGGGAGCAGTTGTCACGCCCCGAGAAGCCGCTCATCCGATACCGACCGGACAGCCACTCACTCGACTGACGGACAATTTGGAAACCTAACCGCTACGACCATCCCAGATGATTGTACCTCAGCCTATAGGGCTGGAACAACCGTCTGCAATTAACAGAAACGACCACGACGACAAAGCTGCGTACCGGTACGACTTACGACAAAACCAAAACAAACTCGAGGCCTCCATGGCACATAAAAGTACAACTATCCTGCCGTAACATAGACGACACAAAAGAGTATAACATACCAACAGCGGAAATGAAAAGAAATACAATGAATAAAAGAAACGGGTACCAACATGTACCCCAACCAAAAGACAGGCGAAAATCATCTCGGAGACACATGAACTGGGACAGGCTGCTGAACGATCCAGACGATCATCCTGATAAGAGAAAAACATAGCCAACGGGGTGAGTCCTAAGAACTCAGCGAATACAGTCTAATGTGCATATGAAGAAAATAATAGCAGCAAGTCACCGTCAATCTATCTATCACAGAACTGAAGATAACTGCAGTAAGAAAAATACAGAACTGAACCATAAGCAGTAAAGGGACTACATACCTACCTGTATCGATCCCAAACCCAGTAGTATGCATGTCAACCAAGTGCAGCAATCAAGTGCAGCAAACACAATCATATGCATCAATGCACAGTATGCTCATGATGCAGCATGGGTCACCCCTGACGCCTGGGTCAATAATGCACACGCGGGACCATATGGGTAGGGCTGTGACCTGGTCTTCCCTGCACGAACAGACGGTCGATAATGCACACGCGAGACCGAATGGGTAGGGTCGGAGACCATAAACGTACCCCACCATCGGGTGAAGTAACGCTCTAAACGTCCCTCGCTATCATCGGATAGGTAGGACGAGTAGCAAGTACGACAACCCATCTCAACCTCCAGGGAGTCAAAGGTCGTCCCCTATGCTACGTGCAAAAATGATACATGTCTCTATCCCATGCATCAACCACTATCTATCCCTACTGTCATCTACATGATATGCAGTAGTCCAAATAACCGGTATGCACCAATACCTAAACCCTAGCGTAAGGTATAAGGTAAACTATGCATCATCAATCCATACAGATATAGCAAGCAGTAAACCTAACGGATACAACTACCGAAGCAAAAGCACGGAGATAAAAATATCAGGTATCCCTACTGCTAACTATGTCTAGCTATGCATAAAAGAGGTACCCGCCTCGATATGAAGAAGTCCAGGCGTCGAGATCCCCCGTCCAAAAATATTAGCCGCGACGAAGATAGCCGCGACACTCAATATCCTGCATCAAATACACAATTACTTAGCCAAATATAACTTCTAATTTAATTAGGATTAATTCTAATCAATTAATCCTAATTAAACACCCCTTTGATTAATTAGGATTAATTATAATTAATTAATCCCAATCAAATCCTAGCTTCTTAACCAAACACACCTCTAGGTTAATTAAGATTAATCACAATTAATTAATCCCTAACTTCCTAGCCAATACACCATCTAAATTATTTAGGGGTAATATAACCAATTAATTCCCAATTAACCCCTCACGGCAACTCACCAAAACACTACCACTCCCAATTCGGCAGAACCCTACCGAAATCAAAACATACACCAAAGCTCAATCCACCTCACAAAAATCAGAAACAACAAGAACCCTAACCAAAGGTTGATCCATTCCTTCCCATCCGAACTAAATATCATACCAAAACCTTACCTGAGGGCACGCCTTAACTCTGTGATCGGTGATATCCAATCCCCCCAGGCCCCTTGTGCTCCTCTGCTCAGATTGCCAAGGAGAAGAATCGTCCGTGCCCTAGATTCCAAGAATCAACCTCAGACCCACTCAAATCGCAATCCACCGAACGATTGTAACTCCGAGATTGAAATCTAGGTAAACAAAAACAACCTACTCACCTCCTCGTGTCCCCGGCGATGGAGTGACTGTCGCTCGCTCGAGAGGAAGAAGACGATGGCAATCCGAACTCCGGATCTACGATCTCCTTCTCGAGAAGAAACTCGACCTAGCCAGCTGGCCCTCGTCGAGCGACCGGAGACGCGCCGTGGGCTCGGATGGCGACGAACCGAGGAGAGAAGAAGAAGAGAAGAGGAAGGAGAGGTCGAAGAAGAAGAAGAAGAAGCCGACGATGCGCTGAGATGGCCTCCCTCTGCTGGCTGCGGCGGAAGGCGAAGAGAAGAGAGAAGGAATCGAGAGGTTGCGGCTAGGTTTCGTCGATTGGGGGAAGAAATAAGAGTTTAATAACGGGTGGCTTTTTGCAGAAAAACCCTTTCAGCTTTTCGAAATCCCAACCAGGCCCTTAATTTCGAAAGTTTTGCCTTTTTAGCCCCCAAATTTCCCAGATTCTCACATCCTCCCCCACTAACAAAAAATTTGGTCCCCAAATTTATGATTTACAAGCACCATGTAAGAACATACAGTACAAACCTACTGAACAGGAGATATGCAGTATATATATACTGAATGAAAACTCACACGTACCTCAAACAAATAAGTGGGGGTAGCGAGCTCGAATGGTGTCCTCGAGCTCCCAGGTCGCCTCGGCGTCAGAATGGTGCTGCCATCCGACTTTAACCAGTCGGATTGTCTTGTTCCGCAGATGACGCTCCCCGTACTCCAAGATCCGTACAGGAACCTCCTCGTAGGTAGCATCTGGCTGCAGCGAACCCGGTACCTCAGATAGAATGTGTGTTGGGTCGGCCACGTATCTCCTCAGCATAGAGACGTGGAACACATCATGCACACCGGCCAAGGAAGGGGGAAGTGCCAGACGGTAAGCTACGGCTCCGATCCTCTCCAGAATCTGGAACGGTCCAATATACCGCGGAGCTAGCTTACCTCTAAGTCCAAATCTCTTCACCCCCTTCGTGGGTGAAACACGCAGAAAAACATGGTCGCCTGTCGAGAACTCCAGAGGTCTCCGTCTCCGATCAGCGTAACTCTTCTGGCGGTCCTGTGCCTCTGACATCCTCCGTCTAATAGTGCGGACAAGCTCTGCCTCCTGCTGAGCTCTCTCTGGTCCTAGCAGCTGGGCCTCTCCAACCTCCTCCCAGAGGGTGGGTGTCCGACATGACCTACCATACAACGCCTCAAACGGCGCCATCTGAATCGCCGAATGATAGCCGTTATTGTAGGCGAACTCTACCAAATGTAAATGATCCTCCCAGCTGCCTCCGAAATCCAGAACACATGATCTCAGTAGGTCCTCCAATGTCTGAATCGTACGCTCTGACTGACCGTCTGTCTGCGGGTGAAATGCTGTACTTAACCGGAGATCCGTCCCCATGGCCCTCTGTAGGCTCTGCCAAAAACGGGAAGTGAATCGAGGATCTCTGTCCGATATAATGCTCAGGGGTACTCCATGCAATCTGACAATCTCTCGACAATATAACTCCGCTAATCTGTCGAGAGAATCCGTCCTCCGAATAGCTAAGAAATGTGCCGATTTGGTTAATCGATCAACGATCACCCAAATCGCATCGTGACCCCTCCTAGTCCTGGGCAGTCCCACCACAAAATCCATCGTAATGTGTTCCCATTTCCACTCGGGAATGGGAATCCTCTGAAGTAACCCAGCAGGTCTCTGGTGCTCTGCCTTAACCTGCTGGCAGACGAGACATCTAGCAACAAAACTCGCAATGTCCCTCTTCATGTTGTTCCACCAATAGGAACGCCTCAAATCCCGATACATCCGGGTACCGCCTGGGTGTATAGCGAACCGCGAACGATGAGCCTCCTGTAACAACTCCTCCCTGACTGGATGTGATGCTGGCACACATAGTCTCCCTCGGAAAAACAGGATGCCCTCATCGTCCCGCGTAAAGTCAGACGGCTGCCCGACGGAAATGCGACTGCCCAGAGACTGCAGATGCGGGTCACTGGCCTGCGCCTCGCTAATCCTGGACCTGATAGCTGACTGCGCAACCATAGTCACCAGCAAACCCCTCTCTGTCTGGGACCGCTCCTCTAATCCCAACTCTGAAAAACTCTGTATCAACTCTGTGACAATCACCCGCTGACAGGCTAATACTGCTCTGGTCTTCCTACTCAGTGCGTCCGCTACCACATTGGCTTTCCCAGGATGGTAGCCAATGGTGCAATCATAGTCCTTCAGGAACTCCATCCATCTCCTCTGTCGAAGATTCAGCTCTCGCTGAGTGAAGAGATACTGAAGACTCCGGTGGTCCGTGAAGATCTCAAAGGTGATCCCGTAAAGAAGATGCCTCCAGATCTTCAGCGCAAAAATAATAGCAGCCAACTCCAAGTCGTGAACAGGATAGTTCCTCTCATGCTCCTTGAGCTGCCGAGAAGCATAAGCGACCACCCGTCCATGCTGCATGAGCACTGCGCCCAGTCCCAGAAGAGATGCATCGGTATACAAGGTGAAGCCATCCTCTCCGGAAGGCAATACTAGAACTGGTGCAAATACGAGCCGCTGCTTCAGCTCCTGAAAGCTGATCTCGCATGCCTCGGTCCAGACAAACTTCACGCCCTTTTTGGTCAGGCGTGTCAGTGGTGCGGCAATACTAGAAAACCCCTCGACGAAGCGTCGATAATAGCCAGCTAAGCCCAGAAAGCTGCGCACCTCGTGAACTGACTTAGGCTGCTCCCAACCGGTGACAGCCTCAATCTTCTGTGGGTCGACAGAAATGCCCCTGCTGGACACAATATGGCCGAGAAAACCCACGGACGATAACCAGAAAGCACACTTACTGTACTTCGCATAGAGTCGCTCCCGCCGAAGCGTCTCCAAGACGATGCGAAGGTGCTGAGCGTGCTCCTCTGACGAACGAGAATAGACCAAAATATCGTCGATAAATACAATGACGAACCGATCCAAGTACTCCAAGAATACCCGGTTCATGAGATCCATGAACACTGCAGGCGCGTTGGTGAGCCCAAATGGCATCACCACAAACTCATAATGCCCGTATCGGGTACGAAACGCTGTCTTCTGGATATCAGAATCTCTGACCCTCAGCTGATGATAACCTGATCGCAGATCTATCTTTGAGTACACTGATGTATCTCTCAACTGGTCAAACAGATCATCAATCCGTGGTAAAGGGTACTTGTTCTTTATAGTGACTGCGTTCAACTGCCGATAATCGATGCAGAGTCGCATAGAGCCATCTTTCTTCTTCACAAATAATACCGGAGAACCCCACGGGGATACGCTGGGTCGGATGAAACCCCTGTCCAACAGCTCCTGGAGCTGAACCTTCAGCTCATCCAGCTCCTTCGGTGCCATCCGATACGGAGCCTTTGATGCCGGCCCTGTCCCTGGAATCAGGTCGATAGAAAACTCCACTTGCCTCTTGGGAGGCAACCCTGGTAGCTCCTCTGGGAAGACATCAGAAAATTCTCGGACCACAGGAACATCTGAGATCTGAGGGCTGCTGCTGACATCTGTACTGATCAACGAGATCAGAAATCCCCGGCATCCCTGTGACAGAAGCCTCCGCGCCTGAAGAGCGGTGATGACTGATATACCATCATCCCGAATGCCAAGGAAATCCCACGAGGGTTGGCCAGGAGGTCGGAAAGTGACCACCCTCGAATGGCAATCGACAGTAGCATGGGAGGCCGTCAGCCAATCCATGCCAAGGATGATGTCAAACTCGATCATATCCAATACTGAGAGATCCACGGTAAGGATGACCTCACCAAAATCTAGAGGACACCCCTTGGCCTCCTGGGTGACCTCCAATACCTCTCCGGAAGGTAGGGACACAGACAATGGCTGTGCCCTAATCGTCGGTAACCTACAGACTTTGCTCAAGAACAGCCGTGATATAAAGGAATAGGTGCTACCGGTATCAATAAGTAATTCTGCAGAATGTGCATAAAGGGAAGTGGTACCTCGGAAAACAGAACCATCAGCTCGCTGAGCCTCCTCTCGGGTGAGTGCATACACTCGACCCGTCTCAGGTGGCGGTGGGGGTAAAGCAGGTACCGATGGAGGCTGTGGTGTAGAAACTCTGGAAGACTGATGAGCCAGATACATCGCAGGCTGATGTCCGGTATGAGACTGCTGCTGCGGTGCCACAACGGGGTGCTGAGGGATCGCTGATGAATAAGTATGCTCGGGGCCCTGCCCGAACATATAGTACACATGCACGGGCGGAGGGGCGGTCTGCTGAGTCCGCGAAGAAGTCCGTGACCCCCGTCCCCCGCGCTGTGCTCGTGCCGGACCCCCACGCTCTCCCTGTGATGCGACCCCGGATGCTGTATCTTGTGCCCTTCGAGCACAATCGCGACTCCTATGTCCGGGTAACTGACAGTGAAAGCAAACCGCCTGCTCCAGCGTACACTCGGACCTATCATGCTTCCTGGAACCACACTGCATGCAACGGTGCCTAACGTGGGTGCTCCGATCATGCTGAGAAGTCTGGGAGGAGTCCGTCGTCGTATGTCCGGATTTCTGAGACCCAGATGTAGCCCCAGAAATCTCCTGCCCTGGCTGACTCTGCCTGCCTCGCTTCCGCGAGGTCTGCTGTGGCTGAGGCTGAGCTGCATCAGAAACTGGTTGCTTATCCTTTTTCTTGTCCCCGAACAGTCGCTGTCGAGTAGACTCAATGATAAGGGCTCGCTCCAGCGCCTGTCGATATGATGTAATGTCGCAGGTGGCCAGCTGAAGCTGAATATTCGAGGCCAGCCCTCGAATAAAATGCATCCTCCGCTCCCCATCGTCTGCGACTAACAGGGGCAATACTCCGCCAAGCGGTTAAACTCCGCATCATACTCTAATACTGTACGATCCCCCTGCTGGAGATGCAGAAACTGCTCACGATAAGTCATCTGATATGCTGCAGGAAGGTACTTCTGTCGAAAGGCCGCTCTAAACATATCCCATGTAATCGGCAACTCGCCAAAGATGGTCTGCTGAGCCGTCCACCAGGTCGTGGCCCGCTCTCGCATGTGGTAGGTCGCCAAGCCAACCTTCTCCCAGTCGGAGCAGGACATATATGAGAAGGTATCCTCCACAGTGCTAAGCCATGATTGGGCTACGCCCGGATCGGTCCCTCCGTGGAACAATGTGAACCTGCCCTTCACGGATGCAGCCAATGCTGGAATCCGTGATCTGTCCATGATCCGGCCCTCAGGGGCCGCTGGTACCGCAGCTGGTACGGGTGAGGCCACTGGCTGCATCGCCAGGGGTACTGACTGCGCGGTCTGTCCCGACGCTCCGCATGTCTGCCCCTCCAGAGGTACTGTCTGAGCCGGCAGAGGTGCCGGATGAGTAGGAGCTAACACCGGCTGCAAAGTCTGAATCAACTGCTGTAGCGTCTGTAGTACTAGTTGGATCGGCTGCGATGCTGACTGCTCTGTGGACGGTACCGTAGCGGGTACCACCGGGGGTGCTACGGAAGGAACAACTGGGGTGGCGACAGGAGGCACTATCGGGGGTGCGAATGGAACCGCTGTCGGAAACGGCGAAGGGATCCTCGGTGATGGTAGCCTCGGGCCCGGAGACGTCTGTCTACGTCGTCCAGCATCAACCACAGGTCGTCTCTCTGGAGACTCCGCCTCTGCTCCGATAGTCGCATCTCCTGTAGGCTCCCGAGTCAACCGACGTGATGGTCGCCGAGGGCCACCACGGGGCCGAGGCGGGGTCAGCTCGACACGACGACGGGGCATACCTGCAGAGATATGACCCAATCATTATTACTGTTATTCTCATAACTACTAACAAGATCTTACCATATCTTCATGATAGTCTGGAGATATCCCGTCGCCGCCATGTCCCAATCACGTCTATCGAGAAAACGACTCCGACACAAAATCTGGGAAACACCCATAAGACCACAAGATATCTCGAGAACCTGGGCTCTGATACCAAAAATTGTCACGCCCCGAGAAGCCGCTCATCCGATACCGACCGGACAGCCACTCACTCGACTGACGGACAATTTGGAAACCTAACCGCTACGACCATCCCAGATGATTGTACCTCAGCCTATAGGGCTGGAACAACCGTCTGCAATTAACAGAAACGACCACAACGACAAAGCTGCGTACCGGTACGACTTACGACAAAACCAAAACAAACTCGAGGCCTCCATGGCACACAAAAGTACAACTATCCTGCCGTAACATAGACGACACAAAAGAGTATAACATACCAACAGCGGAAATGAAAAGAAATACAATGAATAAAAGAAACGGGTACCAACATGTACCCCAACCAAAAGACAGGCGAAAATCATCTCGGAGACACATGAACTGGGACAGGCTGCTGAACGATCCAGACGATCATCCTGATAAGAGAAAAACATAGCCAACGGGGTGAGTCCTAAGAACTCAGCGAATACAGTCTAATGTGCATATGAAGAAAATAATAGCAGCAAGTCACCGTCAATCTATCTATCACAGAACTGAAGATAACTGCAGTAAGAAAAATACAGAACTGAACCATAAGCAGTAAAGGGACTACATACCTACCTGTATCGATCCCAAACCCAGTAGTATGCATGTCAACCAAGTGCAGCAATCAAGTGCAGCAAACACAATCATATGCATCAATGCACAGTATGCTCATGATGCAGCATGGGTCACCCCTGACGCCTGGGTCAATAATGCACACGCGGGACCATATGGGTAGGGCTGTGACCTGGTCTTCCCTGCACGAACAGACGGTCGATAATGCACACGCGAGACCGAATGGGTAGGGTCGGAGACCATAAACGTACCCCACCATCGGGTGAAGTAACGCTCTAAACGTCCCTCGCTATCATCGGATAGGTAGGACGAGTAGCAAGTACGACAACCCATCTCAACCTCCAGGGAGTCAAAGGTCGTCCCCTATGCTACGTGCAAAAATGATACATGTCTCTATCCCATGCATCAACCACTATCTATCCCTACTGTCATCTACATGATATGCAGTAGTCCAAATAACCGGTATGCACCAATACCTAAACCCTAGCGTAAGGTATAAGGTAAACTATGCATCATCAATCCATACAGATATAGCAAGCAGTAAACCTAACGGATACAACTACCGAAGCAAAAGCACGGAGATAAAAATATCAGGTATCCCTACTGCTAACTATGTCTAGCTATGCATAAAAGAGGTACCCGCCTCGATATGAAGAAGTCCAGGCGTCGAGATCCCCCGTCCAAAAATATTAGCCGCGACGAAGATAGCCGCGACACTCAATATCCTGCATCAAATACACAATTACTTAGCCAAATATAACTTCTAATTTAATTAGGATTAATTCTAATCAATTAATCCTAATTAAACACCCCTTTGATTAATTAGGATTAATTATAATTAATTAATCCCAATCAAATCCTAGCTTCTTAACCAAACACACCTCTAGGTTAATTAAGATTAATCACAATTAATTAATCCCTAACTTCCTAGCCAATACACCATCTAAATTATTTAGGGGTAATATAACCAATTAATTCCCAATTAACCCCTCACGGCAACTCACCAAAACACTACCACTCCCAATTCGGCAGAACCCTACCGAAATCAAAACATACACCAAAGCTCAATCCACCTCACAAAAATCAGAAACAACAAGAACCCTAACCAAAGGTTGATCCATTCCTTCCCATCCGAACTAAATATCATACCAAAACCTTACCTGAGGGCACGCCTTAACTCTGTGATCGGTGATATCCAATCCCCCCAGGCCCCTTGTGCTCCTCTGCTCAGATTGCCAAGGAGAAGAATCGTCCGTGCCCTAGATTCCAAGAATCAACCTCAGACCCACTCAAATCGCAATCCACCGAACGATTGTAACTCCGAGATTGAAATCTAGGTAAACAAAAACAACCTACTCACCTCCTCGTGTCCCCGGCGATGGAGTGACTGTCGCTCGCTCGAGAGGAAGAAGACGATGGCAATCCGAACTCCGGATCTACGATCTCCTTCTCGAGAAGAAACTCGACCTAGCCAGCTGGCCCTCGTCGAGCGACCGGAGACGCGCCGTGGGCTCGGATGGCGACGAACCGAGGAGAGAAGAAGAAGAGAAGAGGAAGGAGAGGTCGAAGAAGAAGAAGAAGAAGCCGACGATGCGCTGAGATGGCCTCCCTCTGCTGGCTGCGGCGGAAGGCGAAGAGAAGAGAGAAGGAATCGAGAGGTTGCGGCTAGGTTTCGTCGATTGGGGGAAGAAATAAGAGTTTAATAAGGGGTGGCTTTTTGCAGAAAAACCCTTTCAGCTTTTCGAAATCCCAACCAGGCCCTTAATTTCGAAAGTTTTGCCTTTTTAGCCCCCAAATTTCCCAGATTCTCACAGCAGTAGCTGGAATAACCATCACAACTTGACAAACATGGGAGTGTGCCAGTATAGACAACAACTTTGAGGATATAATTGCAACATCCCATTCGGTTGTTGATTCATGGACCACCAATTTCTTCAAGCTTACAAGTTCACCTTTGATCCTAAAAATTTGTGGGAGGAGGAACCAAGCCTTTTCTCCTATTACCAATTCTTCTATGTCAGGGAATGAATCTGACAGACTGACAGAACACTGTTCGGCATCAATAAAACAGGCAGGATCATACAGTTCCATCTCTAGCTGCTTAATGGTTCTGCTCTCCGCAAACACCTGTGATAAGTTGCCTAGCTGTGAGGATTCTACCCTGAGAACTCTCAAATTATGAAGTTTATCCACTTTGAACACTTCAACCTTTTTAATGGTAATATCAAGATTAAGCAGTAAAGGAGTCTGAAGATGAACTGACTTTGGTTCAACACACGTAAGCTTCAGCTCAACCAATTTGGGTGCATGCACTGTTAGAGATACCACAAAGTTGGAAACAGTCCATGTAAAGGTCCTTAGTTGCAGAAGTTGAATCTTGGGTTCCTTGAGCCCTCCTACGTCAATCAAATTAAGAATTTGGAGAGATGGGAAACACTTATTCACATTTTCAAGATTTTCATCATCTAGTCTTATGTAGTTGAGGTTTAGTGAAGTCAACGTTTGCATTGGCATGAGCTCCATGGTCGACAGCCAGGCATTTCTGATCTCCAAGTTAAGAAGCTCAGAGCCTGAACATATAAAACTTCAAGTTTATGACCGCAAGAACGCAAGAAGCAACAAAATAAAGTGCATTTGTAAGGGTTTCTTTACTATTAGAGATCATAAACTTCTGTGCTTGTTGTACCAAAAACTTGTGAACTGTAAGGGGCTCACAGAACGAATGGACATGAGATATTAAAGTGGAGTGACTATCATATCCATACTGAAAATTTAGCTTTTGTCCAGTTTCTCAATCCGTGCGAACAGTTCAAGTTCATAAACATGATACAGTCAACTAATCTTTCCATACTTCGTCACCACAAGGAGAACATGATCCTACTGGAAGACAGGTTAAATTCAATGTAATACATCCATCTCATGGGAAATTTCTTGAATTCAAAGACTAACATCATGATCTCCTGGTATATGTTATTTAGTTCAAAATATTAGTATCAATTATCCAGATGCTTTATCTCCTCAAGGCATTTTCTGTTTTAGTAAATTTAACACTGCTGCTCAGATACTTTAAATTAAGGTTCAACTTTTCACAAATCGATGAATCATTCCAATGTCCCCAACACTTATTAACTAATGTTGTTCTGGCAGTGAGTGAGTAACCAACCGCATATTTAGTGGAAACTTGATCTAAGAGGTAGTTTTACAAGTCATACTAGAAGATCATAACTATCATTATATTCAGGAAATCTAGAATTAAGATCAAGCCATAATAACAGTTACTGTCATACGTTCCATTCGGAATGTGCTACAGAATCCATGTTCATGATTCCAAAATTATTTGTGGAGTAAGATATCTCATTAAGATGGCACAAGAACGTGCATTCCTAATTCCAGGGAAGGCATTCTCAGAAAGAGATTCATGGACATGACTTTTGGAGCTTATCCATATCCGAAGGTGGGCTGGGGACTAGGTAAACATTGAACTTTATCAAAATCCATCCATTATCATTCCTTGGAATCAAGGTTTACATTTTTTTTTTTGGCATACTAGTCCAACCAAGTGTTTTTAGATGTACAAAGTTGTTTTGCCCATTCCAATGAGCAAGCCTTACCATATACTGTGCTATAAGAACCTCCAACTACTACTAACCTTTTTTCTGGATCTTTTTATCCTTTCATCTCAATAATATCTGCACTAATCCTCCTCTTCTTTCACTGCCTATGCTTCTTAGTTCTCAAGTTCTAATTAACCACATAAGTTCAAACTCTTTTATTCTCCCTTTAATTTTTCTGATAATCTCTCTTCTTGGAGGCTTTCCTGTGAAAGAAAAATTCCCAATGGATAAGTTTGTTATACATGAATGTGTTATACATTAATTTACCTATCAAATTAGTTTCCTTTCTGTTAAGATAATTGTGTTGAATCAGTATGATAATTACCAAATCACATTGAGGTGGTCAAAAGATACCAAAACAAGAAGGTGAATATCCTACTTGTGGTTATGCATGATGATTAAAAAAGGTGACACCATTGACCGTGCAAGCAGTATGATATCATTGTGGCAAAGTCACCCGAACATCTTGTCCACAATATTAGTTGTGGAAGTGTTCCAAAGTTTCACAAGAAAGTCAACATGCAATGTGGGAAAAATTTAGTGAAAAAGGTTGGTAACACCAAAAAAGTACGGGAATATAAAAGGATTCAATAAGGCATCCAAGCAACCCATCCGTGATAGATTCAGGAATCACAAAGATGACATGGCACACAACTCAGCTAATAGCTGCCTACACGCTCCTGAGGCCCACATCTGAGATGTAGAATAGCAAGATTGGTAGTTGTGCTAGATTGCCAAACATGCTTAGCAAGAGACACGTGTCAGCCTCCAAATTTGGTGCCAACAGCAACAGTTAAAGACAATTTCTCCATCTCAAGTTCAAGGTAGCGTTCTTACTTCTTAGCTTCTTCCCTTCACAGGCGAGAGGTCAATAATTGATGTCCCAATATCCAATGTTCTTCCCAATGGCATCTCAAAGTAAGCAAACAAGAATAAATAATTACTTCACAGAGAAGGAAAAATGACGTCAATCAACAAGGCCCTCTCTAAGTGATTCCAGTTCGTTCAGATCCCTCCATGCCCAAGAAATAATACCTACCACCAAATAATGGTGCCCACCAGATAACAATAGATCCTGGCATTATATCCCGACCCCAATGGAAAAGCAGACAAGTACCTCATTCATTCAAGAAGCTATGGGGATTTTGCATCTCTCATAACAATATCCAAAACTTGAATAGGGCGGATGGGCATCATCAATGTCCACATCCCATAAATAGGAAGATGCACAAAACATCAAGATAGACAGCACATGTATTCCTTGATGGATAATGTAGTGAAAATAATGATGCATAGTGTAAAGTTCAAGTAGTCATCAACAATGACCGTTGGGTCCACTCCTTAATGCAAAAATAATGTGAAAGAGAAAAAATGAACGCCACTAGCGCTCCCTGTCCCCATGTCAGAGGAGCAAATACGGTATGGTGGAAAGAGAATTTAACCAGCAGACAGGTTTTACTGTGCGACTGGTGACTCCGAACCTGAGATCGAAAACGGCAGACACCACAGCGTTGTGGAGAGATCTGCAGGAGTCGCCATCTAATTTATGGTTAGTTGCAGCTAGAAGATGTGATTGAAGGACTGCTCAACGAAAAATAATTTTGACTCCCCACTATAATACTGTATAGCACAACTAATAATCAGGAGATAAGAAGAGTTCTTCTTTGATCGAAGTGACGTTTGTATAACATAAAAATTAAACTTTGCCTCGTCTGTTCCCGCAACATAGGTATTTCAGGACTCAGGAAAAGGTAGAAAAGGTTGAATTGTTATTATGCAGAAAAGTTACTAATTAAGTAAATTTTAAGTGTTAAATTCATGTCAGTAGCGATAAAAATAATAAAAATAAAATAAAATTAGGAGAATATGCTCACAAAAGATTGAGATCAGAGGCAACGCCAGAGAGGGACGCCAGCAAGACTGAAGCCAATAATCATGGATGGAAAGGGATTGGAGGCGAGCGGAAATAAGAGGAATCCATCGACTGAGGAAGGGAGCATCCGTGAAATAGAGTTCGTCGCCATCGTCGATCTCGCCCGCCGGGACGCAGTCGGGCCGCTCGGCGGTGAGGGAGAGTGAGAGCGGGCTGTGGACGGAAGAAAGGAGAGAAGCAAGGTTGCATACGACCGACTTGAATGCTGGATGGAGGTCAACGGTGCCTGGGACACTGGAGCGGAGGGCACGGTCGCGGGAGCAGAAAAGGCGGATGGATCGGGCTTCGTACGAGAGGGAGCGGAGGGTTCGGCAGGTGAGGCGGCACCGGGCCAAATCAGTGGAATTGCCGAGCCGGCTCAGTATCTCCACCAAGATCGGAGATGGGAGATCTTCCAACCCCATCTACCGACGAATGGAACCGAGTGACGGGACGACTCTCGTAGGGTATCGTCGGTATAATATTTATTTTAAAATTTTTAATATATTCTAATGTGAAATTTAATTGTACCGAAATTTTAATATGTAAAAAATTTAATATATATATATGAACTTTAGTATAATATTGATATGATTTTATTATATAGAATATAATATTTGATAAATTTGAATACACCATAACACCATCCCTAACGCCCTTGGAAAACGAAATAAATTGATGATTAATATGTAAGTATTATCATCTTCAAATTTGAGGGTTCAAAGTTGACAAAGCTCATATGCTTGTCCTCGTCACGAACTAATCATAATATTGGTTAGTAGCTCCGTGATTTACCTCCTCCGTATTGACTTTGGGATGAATTAACGGAAAAAGATAAAAAAAATAAAAATAATCTAAATTAACATAAACATATATTAATATCTTTTTTTAAAAAAAATCAAATGGCAGTCTCTTTCATGATTTTATTCTGAAAATATTCTTAAATTAAATACTATTATAGAATCTATTGATTAGCTTCTATTAGAAGCTAACAATATGCACGCTCGATCATTATTAAATTATGTTCATTTGAAATATAATGAATTTTATGGAATTCTTATTATTTAGTTTGCTCGGTAAAATATTATTTTAATTAGGCTATCACTTAAAAAAGTAAAATTAAAATGATATAAAATCACTATTGTATAAGCTATCAACTAACTTTTATACTTTGTAGAAGCTAACAACTAGATTTTGTAAATTGTAGCTTTTGTACGTTGTAAAAGCTACATACTAAAAATAATTAACGAGGTTTTTCCAACCTTAGACGACCGACCCGGCTTCACGAAATTTTACCGGCCGCCAGGATAAATCGGGAAGCACTCGCGGTGGGTGATCTAAAAGCCCAGCGTCCTAGGTTCGCGCCCCATTTGGAGAAAAAATCCTACAAATATGTCACAGCTAGAGATCAAACCATGGATGTCTGGGATAGCGACTAGTCGCCCTACCACTGTACCATAGCTCCAAAGGCTATAAAAGCTACATACTAGCTTTTACACTATCGATGTAATCAGATAATATTCATTTAAAATGTAATAAATGTCATGTAATCATCATAATCAGCTTTTTAGCAAACAGCGCACGTGAGAATTAGGAATTACCAAAAAGCATACTGTGGTTTCCTTTTTATCAAGGGCGCATCAAATTTAGTGATCTTCCTTTTATACTCATTCCCTCAAGAATTCTCTTTCTCTTTCTCAATTAGAATTCCAAGACATCTGAGCCCGCTTTTTTAGACTTTTCAATTTAAAATAATATATTGTGGGAATCGGCTAAAAACGTAAGGTAAATAAAGAAAAATATTTCAATTAAAAGAAACATCTTTTCCAATATGATTTTCAGAAATATAAAGAAATATTTTTTTATATTTGAGTAATATAAATTAATATATTAAATAATATATTAATAAATATATTAATATATAAAAACCTATCACAACACATGATTTCAGGTTCAGACCCACGCAGGGCCTGAAACAGACCCACGCAGGGCCAGAAGTCATTTGACTTCAGGCCCTGCGTAGGTCTGAAATCTTTGATGTCAGGTCCACGGTCCAATGCGGACTCAATTTTTTTTCATTTTAAAAATATTTTTTATAATATTTAATCATGATTTAATAAATTAATTATTTATAGTGTAATCTTTTATATAATTTTATAAGTTGTGATAAAATTCTCTCATTTTATTAAAATATTCAGGTATGATAAAACACACGTTTACATTTGTTTAAACTTGAAATAAGAAGGTTCCATCTGGATACTACCTAAATACACAATGCATAGCAAAATTGGGTTCCTTGCAGACCATCAACTCATATTTTCAGAATTTGTTGCAATAGGACTTTTGTAGGTCTATCAGTGGGTTTCGGTGGAAACCCACTGATGGACCTAGAATATTTAGATTTCTCAATATTCGACATCACTAGTTAGAATTGAGCTAGGAGATGACATTTGTGGTGTCTAAACTTAGTCCTAATGAATATCAATTATGTTCTCATACCGTATCAGTTGGCACAGAACGATACAGCAACAATTTAAAATCATAACTTATTTTAGTACATCATTCTTATATTTTTAATTTTGCTCATCAATATATTTTATTATCTATCTTAATTATTGTTTACATTTATAAATTTTATTTATAAGGAATTATAAACAAAGAAAGAAGTATATAATATTAATAAATATATACAATTTATAGAGTAAAAATATAATAAATGAATATAATTCAAATATAAATAAAATTTATAAATGTAAAAAAATAATTAAAATAGATAATAAAATATATTTATGAGCAAAATTAAAGAGATCAGGATGATTTACCAAAACAGGCTATGATTCTATATTGTTGCTGTATCGTTCTGTGTCAAATGATACGGTATGAGAACATAATTGATATTTAGTATGACTAAGTTTAGATACCACAAATATCATCTCCTAGCTCAACTCTAACTAGTGATATCGAGTATTGAGAAATCCAAATATCCTAGATCCATCATTGGGTTCCCATCGAAACCCATTGATGGACCTATAAAAGTCCTATTGTAACAAATTCTGAAAATATGAGTTGATGGTCTGTAAGGAATCCATTTTTGCTATGCATAGTGTATTTAGGTAGTATCCAGATAGAACCTTCTTATTTCAACTTTAAACAAATGTAAACATGTGTTTTATCATACCTGAATATTTAAATAAAATGAGAGGATTTTGTCAAACTTGTAAAATTATATAAAAGATTACCCTATAAATAATTAATTTAATAAATCATGATTAAATATTATAAAAAAATATTTTTAAAATGAAAAAAATTTGAGTCCACGTTGGACTGCGGGCTTGAAATCAAAGATTTCAGGCCTACGCAGGGCTTGAAGTCAAATGACTTCAGGCCCTGCGTGGGTCTGAACCTGTAATCATATGCTGTGATAGATTTTTTTTATATATTAATATATTATTTAATATATTAATTTATATTAATCAAATATACATATAAATAAACATTTCTTTATATTTCTGAAATCATGTTGAAAGAGATGTTACATTTAATTGAAATATTTTTTCTTTGTTTACCTTACATTTTTTAACCGATTCTCATAATATATTATTTTAAATTGAAAAATCTAAAAAAAGCGGGTTCAGATGTCTCGGAATTCTACTGAGAAGGAGAATTCTTGACGGAAGGGGTATAAGAGGAAGATCACTAAACATAATGTGCCATTTGGTAAAAAAGAAACTACAGTACGCCTTTTGATAATTCCTAATTCTTATGTACGTCATTTGGTAAAAAGTCACATCATAATCGTTTATTTTACTAGTTGAAATATTATTTTAACTAGGTTATTATTCAAATAAGCAAAATCAAAATGATCATCTAGCTTCTATAATATATAAAAGTTAATATCATTGTCAAATGAGGAAGTTAGTTTCTACATATTGTAAAAGCTACATGTTAGTTTCTATCTTTATAGATGCTAATTACTAGCTTTGATATGACCAAATGATGATATAACGTAAGAATATTTTGGGCATATTACTTTAAATGGGGTATCCATTTGATTTTAATAAGAAATGGGATGCTAATCTGACGAAAACACAAATGATAGACGCTCATTTGACTTTTACTTAAGAAAAAGCGCACAAGGAAGAGAAGACAAAAAAAAAATCAAATAAAAGAAGAAGAAATTGTGCGACCTTGTGAGGTCACGGTCGTGCAAGTGACCTCCTGAGGTAGCGTGCTTAGTCATTTTATTGTGGTCTTGCAAAGTAATAGTCATTCGTGATCATATGAGATTAGTCCTGGGAGAAATTTAACTTAGGGAGTGTTTGGGAGAACTTTTGCTTTTTGAAAAGTGATTCTTATAGAGATTATCTTGAAGTTAATGAGAAGCTAAAGCATGGAGTGTTTGGAAAAAGAAGCTAAAAGCTGATACAAGGTAAAGTGTGAGTGTTTGGTGAATAATTGCTTCCAAGTTTAATTTTTAGTTAAATGACAACAATATCCTTAAACTATATAAATTATTTATTTTAATTATCTAAATATAATTTTGATACACTATCAATAATGATTTATATATTTATTATTATATTTTAAATATTATATCAAAATTATTTTTTTAATAATATATATGTTTAAAAAATATATAATTAATAAAAATATAAATATAAAAAATGACAAATTTATAAAAATTTATAAAAAAATTATGAATATATAAATTATATGAAAATATAAAATTTTATTTAAAACTATGGTGGCAATTATGTAAAATGATAAATTATTAAGGGTATAAATGTCTACTTTTAATTCTAGACCATAAGCAAAAAAACAGAAGCAGAAAAAAGCATCAAATTCTTGCTTTCAGCTTTTGGCTAAAAGTTATAGAAGTTAAAGCAGAATCTGATATTCACAAACACTCAAAAGTGCTTCTATGTAGCTATAATCTAAAAAGCAGCTAGCAGAAGCTCTTCCAAACACTCCCTTAGTCCTCCTAGGATGAATTGATAACTAGTGTATGAGGGATTATTAAATCCTACGTAAAGCTAGATGGTTACGCTCCCCCTCTTTTATGTGTTAGTTACTGTCCAGGCTAATAGCTCCTGTAATTTATCTTTTTCGTATTGGTCATAGAACGGATTGACGGGAGAGAGGGAGAGTACTGGGACAAACAAATCATCTATTGCCATCGTGAGAAATTTGACTTGCACCCGTTTCCGCCCAATTAAACATAAAAAATAATTCATAAAAATTCATTAGACCATTAGAAATTCATTAGATCATTAGACCGTTTACGTGTCATATTAATTTTCCATGAGATTTGTTTAAGAAATATATTTTTTCCACACACCTAGACAAGGAGGAAATCAATTATTGTATCGTAACATCTTTTTCTAAAATCGAAAGGAAAAAAAATGCTGTTTGGTGCACGTAGATAGACAAAATTATTGTTCCAATTTGTCAAAATTTCCCTCAAAAGCAAAGAAATAATTAACAAACAAGCACCGCGTATACAAGCGATGGCGAGGATCGCAAGGCGCATTGTTATTGCCCACGTCCCTGTTCATCCAACTGCGGCGCTTTAAGATATTTCTGCGCCCCTTTTCCTTCCCTCCCCTCTCCGCTTCTCAACTAATCCAACAGCAGCACCAAACCATCAGATCAAGCCTTTCTCTTTAATTCTGCAGTGTTTTCTTGTTGATTGGCCCGAGCACATCGCCCTTCACTTTTTGCGTTTGTTGTTTGAGGTTCTTTTGGTGCTTATATTTCATTAGGGTTTGAATTTGGCAAAAAAAGGTTCAGTTTTTGTTCTTCTTCTTTCTTTTCGGTTTGTGTTCCAGTTATGGAACCACGAGTTGGCAACAAGTTTCGCCTGGGTCGTAAGATTGGGAGCGGCTCCTTCGGGGAGATTTATTTAGGTTTGGATGTATCAAACCTTCTCTGAATAATTATTTTGCTCTTAGTCGAACCATTAAATTGTTTCTTTTTTATAACTTTTTCTAGGTACTAATGCTGAAACTAATGAAGAAATAGCCATCAAACTAGTAAGCCATTCTATGTGATTTTCTTTTGTCGTTCTCTTGCTTAAATTACAGAAAAATTCCAGTGAAAGTTCATTGTGTACTAGGAGTTGCGTTTGAATTAATGATGTATGTTGTGTTTAGCATCACTTTGGTATGATGATCTATGGTTTACAAGAAAGTTGAGGAATTTAATATGGTTGAGATTGGTGATCCTTGACCCAGTTGAATCATAGGCTGCTGTACCAACAAAATTATGGCATAATCTTTTTATTTTTGACATGAATTTGGTATATTCAATAGGTGCATAAGGTTTGAAAATTTCCATGGCATAAGGTTTGCAGAGGAAGGTATGAGGGGTAGACGGAGATCACTTTAATCAATGTAGTAAAAAATTATTTAATTGATTTGAACAGTACAATTATTATAGCGTTGCATTGAACTCAATGAAGGATACAATTCATGTAGTTGATTTAAATTTATTCGACAAACATGGCTTGATTATGATGCTGATAGGTTAGATTGTCTCAAATTGTAGGATTTGAAGATTTAATATTGCTTATTAATTCGTAATATGGTGAAGTTAGGAGTCTCCAAATTTAATGCCTCTGATGAATTTTAAGGTCTGGATGAATGTGTTACACAATAAAACAATAATTGAGATGGTAAAAGAGTGATATGTATTGAGGATGGACTATTTTGCTTGAACTCTTTTTTTATGTAAATAATTTCCATTTAATGTTAGTTGATCATTTTTGGTTGTATGTATGTGCTCTTATGGTCTTCCTTTCCTCCTCTCCTGGTTTGTGTATGAATCAATAGTAGCTCCTTTATGTGAGATGCTCCGTTAAATATCTATATTGCTTGTTTCAAATTTAAGTTAATGTTAAGTGACATATGGAGTAACATGAGAATCATGTGGGGTCTTATGCGTTCTCACCAGAATAGCATATCATCTATTTGATAATTCCACTCCAGTGACTTTGATCATTATAAACCATAATCATCCTACACAATGTTTGTTTTTCCATTTTTATGCATCGAAAGGTTATGATGATGAAGTTTGGTTTGATCAGGAAAATGTCAAAACAAAACACCCGCAGCTGCAATATGAATCAAAACTTTACAGGATTTTACAAGGAGGAAGTAATTAAAATTCTATACTTCTTCATGATAAATAAATGCACGGTCATTGTTGACTTAATAATTATTTTCTCCTATCATGGTAGCTGGCATTCCAAATGTGCGATGGTTTGGCATAGAAGGAGATTATAATGTTCTTGTTATGGATTTGTTGGGCCCAAGCCTCGAAGATTTATTTAATTTTTGTAGCCGAAAACTCTCTCTGAAGTCTGTCCTGATGCTAGCTGATCAGATGGTATTTCTAGCTTTTTATGGAAGTGATACTTGTTTTCTTTATGATATTTTCTAACATTTTCTGATTTTTTTTTTCTAGATCAACCGTGTTGAACATCTTCACTCTAAATCTTTCCTGCATCGAGATATCAAACCAGATAACTTTTTGATGGGCTTGGGGAGGCGGGCAAATCAGGTGTCTCATCAAGTGTACTTATGGTATTCCTGTTCCTAACTTCCATTGCTTGTACATCACATGATGTGCTTTTTTTCTAGGTCTACATTATTGATTTCGGATTAGCCAAGAAGTACAGGGACACCGCAACCCATCAGCACATTCCTTATAGGTAAATTATATTATCAGACTAAAATTTTAATTTAATTACATGGTTAAAGAAACTTGTTTGTTCTTGATTTATGATTGTATTTGATGTGATCTTATTGAATGTTTTCTCATTGCTTAATCACTTAATCCTACCTTAGTTTTATTATCAGAACAAAATCCTTATCTGACTGCATGGCAAAGGAATTTTTTTGTGCTTGATATGTGTCATTGCATTTCATGTTAGCTTAGATATCTAAATTGATTACCTATCTCCAACTTGTGTTATCAGTTCTTGAGATTATTGATATGAGCTAGGGAGAATTATCAACGGCCTTACAAATGAAACTTAAAGTTTGAATTCTCTTGGTTAATCAAGAGATCTCATACCAAATCTAAAACCAAATTTGCAGAATCTCAAACCTTATCTACTAAATGGTTAAATATGCTTTGAGTCTCCATTTTTTGCTTGAAGGATTGATTTATGAATATTAACCTTTGTTGAAAATTATCTAATGAATCCCTGAGAAAACAAGTGATATGGGCAATTTGCCACTAATTCTGAGTCATTGGATGGGTGACACATGTGAACTAGGTGATCAATACTGAGAATATGATTCAATTCCTGTGTCTCAAGGATGAGTGGGAAGGATACAAATGATTGGTATAGGGAGTCAACACCAAAATCCACCAAAGAGAAGTTACAAGTATATATACATGGTTGGTCAAGGGAGTCCATGCCAAAATCCGCCAAAGAGAAAAGCTGGATTCACTTGGGTGCTCAAACTACATAGAGTTATGTTATTGACTAGGCATAAGCTTTGATGCCTATAGAATGAGAACCAAGGCTGCATGGAAAGAGATTTCCAGAGAGATCCACTACCATAGCTCACAGTGCTCCAACTGATCTTTGGGTGATAACTACTTGTCACTTCATATTAATCACTTAAAATTTTGACACTTCAGCAATTAACCCTGTTCTATTATATCTTACGATCCAATATTGGTTAAATCTGAGCTATTTAAAGTAATTCCACTTCAACTCACCTCTGTCTAGTTGTCTATGACTTGGCCAAACCAACCTACTTCAACAAACTCCAAGCAGTTCAATTGTATTAATCCTGAATCATAATCCAGCCCTGCAAATTCATTCCTAGTGAGCCTTCTCTTTTTGACTTTCCCAACAAGGTTGAGCTAGATTCAAATGCTAAAAGACTTCTATATTTGTTAAACATCTTAGCATAATATATTGGTGCTGTTTGTGGGAAGGCGCTAGGCATGTAGATGGTGGGAAGAAAAGAGGTCAATTTAGAATTTGTTTGATTTACAAATAAAGAGGATACCCAAAGCTACAATAAGGCCAGGTGATCATTTTTGGAGTTTCCTCTTTAAAAAACTGCTTAATCCGGGGACCACAAGTTTAGAGGTCCCTTTTGATGCAAAGGTAGGAGATGAGTGGACATGGTAGGTAGCTTGCTCAATTGAAGGCGATGAGAGACACGATGGGAATAATATTTCCTGATCTTATGAGGGGAAAGGAAGAAGTGCCAAGGACATGGATGGGAGTGATGGATGATTTGAGAGGTAGGTATGAAATTTATGAAGGGTGGGCTGAGCTTTCATATCCTAGGAAGAAGGAAAAGAGTGTTTTGGAAATCATAACTAGGTAGATTGATGGTAAACAAATGTGGACCAGGGAGGTAGGTGAAGACAGTAAGAGGCAGGAAAGGTAATAAGCAGGGCCTTGAGGATAATACCATTCTCTTTGGAGATTCAGGAGTCGTATGCGAATGACCTGAGGTGGGTACGAAAGTAATATTTTAAATAGATCGTTGCACAACTTGGACGTGAAGAAAAGCGCAGTCTTAATTAATCAAGATTAATCAAAGGAAAAGAATACATGTGAGTGAAGAGCGTACAAATCTGACTAAATATGAGCAAAGAACTTCTGCAGTAGTAATTTGCAAGTGAGTGAATGTAAACCAGTGGCAGAATTTATAGAAGAGGATTATTAAGCAAGGAAAGAGAGAGACTAGTTGGGTGCTTATCTTTTAACAGGTGTAATGTTCATTTTAACCCAACCAAATAAGATCAAAAGTACAATTTTTTCGTTAACCATCTTCTCCCAGACAGTACTTGATTCTACATTACCACCCATGTTTTGGACATGATTTTAAGACTGGCAGCATAGAAGTGCCTTTTGTTCATTGGGATCCAACTCGAATAAGACCAAAAGTGCCTTTTTTTTCCTTTTGTATTCCTGTACTTGATAATACTTGATTTATGTCAATTAAGCATATTCGGTACACAATTGTAAAATACCTTTTTTATCCTCATACTTTTGTTCATACTACAGGGAGAACAAGAATTTGACTGGAACAGCAAGATATGCTAGCATAAACACTCACCTTGGAGTTGGTATATGCATTATATTGACATTATTTTTGCACTTCATTTTAATTCACTATTGGTAGTAAACTGCCTTATTCCATTTCGCTTCTGAGTTCTGACTGCTTTGCTTTTGTGGCTATTAGAGCAAAGCAGGAGGGATGATTTGGAGTCTCTTGGATATGTTTTCATGTATTTCTTGAGAGGAAGGTTGGTTCTCTTGGACATTAATTCTAATGTGAATACACTCTGTTGCATGTTCTTTCTATTACTGATTGTACTTGTTCCATTGGCAGCCTCCCATGGCAGGGTTTAAAGGCCGGAAATAAGAAGCAGAAGTATGAAAGAATTAGTGAAAGAAAAGTTTCCACATCTATTGAGGTAAATTGCATATAAGAGATATAAACACGAAATTTCCAAATTTTGCACATCTCACTTAAATATGTTGAGTTATTAGGTTACTTGAATTGCTAGTTATGTGTTCTGAGTTTAGTCCTATGTTGGATATTTTAGTTATTAGTTATTATGAGTCTATATATATCTTGTAATAGTTATCTTTTAACAACAACAATGCAATATTTCATCCCTCTCAGTTTGGTACTAGAACAGACCTAGACATAGTTTATTTTACTTCTTTAATACCTATAGGAGGAGGCCACAAATTAAATTTAGTTTCTTGTCATAAATCTGTACCTCCCTGTATCTCCAAAACTTTTAGTACTGTTGTGGTTTTTGGCTAGACCATTAGTTCTTCAAAAGGTGAAATCCATCACCCTGACAGGCCCCCTGGCTAGACCATTAGTAAGCCTACACAAGGTGGCAATGTAACCAAGCCAACACTGAGGCATCTACTGTGTAACCCCTCCTATCAGCTTTATGAGTTCATTGGTGAAGTTGTTCTTGACCCCACCTTAACAATGTATTGCCTCTGTTTCCCTGCTATCATGAGACCTAACAGCGTCTTCCTCCTAAGAGGCAGATAATAGTTGCTAACCGATCAAGTAATTTCTCAGCCTGTTTGACGAATTTGCATAGTCCTCCTTTGTCCTCACTGTTGGCGCCATTGCCCACGCTCTTTCTAGTTTGATTTCACTTGCCTCCATCAACAACCTCAATATTTGTTTCCTGATTCTAGGATGGCTTTGTTCTCCTTACACAAAACCAACGATTGATCTCTACCACAAGATCAGGTGAAAATCTAGCGGGCAGATCTCTTCCACAGAACTTAGTGACAGGATATCATTTTGCATATTTAACTAACGGTTGAAGCAACTTCTAGTAGGGTGATTGAAGATCCACAAGCTTCCCTTGATCTCCCATCACAATAGAAGGGCACAGTTTTATCTCACTCACAGTGGCAGCCAACCCTTTCGCTATATCCTTTTTAATCCACAATTTCTTTTGCAATCCTCATTGCATCTTGATCTTAGGGACATAGGTGGGGTTATACACAATAGAAAAGGGTGGCACAAACCCAAACAAAACTAATGAGTCTTGGTCCAAGATGAGAGAGGAGGGTCCACTCAAAAAAGTGGAGGGGGTGTGTAAAGAGAGGCTGCAAAAGGGCTGATTGAGGAAATGCCAGGGAAACTAATAAAATAGGTAGTGTTAAAGAGGATAAAAAAAAGAGGTTAAATAGGGTGGGAGTTAGGCTTTACAAAGAAATATAATTGCAAAAAGGGAGTTAACATGAGTTTTAACAAAGTTAAGAGAAACACAAAAAGTAATGCATCTATTTTTCACAATTCACAATTCTTGTTTCCTCTTTATGTTATGATGTAACGCTAGTTTATGTTTCATCATTTTTCATCTGTTTTGTATGTATGATTTAAGATTACCTTTGTTATTGTGGACATTTTCCGTATGTCTTCATTGCTAATTTCCTGACTCCTCTTGACGACTCCTCTCAGAGTAAAATGATCACAACTGAGTTTTCTCCTACCAGCATTTCTCTCCTTTCAAAGTAGATGATTGGAGCCCAAAGACCATTTCTGTCTGCAAGCAACATCTATGTCCTTCGCCTGCAACTTTGAAATGATAGATTTGTCTATCTCTCTTCTAGTCTCCTCTTTTCCCAATTAGATGTCAAATATTATTCAATCTTCTTTCAGACTCATCTCTCTGAGTAATATTAGCTTGTATCCAGTTCTACTAATATTAACTTCTCATCTCCAAAGTAGATATTAGAACTCTTATCTATCTCTTTTACTTTGCAATGACAAATTATCATTTCATTCTTACAAACTTCAGAAACCTGCAATATCTTCAATTGAATTTGTTGGGGAGTTACAGGGAGCTTTTATGAGTTCTATGAAGGCCATCGACTTTGTATTTTGAATATTTCTCTTAAAAATGCCTTCAACTTCAAGCCAGCTATCAGTTATTTGAAGATTAATTTAGATATACTCACAATTTCAAACCCTGTGCTAGTATCACATCTTCATCTCCATGATTGTTAAGGTTACGTTTGGTATGCTTGTTTTCCATTTTCATTTTCCACAGAAAATGCGATTTTCCAGAAAACGTGTTTGGCTTGTATTTTTCATACTTGTTTTCCAAAAAAAGATATAACGTTTTCTGGAAAGCTAGAGAATGAAATAAAGTCATTTTCTAAAAAATGAGAAAATGCGATTTTTTAGAAAATGAAAATAGAAAACGAGTAAACCAAACGCTCCCTAAGATTTTTGTCAGTTGTTCTTTTCTTTAGTTTTTTTTCTTGCTCATATAACAAGTTGATATATATATTGTTGTGAGGTGCAGGGGTAATTAGGTCTTTCTATCTTGTTCCATTAGGGTTTTGCTGGGTTTTCTATATGACATAATTAATATGTCTTTAGAATTGGTATTTTAGAATTAGTTAATTGGTCAATTGACTAAGTCCTCAATAACATCTATATATATTGTATTCTCCATTGCATATGAAATAAGATTATTTTGGATTATATTTCTTTCTTTTCTATCCAACATGGTATCAGAGCAAGTTATATCAAAAACCTAATTTTTTCTGCCGCCGCCACTTTCTCTCCTCCTCTCTCTGCCTTCTCGCACGGAGCCATCGACGCAGCTTCCTCTTCTCGCACACGCGCGCCGCCGCCTCCTCTTTGAGCACGCGTCTCCTCAGTGGTCTTTCTCCCGCGGCGCCCGTGTTTCTCAGTTCTGCCTCGCGTCTCTGACGCCTCTCTGACTCGAGCCAAGGCTCGCGGACGCAGTTGGCTCGCGGGAGGCGCTGACCGCCCACAGCTTCCTTTCCGCCGGTGCCGTCTCCACTGGTTCTTCTCGGCAGAACCTTTCCGCCGGTGCCGTCTCCACTGGTTCTTCTCGGCAGAAGGTTTTTTTTTTCATCGAGGCTCTGCTCTCGCGACGCGCGCCTCTCGCGCTGCTCTGCCCTCACACTGCGCGAGCCCAGGCACGGCGTCTTCTCTCGCGACGCGCGAGACCAGGCTGCGTCTTCTTCTCACGCGTCACTTTTCTCGCGTCGGCAGGCTGGGTCGTCTTCTCGCGCGTGACTCTTCTCGCGTCGGCAGGCTTCTTCCTCTCGCGAGCCATCCTCACTGATAACCTGCGTCGAAGCCGGACCGCCCGCCATCCTCGCTGATCACCTGCTTCCGAGCGGGACCGTCCGCCATCCTCGTGACCAAGATTTTCTTGCTGTTGAACTTGGTTGATCCTCTTTATCAGCAGCCTTCAACCCGGTCCGAGCCCAAAGATAGTGGCATCTAACCCTTCTTCGCTCAACTGAAGCATTTTTTCTCCATAGCATAATTTTTTCCAGCATATCATTTTTTTCCAAAGCAGCCTCTACGTTTTTTTTTATTCCAGCAGCCTCCATTTTTTGTTCTTGTGAATTGGTATGGCAGACACATCCGGAGAAAGTTCTGGGATGTCTACAGATCCTTTGGCGTCTTCTGATCAGGTACAACCAATTTTCACAATGACGGGATCGGGAGGAACTGGTCTTCAAATAACCTCGGAAAAATTGACCGAGACAAATTATGCATCGTGGGCAGTTGCTGTTGAACTTTATGTAGAAGGCCATGATAGACTTGATATTCTTCATGGTACTAGAGTGAAACCAGATGAAAAGGATCCTAGCTTTCGTACTTGGAGACGTGACAATATTCTGGTAATGACTTGGATACTTAATTCTGTTAGCTCTGGCATCAAACAGGTAATTCTTCATAATAAAACAGCTGTTGATATGTGGAGGACACTGGAGCAGATGTATGGACGCAAACATGATATGCTGCGTACTTATCAGATAAGTAGTAAAATTTTTAAACTTGAGCAAGGTTCTATGTCTGTCACAAATTATTTTGCTGCCCTAAAAGGGCTATGGGATGAGTTTGACTACTACAGGATGGACAATTGGATTTCTACTGATGATCATCAGAGATATTTGAAGCTTCTGGAGAAGGACAGAATCATTAAGTTTCTTGATGGGCTTCATGCAGAGTTTGAAAATTTAAAAGGGCAAATTCTTAGTATTGATCCTACTCCCTCTCTAGAACAAGTCTACTACAAAATTCTAAGTGAGGAAGGCAAGAGAAGGACAATGAACACCAAAGGTAATATCTCTGCAGCAAGTACTCCAATTGGAGAGACATCTGCTTTTGTCGGTTCCTCTAACAAGCTCAAGTCTGGGGGAACAAAAGGAAAAGGTGGAAAATTTTGTCGGCACTGCAAAAGGACTAATCATGATTCAGATTTTTGTTGGGAGAAATATCCAAAAAAAAACCTGAAAAATTCAAATACAGTGACAAGAAGGCGCCTAGTCGTGGAAATATTGCTGCCCAGAAATTAGTGGATGGGGAGACTACTGATTCTTCGGTACCTTCTAATATTCAGTTGTCATCTGCTGATATTGCTAATCTTCATGACCTTTTATCACGGCTTCAGACTTCATCCTCTGTCTCTACTAATTCGTCTCAAGCGCACACAGGTATCCGTGACCTGGAGTTAAGTATTGCTGGGTCAAGATCTTATAACCCCTGGGTTATTGACTCTGGAGCTACAGATCATATGACAAATCTTGCTAATTCCTTCATTTCTTACTCTTTGTCTTCTGGACAGGATAAAGTGACTATTGCTGATGGCACCAAAGCCACTGTTGCTGGAAAAGGTTCCATACAACTGGCAGATCACTTTATCCTATCCTCTGCACTTCATGTCCCTTCCATTTCTCTAAATTTACTTTCTGTTAGTAGTATTACTAAACAACTACACTGCTCAGTAACCTTTTTTCCTGATCATTGTGTCTTTCAGGATCTCGAGACCAAGCAAACGATTGGGACTGGCCGTGAAGTAGGAGGTCTTTATTACTATCATCTTGGAACAACATATGCTCCGAAGTCTACAGCTCAGTGTTCATAAAATAAGCATCAAGAAATCTTATTATGACATTCTCGTTTGGGACATTTATCTTTTCGATCCTTGAAGGTTTTATTTCCTAGTCTCTTCTCCTTTGTTTCTCTTGAGTCTCTTCAATGTGAAGTTTGTCAGTTATCTAAACATTGTAGAACTTATTTTTCTGAGTCCATGAATAAAAGTTCGTCTCCGTTTGACCTTGTTCATTCAGATGTGTGGGGTCCTTCTCCTGTGCCTTCTTTGGATGGCTACCGATATTTTATCTCTTTTATTGATGATTACACTCACTGTACATGACTTTATTTGATGAAAGGCAGAGATGAAGTTCCTCGACTCATTCAACACTATTGCAAAATGGTTGAAACTCAATTCCACACAAAAGTGAAAACTCTTCGATCTGATAATGCACGGGAGTACTTTACACAGTCTCTAAATACCTTTCTAGAGGATTTAGGAATTTTTCATGAGTTATCTTGTCCCTACACACTACAGCAAAATGGAGTGGCTGAAAGGAAAAATCGTCATATCCTTGAAACAGCCCGTGCATTATTATTTCAGCGTCACTTATCCAAATATTTCTGGGCTGATGCTATCCTTGCAGCAGCTTATATTATTAATCGTCTACCATCAAAAGGTCTAGGGTACCGGTGTCCTCTCAATATTCTTCGTCCTAACACCACGTTGTTCTCACTTACACCTCGAGTATTTGGCTCCCTTTGTTTTATTCATGTTCTTGGTCCCAATACCTCTAAGCTTGATCCTCGAGCTATACGGGGAGTTTTTCTAGGGTATTTCACTTGCTAGAAAGGGTACAACTGCTTTGATCCTATTACTAGGACAAGGTATGTCTTGAAGGATGTTAGCTTTTTTGAGTCCGAGTCCTATTATTCTTCCCAGACTCGTCCCCACGGGGAGAATCTTACCTCTTCTTCCCTTGTACCTCAAGTGGTTCTTTCTCCTATTTCATTGGATGTCATGGAAAATAGAAAAGATGATGCTCCATTACTGGATGCTCCATTACTGGGCTCGCAGGCTTCACAAGAAATTATTACTTACAGGCGACGAAGACATAAGCAAGGACTTACTACTAATCGGCTAGCTGAATCGGATGCTCTGGCTCTTGATCCTGTATCCTCATTGCTTGAACCAATCGCACCCTTGAATATAAATGAGCTGAATCTTCCAATTGCTGTGAGGAAAGGGGTTAGGTCATGTACTCAACATCCTATCTCTAACCATGTTTCTTATTCTCGTTTGTCTTCTTCATATCATGCCTTTGTTTCACAGCTATCAAATCATGTTATACCTTCTTATTATTATGAAGCTGTAAGGGACTCAAGGTGGCTGGAAGCAATGAATGAAGAAGTGGAGGCTCTTAATAAGAATGGTACTTGGGAATTAGTAGATCCCCCAAAGGGGAAGAACTTGGTTGGTTCTAAATGGGTCTATGCTATTAAGTATAACTCAGAAGGTGACGTGGTCAGATATAAAGCCAGACTGGTTGCCAAGGGATTCACTCAAACATATGGGGTGGATTACTTGGAGACCTTCGCTCCAGTTGCAAAACTCAAATCAGTCAGGGTGATTCTTTCTCTTGCCTCTCAGTATGGTTGGTCGCTATTTCAGCTAGATGTGAAAAATGCTTTTTTGAATGGTAACCTTCATGAAGAGGTCTATATGTTACCACCTCCTGGAATTGAAACAAAAGGGAAGGTATGCCGATTGATAAAAGCTTTGTATGGACTTAAACAATCACCCAGAGCATGGTTTGATAGGTTCTGCAAAGCCATGACATTGTTTGGCTTTAGACAAGGGAATGCTGATCATACACTCTTTGTGAAGAGGAGAGAGGACAAAACTACTATTCTATTGGTTTACGTTGATGATATGATAATCACAGGTGATGACGAGGTTGAAATCCAGGCTCTTAAGTCCAAGTTAATATCAGAGTTTGAAATTAAAGATCTTGGACTATTGAAGTACTTCCTTGGTATTGAAGTTGCTCGATCTCAGGAGGGAATATATATATGTTAGAGAAAATATGTGTTGGATTTGCTCAAGGAGACAGGGAAGTTAGGTTGTCGGCCAGCATCGACTCCTATAGAAGTAAATCATGATCTTACTAGTTCGAATGGGGAAGATCTTACAAATCTGGAAAAGGGAACGTATCAAAGGTTGGTTGGAAAATTACTCTATTTGTCTATGACTAGGCCTGACATTACCTACGCTGTTAGTATAGTGAGTCAGTACATGCATGCTCCTAAAACTATCCACATGAAGGCTGTTGACAGGATTTTGAGGTATCTAAAGTCATGTCCCGGAAAAGGCTTGTTGTTTAAGGGAGGTGGTAATCTGAAGGTGGAATGTTATTCTGATGCTGATTGGGCTGGTTCTAGAGATGATAGAAGATCTACTTCTGGCTATTGCACCTTTTTAGGAGGAAACTTGGTAACTTGGAGAAGTAAGAAACAAAGTGTTTGTGCACGGTCCAGTGCGGAAGCAGAGTATCGAGCCATGGCACATGGTCTTGCAGAAATGTTATGGTTGAGTTTTTTATTAGAAGACATGGGGTTAAAGGCTGAATTACCTCTCAGGCTGTACTGCGACAACAAAGCTGCAATTAATATTGCAAATAATCCAATTCAACATGATCGGACCAAACACATCGAGATTGATCACCACTTTATTCGGGAAAGACTTGATTCTGGAGAGTTATGCTTGCCCTATGTCAAATCTGAGGACCAACTTGCTGATATGTTTACAAAAGCTATACCCCAAGCTGTGTTTAATTTTGCCCTTAGCAAGTTAAACATGTTTGATATATATGTTCAACTTGAGGGGGAGTGTTGTGAGGTGCAGGGGTAATTAGGTCTTTCTATCTTGTTCCATTAGGGTTTTGCTGGGTTTTCTATATGACATAATTAATATGTCTTTAGAATTGGTATTTTAGAATTAGTTAATTGGTCAATTGACTAAGTCCTCAATAACATCTATATATATTGTATTCTCCATTGCATATGAAATAAAATTATTTTGGATTATATTTCTTTCTTTTCTATCCAACATATATATATATATATATATATATATATATATATATATATATATATATATATACACTTTTAATGGGTATAGAGTTTACGTGTTGTGAGTGTAGTGACATAGGATATTCTAGTTATAGGTTATTACTTTTGAGTCCTTATATATAAATTGTGTAATAGTTGTCACTTGACGACAAGAGCAGCATTTCATCTTTTCACAGCAATACATTGCACATTTATCGAGGTAACCTGCATATAACAGATAGGAATATCAAATTTCCAAAATTTCTGCATTTCATCAAAACAGAACTGCTAAAGATTGCATTTACAGGCCTTATGTCGCGGTTATCCATCAGAATTTGCATCATACTTCCACTATTGTCGTTCGCTACGTTTTGATGATAAACCTGATTATGCATATCTTAAGAGAATACTTCGTGAACTCTTTATCCGTGAAGGTGCGCTTTCTCATCTTCATAAACCAATGGGTATCAGAGCAGGTTCTTTATGCCTTTCTTCCTTACAGGTTTTCAATTTGACTATGTGTTTGATTGGACCATTTTGAAATACCAGCAGGCACAAATTGCAGGTGTTCCCCCACGAGCTGTGGTAAGTTGTAAAATTATAATTGCTCCTATCCTTTGTCTTTGTTGTTTGGTTGGTTAGTTAAGAAGATCATCTCTTCATTTTTAGGCTCTTGCAGATGGACCTAGCTCTGGTTTGGCCCCTGCCACTACTAATGTTGATAGGAAGTCTGGTAATGTCTAGTGCACTTGTTTTTTCTTAACCTATTTTAATTGAAATTTTTTAATATCATGGTGTAAAACTAAAAGTGAATCTTTTATCATTCTAATGCAAATTAGGAGTTGGATTTTTGGAATAGGTTGTAGATTTGTAAGAATTTATCTTGGTAGGCTCCCATCTTTAGGAAAATCTAAGGAAAGTTGGTCTCCAAATTGATAATTGTTTTATTTTGAATTATAGGTAAGTGTTGGTAGAATGCTAATTATGTAATTTGGATTGTTTCTCAGTTTATTGAGTTCATTTAGGTGTACAATTGTTTTTTTTTTCTCCTTGAATATTTTTAACTTTTTTCTAGTTTTATTCGGGTTGTAATCTTTTTAAGAAGGACCTTAATTCCGGTATGTTAATTAACTTTTTCATAATAAATTCTTCTTTGTGGGTTTTTTATTATCTGTGTAAGTTCGTCTCTTTCTTTTTGTGATAATTTACCCTGGTGATGCCTCAAGTGTCATAAGAAATTGGTATGACGCATGATTCACCTCTGTTTTGCATTATATTCTTATATGACTCCAATCAATATTTGTGGGATTTCTAGCCTGATGTATCTCTGTAGTATTTTGTGAAATGTTGTAATTTTTTAGCATGTAAAAACATTTTTCTCTAGCTTTAACCAATTTTCTTATTTGGGTTTTCTGAGAGAATATAGTTCTTTATGCAACTATAATTGCACTGCAGGTGTTGAAGGAGCAAGAACAAATGGTTGGGCAGGGGATCAGTCGCGTTTGCAATACTCTGCACCAATTGCAAATGCTGGTAACATATCCAATGAGAAGAGTCCAGCAATAAATGATCCAGCTGTCCCAAGAGAAACTACTGTGAGATGTTCTTATATTGCTCAAAATTGTGCTTTTTTGCTGTTCTTGACTACGATTTATTTTCTACTAGACTATATTTTCTTTATGGTGTAGAAGTACTAATCCACTAGGAGTGCCCAGCATATTGTGTGAACTTAAGGTAACAAATACCATTTGTTGATTTAAAAACATTCATTGTGCATACCTACTGTGATGCAGAGCTGATATATCATCTTTTAGACCAATTTTAGATATATGTTAAACTTCAGTTAAATCATTGTATCTATGCTTGAGATTTCACGCCAAAAAAACTATAAGGATTATTTAAAGTTATAATTTTTTTTTTTTAACTTCAAGGAGCAAACTAAGGTTGGAAATATTTCTAACATTTCTGTGAGTAATTTATAAATTTAGTTGACAGTTTGTGAGATTAAGGCCTTGGCATCAGTGATTTAGGTTTCGAACCGTTTCGGATGAAACAGTATCGTTCCGCCCGTTCGCCGAAACCGGCACGAGGAAGGCCAGCGTCTCGACGTGAGCACGCGCGACAGCGGCGAGTGGCGAGTGGCGACAGCGGCGAGTGGCGACAGCGGCGACAGCCTGTCTCGCGCGACAGCGAGATTCGCGGCACAGCGAACGCGCACGGCACGCGATTCCTTCTGTCGCGCGTGCGTCGGTGCACCAGCTTGTCTCGCAGTTTTTTTCCGGCTATAAGAGGACGGAAGAGCTCCGGTGGTGAGCAGCAACGAAGACGCAGCGAAGCGAAGTCGAAGCGTGGACGCACAGCAGCGAAGGGCGGCGCGGCAGCGACAGGTATGATCAAACGATCTCCGCAGCTTCGTCGGAGGCATTGCGGGACTCGCCGGCGTCGCCGGAGGTGTCGCCGGAAGCCTCTGGCGTCGCCGGACGGTGGTGGAGCTGGACGCCCGGCTCCTCCATCTTCGGCGGATAGTTCCGCGGGTCGGAGACACGGCGGATCTCCGGCGACGTCGTCGGAAGCCTCCGGCGTCGCCGGAATCTTCGCCGGAGGCTGCTGGAGTCGTGCGCCGGGCGGCTCCGGCGGTTCTCCGGCGGATCTCGACGGCGAAGCCATTTTGGCTCGGCGGCGGAAATCGGGAATTTCCTCCCGTAAATAAAAAAAAAAATAAATAAATAAAAGTATTTATTTAAATTCAGCATTTCCTTTTTTAATTCAAAAAATTAAATAGATTTATTTAAGGAATTTTCTGATTTTATTTTTCTATTTTAAATATTATTTAAAAATTCTAAAAATTTTTTAAAAACCCTAAATAAAATCTAAAAAATTTCAAAAAATTATTTTATAATCTGATAATTATTTATTATATTTATTATTTTATATTTAATTAATATTTTAATATTTTTATCATTTTAAATATATATTATTTAAATAATTAAAATTATTGTTCCAAGTTTACTTGATAAAAATGTGTTGTAGTAGATTACTTTAATGAAGTTGTCTTTTATAGTTTTATATATTTAATTTGTTTGTTTATAATGATAAAATTGTTCTTGACAATGATGACTATTATTTGAGCTAACAATGTGAATTATTCTTAATTTTTTATAAGACAAGTTGTTCAATAATTGAAAACTTATATCAAATCAACATACAACTTATTTTTAAATTATACACAATAAATATATATTTATCTAATAATTATTATATATAAATAAAAAATACCGAAACCATACCGGCACGAAACGATACGATACCGAAACCGTATCGTTCCGGTCTGGGACCGAAACATCGGCACGGGTCGAAACTTAAAACCTTGCTTGGCTTTCCTTTAATAAAAATGATGTCATTTTGACTGATTGGAAACCTGTCACAACTTAAAGTGATTGGTGTTTGGCCGAGTGAGCCTCCTACTCAGAGCAGGATTTTCCTTGGTTGGGCATAAGGATTATTTCCTTGGTCCTCACCTATCCAAGATTTAGGGGTTGTGGAGATATAACTATAAGGCCTTCAAGCTCTGGATATGACCTTTATCCGGCATCATGACCAATTCTTTTGGTATTCAAAGAGAAGGGTGCTAGAGTAAATAAGATTGTCATCTTTTAGAGTAATCCTTGTTAAATTTTTATCATAACGTTGCGATCTCAATCATCATGATCTACGTTATTATGTAGTGCATCTCAATAATTTCATGATGATGAATTTAATTGCATATTCTCTTAGAGGTTCTTGATTTAGAATTAGTTGATACGATTCTGTCAGTATTTATGACCAGAAAAAAAAAGAAATAAAGCACAATGTAATTTACATCTTAACTATTTGTTCTATCCCTCGTGGTGAAATTTCTCAACCTTTGCAGCCATCCAGCTCAGCATTTGTGAGGCGGTCAGGTGGGCCTTCAAGCCGAGCCATTGCTTCTAGCAACCGTGATGTAATGCCGGGCAGCGGCTCGAATATATCATACGCTCACACGAAAGAAGCAAGCAGTGCAGTCTTTACTAAGGTTTCAGCACAGCGAGGCTCCCAAGCTATATTAACAGACCCCAAATATTCATCAGCCGGCAGGCATCGAGCTATGGACTACGAATCTACCGTCAGAGACTTTCACGGCCTTAACCTTGACAATGATGGAAGGCCGTCGTATTAGCATTCTCCTTTGAGTTGCTATTCACCTCCTCATCCATTGTAAATAGAAAACCTAAACTACCATAATTCTAAGCAATGTATTGCTATAGATTCAGAGGAACTCCCTGTTTCTTATTCAATTAAAGGATCCACGGACTTGCAATAAATCCTAGCTTTATGTCGAAGCCAGGGAAGTGGTGTGGTGCTTGCTATTGTGTGTGGCTGTATATATATTTGTGATTGAGCAGATCACTATCAATCTACTTATTTTAATTGCATAATAGATCGAGAAATTGCTGCTTAGGCATTGTGGATGATCAAAATGAATTGAATGAAAAGATTTGTTGGTTATCTCAGGCTGCTGCTATTCCACTAGGCGACACAGAGCATAACCCACTTAACAAAGAACGGTCCTGAAAGGATCTTGGTGGCAAAGGAAAGTGGGTGGAAATTCCATCCCCAGTCAACTCATGTTGCACATCTCGTCCTTGTCTGCTATCTCCTAATATCGTGCCATTAGTTGGACCTTTCAACAAATTCATGAAACACCATCATCGATGTTAGGAAATTGCATGTTGGCTTCTGACGTGAGGATTGCTCCACTAATAACAAGTGTGCAGCATATAAGTATCCATCGTCAAGTTCTTTGCTGTACTATACTACTGACAGGCATTGCTGTGCTCTGCGAGAGCAAGGAGAGTAGAGAGGACATGGACATTAGCCTCGGACTTGGATGGCCGGAGGCAGGAAAAGGTTCCCTCTTCACTGTGGTGGCCTTACTGATCGGCTTCTTCGTGTACCTCTACGCACCGTATTGGGGAGTGAGGAAAGTGCCGGGGCCGCCGGCGATCCCTCTCGTCGGCCACCTCCCCTTACTTGCCAAGCATGGACCAGATGTGTTTAGTGTTCTCGCAAAGACCTATGGCCCAATCTTCAGGTTTGTGGATTGTTCTTCTTCCTTGATTTTACGTACCATGAACAAGTAAGTTCAATTCCTCTCAGGTTTCATATGGGAAGACAACCTATAATAGTCGTCGCTGATCCAGAACTTTGCAAAGAGGTTGGAATTAAAAAGTTCAAAAGCATCTCCAACAGAAGCTTGCCCTCTCCAATCTCAGGCTCACCTCTGCACCAAAAGGGTCTCTTTTTTACCAAGTAAAACCATATCGCGAACCTGCCAAAGAAATTCTCAAACAAATGCTGCTAAGGAAATTATTCGTCAAATTATTCTCATGAGAAATTTTATTCTCATAATACCGCTTATTTAAGTGATTTTAGGATTGAAATTTAACTATATCTATTTTAAAAATGAAAATTAAATAATTTTGATTAAGTTGATGAAGAGAATTTTGATATAATAGTGATTTTTATAGTATTTTTAATTAAAATGAATAATTGATTTTTTCAGTTATTAAGTAGTTTATATATGTTGTAACAATTATCAAGTATTTTCAACGTATAGTAACAGCTACCGCTATATAATTGTAGTTAAATCTTAAACTTTAACATTGAATTTTAAATCCTAAACTCCAAATATTATTATATCAAAATACTCTTTACCAATTTAATCAAAATTATTTAAATTTCATCAAAATCATTTTAAAATAGTTTTAACAAGTACTTAGTAGTTTCTATAATAATTAGAGAGTAACTTATACACATTATAATAGATAGGACTAAATGCTCCAATAACATTGGAAATAAACAACAACATTATAATAATTACTGGATAGATTTTACATACGATAACAATTAAAGAGTAATTTTTATACCTTGTAATAGTTACCGATGGCTATTATAGTACCATTAGATAAGATAAGGGGTATTCTAGGAATAAATTTTTTAATGGTCACTCTTTTAATTATTATTCTGATTATTATTATTATTGAAAACGAGGTTTCTTCCATAATTTGGGTCGCTTTTGATTTTTTTTTAATCCTAAATCATTTATGCAGGGATTCAAGGTGGTCTGCTATGAGAAACACCATAATCTCCCTATACCAACCCAGTCACTTAGCCAGCTTGATCCCCACCATGGAATCCTACATTGCCTGTGCAGCACAACAGCTCTCTTCAGATAATGAGCAAGAAGGTGTCGACTTTTCCAGTCTGTCCCTCAAACTCGCCACTGATGTGATCGGGGAAGCTGCCTTTGGTGTCGACTTTGGCCTCACAGCGCCGGCTGGCCGGAGCAGCAAAGATGCTCAAGTCTCTGAGTTCATCAGAGAGCACATTTACTCCACCACCTCCCTCAAGATGGATCTCTCAGGCTCCTTCTCCATCATACTGGGACTCATTTTGCCAGTACTCCAAGAGCCATGGAGGCAACTCCTGAAGAGGATTCCAGGGACGGCGGACCGGAAGATGGAGCACACCAACGTGAAGTTGAGCAAGAGAGTTGGGGAGATAGTGGCCAAACGGGCCTCTGAGAAGGACAGGGGCTCCAAGGACTTCTTGTCAGCCATATTGAATGCCAGGGATAGAGATGGAGGAGCATCCAGGAGCCTCTTCACGTCTGATTACATCAGTGCGCTCACGTACGAGCACCTCCTTGCCGGCTCAGCCACCACTTCCTTCACCTTGTCTTCCATTGTTTACCTGGTCGCCGAGCATCCGGCAGTGGAGCAAAAGCTACTTCAGGAAATCGATGGATTCGGGCCTCCAACTCTGCTTCCAAGTTCTGGCGATCTTCAGCACAAGTTTCCCTACCTTGATCAGGTTTTCCTGTTATGGATCTAGCTTCATTGGATTACTGATGTTGTCATAATTGGTGATCAGTAGATTCTCCATCTTTTGATTACAGGTGATAAAAGAGGCCATGAGATTTTACACAGTGTCACCACTTATAGCAAGAGAAACGTCTCAGGATATCGAAATTGGAGGCTACCTCCTCCCAAAGGTATGAATCAGTTCATTTAATTTGCTCATGTAACAATTGGGTTACTTTGTGACTTTCGGAACTCAGGGTGCATGGGTTTGGTTGGCACCTGGGGTGCTGGCCAAAGACCCGAAGTGCTTCCCCGAGCCCCACTTGTTTAGGCCGGAGAGATTCGACCCCGACGGCGAAGAACAAAAGCAAAGGCATCCATACGCACACATTCCGTTCGGAATTGGACCGAGGGCGTGCATTGGGCAGAAGTTTTCACTTCAAGAGATCAAATTGAGTGTCATACATCTTTATCGCCGTTATGTGTTTAGACACTCCGCTCTGATGGAATCCCCCTTGGAGTTTCAATACGGGATTGTTCTCAATTTCAAGCATGGCGTGAAGCTAAATGTCATATCCAGGTGACACTAAATGTCATATCCAGATCTTTAGCTTAGTGTAATCTCATATTTTCAATATAAATTACTCCTACAAGCTATCCAATTTTAATACAGAGAGAAGTCATTTTTAGGTTTAATCGTGAATACTGATTCAAATTCAAAAAGATGAAAATAACATTAATAAAAATGACTAATTACTTGGAGCCTCTGAAAGAACTTTAAACGAGTGGGTTTCAACCTTTAATCAAATATTGTAGATCTCTAAACAATCTTTAAGTTGATATATTGTGTGTCTTATAATTTAATCCGAGTTAAAAATTATGACTTTTCAAAACCACACTTACTCTAGCCTTAATCGATGGTATTAAAATAGACAATCATGTTTCTCTCTCTTCCGAATGGGAGTGATGTTTTGTTGGGAGGACTTTGATCGACCAAATATGTTTACTTGGTTTGGTTGATCAAAGAGGTTATTTGATCGGCCAGAGCGGTTATCTTATAGCTCATTTTAAACTTGTTGATTTGACCCTTTAACCATTAAGAATCAATTATAAATTCAAAAACAGTCTATCAAACACTCGGGCTATATATAAATTGAACTTCATAAATAATAAATTCTACTCATAATAATCAATCCAAGATTTCACAATATAACAATCAATTCAAAGACAAGACATTGACAGAGTCTTTGAGTCGTTCCTCAAATTTGATTATCATCCTTATATAATGATCCTGTCGCGAAGTGGGGTGGCAGTCCCATGGGCCAGACGGACCTCCTGGGAGCCAAGTGTTGATGGGGTGGCCGATCGTCGGCAGCGCCTCGCCCCTGTAAAACAGAGACTGTTAGTGGACCCGCCGGGGGAATCCCCGGTCAGACACTCCGACGGTCAAGTTAGTCTCCGAGGACAGATGAGCGGAAACTGAATGGAAATGAGGCGAGGGATGCGAGAACTCGCGCGCGTGTACCTGCGGTAGGGGGAGTGCCGAGCTTTTATAACGGGGGAGCTGACAACCCTTGTCCGCACAGGTGGGACCGGGGTGTGATGACTGTCAGCCCGCATGGAGCACAGAGAAGAGGCGCAGCATGGCGCGGGGTGCTCTGGCAGTACATAAGTACCGGGTGCGCAGTACGAGGGTACTGGAAGCGCAGTTCGAGAGTACTGGAAGCGCGAGATGGCCGCGTGGAGATGTCGGAGGTAGGTGAGGTGTGAGGAACCCCACTGACAGGGCCGTACCCCGGAAGTAAGGGTGTGAGGGGGTGCGTGGGCAGGGCAGCTCGCACCCCGAGCGCCGACTGGCAGGTCCGCGTGCTGGGGACCGAGTCGGGTAAAGAGAAAAGCGAGCGCAGGGTACGCCCTGGGTCGGGGGTTATCACGAGACCTGACCTTGCCGAGGGTGTTAAACTCTGCTCTGGGTCGGGGTGAACCGGTGTGAGTGACTAAGCCTTTTACGAAGTCGGCTGGCTGGGAGGTGGCCCAGCCGCCCTTTTGGAGGATCTGATGGACCCGTCTTCCCCTCCTTCCATGTGGAAGGTTCTCCGGACGCGGGGCCCTATTTGCTGATAGGGCGGTTGATCCGTCTACCAAGCCCTCGTGGCGCCAGGCTGGCTTGCGGGCCCGGCCTATACCCCTACCCGCAGGCAAGGCCGGGATCATAAGCGTCCTCCCTGAGTCTAGTCGAAGGAGGCGGCGAGTCCGACTGACTGGACCATCTTCATTTTACGAAAGCCTGGCGCGCCGGGGGGATCTAGGTCTCGTCTGAGGACTTTTTTGCGGGCTTGTCGAGGCCTAGGGATCCCGGTCGGTTGATGAAACCACGCCATCTTCCTTTTTACTACTGTCTGTTTCGTATCCCTACGCGATTGAGAACTTCTTGTTGCTGCCGCTTACAACTGGGGAGGATTCCACGTGTCTGATCTGTTGGAACCCGGATGACTAGAGAGGGGGGGGTGAATATAGCCAATCACTTGGACTTTAAACACTTATTGAATTTCTGCACTTCACTTTGTTAGTAGCACAGCGGAAGTATGAAAACAGAGTATGCAGAAAAAATAGAAAACAAAACAAACTAACACCACTAGCAAGATCGCTAACAAGGAGGGTTTACAAGGTTCGGGGATAACTTACCCCTACTCCTTGGCGTGCCCTTAAGGTGGACCATCCCTTGATCGTCGGCAGATCAAGCCCCGGTTAACACCGGATAGAAAGCAACCTCCTTCTCGGTGGAGAAACCTCTCCACAGCGTTTCAATCAAGGATATAGTTTTAAGCACAATGAAACACAAGGAAGATCTTACTTAGCACTTAGCAAAGACAAGAACACAGCAGGCTTCTCCAAGCTCCACCCAGCGACGATCTCACGCAAGAATCCCTTTCTCCGTGTCTTCTCGCTGTTGGACTTCAAGCCTCTTGTTCCTTCCTCCAAGTGCTCAAGCAAGGGGTGGTTGCTTCTCAGATCTCAACGGCTTGCTCAGGAATGATGGAACAGCAAGAACACAAGCACGTAGCAAGCCCAAAAACTTCACAGCAATACTGATTAGCAGAGTTGTTGAAGACTTCTCGCAACCGGCGCTTAAGTCTTCTCCACACAGCTCCAGGTCACCATCCCACAACAGCCTCCAGCTGCTCTCCTGCAACCACCAGCCACCACTGAGCCCTTCTGGAACTCCTGAGCTTCCCTCAGACCAGCCCCAGACAGCAGCTCTAGCCAGCGCCAGCGCCCGTTGCAACCTGGGATGGAAAACAGACAAACCTGCTCCAAGGAAAGACCACCATTGACTCTCCTTGAGTGTTTGAATCCTTCCCTGTCACCTGCAGCTTAATCAGTGGGTTAGAGCAGCATATCAAGTAAGAAATCAAGGATCAGACATCAGACACAGTGTATCAGATATGCTCAGACGCGATCAGAGCGTCTGACAATGTAATTTGAATTAAAGTGATCGGTCACCGGACCGATCCAGGGCTCGTGGGTCGGTCACCAGACCGATCCACCGCTTTGCTGGGACTCCCAGCTCTCGCGGCAACACAAGCTTGATCGGTCACCGGACCGATCAGAGTGAAGCCTGATCGGTCACTCAGACAGATCAGGTCTGATGAACAGTAATCCCGGAAATCAGATCCTAAGTCTTTGATCGGTCATCAGACCGTTCAGGAGCTGATCCGCGGGGGAACTCAACTCACTGTTCACTCCCTGATCGGTCACCAGACCGATCAGGAGCAAGGCAGTGAGGAAGCTGCCTGCTCCCTGATCGGTCACCGGATCGATCAGGAGCCAAGCAACAAGGCAACAACCTGCTCCCTTATCGGTCACCAGACCGATCAGACATCGCTGGATCGGTCACCAGACCGATCCACTAAGGAGCAGCGTGCCAACCTCCCTGATCGGTCACCAGACCGATCCAGGGACGCAGACCTAGCCTTCCAAGCTAGGATTTTTCCATCTAACCCTCCAAGTTGGGACTTTTCACCTAACCCTCCAAGTTAGGACTTTTCACCTAGCCCTCCAAGCTAGGACTTTTCACCCAACCCTTCCGAGTTAGACCTTTTCCACACCTAGCCCTCCAAGCTAGGATTTTTCACCTAACCCTCCAGTTGGGACTTTTCACTTAACCCTCCAAGTTAGGACTTTTCACCTAGTCCTCCAAGCTAGGACTTTTCACCCAACCTTCCGAATTAGGACTTTTCACCACCTGGCTTCACTCACCAGGACCCGACTTCACTCACCGGGATTTCCAACACCAGGACCCGGCTTCACTCACCAGGACCCGGCTTCACTCACCGGGATTTCCAACACCTAACCCTCCAGGTTAGGATTTCAATCATCCCATGCCTAATCCCCGATCAGGTCTTAATCATAATCAGAATCATAATCAACCTAAACTAAAATCGATGTCAACACCAAAACAACAATCAGGGCCAGACTGCATCAACAATCTCCCCCTTTTTGTTGTTTGACAACCCGATTTTAAGTTTAGGGATTCTCAATCAATTTCCTCAAATCCAGAATCATAGGGGAATCAGGATCCTCCCCCTATAGCATATCAATCCTAAACTTACCCAACCACACTCTCCCCCTTTGTCGAACACCGAAAAGGGTCTAGAGGGGCTATTAAGTTTAACCATACTCCCCCTCAACCCTAGGGGTATCCCAAAATAATAAAGATTTGATTGATTTTTGATAAACATATGAACACATATGACAAAAATAGGGCATGATAAATCAAGCATATGTATCATATGAACATGGCATCATAAGCATGAATGAGGCATATAAACAAATAGTGATCATGTGAACTCATATAAGCCAACATCCTAAGCATGATAAGGCAAGCAAAAGATCAGTGCATCCAACCAAACAACCAAACAGATGCATATCAATGCATCGAAGTCAAACAAGTATGACACAAGGCCAGAGAAGTCAAGTCACTAGGCATACAGCCTAAGAGTCATACAATCCAGGAGATCAGAAAGACAAATCACAAACAACCACAGAATATATCAGTCATCAGCGGGGGGGGGGGGTCAGCATGCATCGGATCATCCAGCGTATCATCAGCATCCACGGACCCAGGTGCAGCACTACCGGAAGGGGCATCCCCAGGAAATGTATGTCGGCGCCACTCACCGTACCAGGTTTGCTGCAACGTGCTAACCTCGGAGACAGTCGACTCTACTGATGTAAGTTTGCGATCGATGGATCAGAACTGTGAGCGGACCTCCTCACGGTAAATCTCTCGCAACTGAAAGTCATGCTGGAAGGTCTGATCCAGCTCTAAAATCTGCCAGCGCAGATTTGGCTCGGGCTCATCGTCGTAATCAGCAGCAGCATTGGTTGGCGCCTGAACCTGTGGACCTCCCCTCGGTAGCTCACCAAGAACCCTACCATCCTTCCACACCAACACCCGATCATGCTCCCTAACAATGATGCTGGACTTGGCAAATGCCTGCCGACCGAGTCTGCAATCTTGTTTCACCATGGGCATGGTCCTGCCCTTGGTGACATCTACACCTACTGACATAAGCCAATCGGTGATGACATGACCAAATGGCATGTAGACCGTGCGGTGACTCGGCTCGCGATAGGATAGGATGGACTGGAAGATGCTCTCCATGATATCGAAGTCCAAACGGCGGTGCATGCCGTAGAGCATCAGGCAGTGATAGGGTCGGATCTCAGTTAGGGGCTTGGAAGTGATTGGTAGGATACAATTTATGATAATCTTGAACAAGATGTAACTAGTGGGAGAGAGACGAAGTGCTGCAAAGGTAGGAAACTCAGGACCCAACTCATCGAGACCGGCCGAGCAGGGATGACCAAAGAAATACTGATATATGCCATCAGGAGTAACATCCGCGAACGGGGCCAATAGAGGGTCAGGAAGCTCGGGATAGATCGAATACAGGTTGGGTGATCATCTACCACCCAGATGTAACGCCCGTTTTTTTTCATAAAGCGGCGTTACGTTAACATACTTAAGGCATGTAGACATCATAAGGCAGCGGAATAACTTTAACTTATACATGCCCTACTAACATCCTTAACATAATGACATAGGAACCTTGACATATTGACTTCATACTTAAACATCATATCATGTCATATCATGTCATACTTAACATCATATCATAGAGTTCCATAAGTCATTATTCAAGCATTCAAGCATATAAGAGACCAAAGTCAAGTTCTAGCATAAACGATAAACATAGGGTTTCCTGGGCCAAGTCACTACCACACACATGATTTCTTGCCTTCCTGCTGCTTCCATCATTGTCCCCTTGAATGATCTGCGGTATAAGGAAATAAGACTATAAGCACATAGGCTTAGTAAGACTCTTTCCTACTCACAAAAACCATTCATCATCTCATAATGAGCACATAAAACATCAACATACTTAGTGCTCTACTTAGGACATAACAACTTGAATCATTTATCATATATTGAACATGGCATGATCATAAACATAAGTGAACATTCCTATCATGGCATGAGACATGGCATAAGCGTAAACATAGTAAACATTCTAAACATGACATACTACATGGTATAAACATAAACATCATAAACGTTCCTAGCATGGCATGATACATAGGCATACTTCTTATCATAGCATATGAGCATCCTGTTAACATAATCATGGCATAGATCAATTCTTCTCATGCATCTTTCTTAACATAAAGAGTAAGCATCAAGTCTTGTTACCATAGCATAATGCATAACATGAATGAATGCATGAGGGGAGTGCATATACATAAGGATGCTTAACTTTTTTTCTAAAACATACTTTTAAATGCTTAAACATATTCATCATATCATTGGGCCATGGCTTGTACCACATACATACATCATAAGCGCGCATCCCTAAGTAAGTACGAGATAGCTAGCCTCGACCTACTAGGGTAAGGACAGCATAGTTGGTAGTCCCCGAACCGAGGCGTTCTTAAGGTGCCCATCCCTATTGCACAGCTACGGTAGTGCCAGAACCGTGGACAGCATAGTCGGTAGTTCAGAACCGGGGCATTCTTAAGGTGCCCATCCCTTGGACCCATACTTCGGTCCGGTACAAGCCCATTCATAAAGTAAAATACTTTACATGCTTCATCATTCATAAGACATTCATGGCATTTTTAACATAACATAACTTGTTACGGCTCGGCCTGTCTACCGGCCCATTTACCGGTCCTCACGACCGTCGTACCGTCGATCATCGACCGTGCCGTTTAGCATATTTATGCCTTAAAGACATAAGCATCATCTTTCATTCATAACATGGCATGCATCTTCTTTCATAAACCATGGCATGCATCATCATTCATAAAACATGACATGCATCATCATTCATAAAACATGGCATGCATCATCCTTATCATGAACATAAACATAACATACTTATCATGGCATCATTCTTATCATGAACATAAACCTAACATACTTATCATGACATCATTCTTATCATAAACATAAACATAACATACTTATCATGGCATCATTCTTATCATGAACATAAACCTACAAAATAACATAGCATGGTTCTTAACATAACATGAGCATATAACATAGCATGGTTCTTAACATAACATGAGCATATAACATAGCATGGTTCTTAACATAACATGAGCATACATAGGTAGGACTTCCATAAACATGCTACCTACCATCCAAGTACATGGCATAAACATAAGACATTCATAAATAACCCTATTAAGCATGACATCCAATCATAAACATAAGACATAAAACATAAAACATGGTGCTTAAACTTAGGGTTATTGGTAACATGATTTCTACCACATGCTTGAACCTATACATATATATACTTCATAGTAAGCATAAACCATCATTCTTTGAACCCTAACTCCTTCCAAACCCTAAATTTCTTTGCTTGGCCGAAACCTATAGGGCTAGATTCCATCATTCCATTAATCATGTAACATAGCATAAGGTAAGGAACCAATCATACTTTACTTATAAGACCATGGGAGGCCATTAGGGCTCATAATTAGGGTTATCCCTAACCTTTAGCCCTCTTTCCATGTGCTGGCCGAAACCCTACAAGGCCATGGGTTCATGGAAAAAATTCCATAAAATCCCCAATCAAACATTAACACTAAACATACTCTACCATGAAGCCATTGGGACCCTTGCTTGAGGGAAATCCCTAACTTATTGCCCTAGGTCCAACTTGGCCGAAACTTATGGGGGTCACAATGCCTTGTAAAAGTTCACATAAGCCCCCCTCAATCTCCCTTATATCATGATAACACACAAACCACATGCTTGAGGGTTTAAGTTCAACTCTACCCATGGATTCATGGGATGGCCGAAACCCTAGGGGATCCTAGGGTACCCCAAAAATTCTCAAAAATTATATTTAATCTCTAAACATCATGAGAACATATTAGACAACATTATGAAGATTTTTATCATCATTATAGACCAAGAACCCATGGTGGCCGAAACCTATAAGGTTAGGTTCATGGGTTTCCTTTGGTTTTCCAACATAAACATCACATACAAGATTTTCATATCATGTAAATCTTCAAGAAAAATCATTATACCACAGGTGAGGGAGTCTTACATTGGTTGGTCTTGATTATAAACCTTAGATTTGAGAGAAGGATGGAAATCTTGTTGCCTCTTGACTACCCTTAGCCCTTGTACTCTTGTGAAAACCTTAGATCTTGGAGATGAAGCCTTGGTGGAACTTTTCCAAGGAAGAACTCCCTTTGAGGTGTTCGGCTAGAATGAGGAAGGAGGAGGAGAGGAAATGCAATTGAAGGAAGAAAGAAAGAAACTCCCAAACCCCCCTATTTATCACCCATTAATGAGGTAAATGAAGAGTCTCTCCATGACCCTTCATCTTCTTCTAAGCCTTAACCAATCTCCATTTCATTCCCTTATAACATTCCCTTGCTAGATGAGTTGGTTAAAGCATGCATGGTTGTACAAGAGGTCCAAGGTTTAATCCTTGGTAAATGCATAATTTTTTTCCACTTATTTTATTTTATTTTCCTAGTAATTTTTGAAAATCCTAAAAAAATTCCCCCATAATTATGTTAATATTTCTTATTAAAATCCCTTCATATTTCTATAAATTTTCACCTAAAATTCACCAATAATCATGGTACTAAAAAGCCCATATAAGGCCCATTAGTACTTAGTTTTCTCAATTTAATTGAGAAAATATGGATTTCTAGGCCAAATTTTATATAAATATTTCTAGGTCCCTCGGAAAATTATTTAGACATGCTCAATATTTTAAGAAAATATTAAGAGAATTTTCCGGGTCGTTACACCAGATACTCTGCTAGAATGTCATAGGAAAAATCAAGAGTCCTTTTGGCGACTCGAGTAGTGAACTCGAAGCCGCCTTGAGGACCCGGTTGGAGGTTGTTGTAAAACTCGGAGACAAGGTCATGATTGATTGGCCTCTCAAGGGTGAGGAGAAAGCCAAGATTGTAAGCAGTGACGATCTCCATGATCGAGGGACAATACTCAGTCAGGAAAGGAACATCTATCGATCGGCAGGGTAACAATTTGAAGGTTCATGATTGGAAAGCCTGCTCACAGGCAGCATTTGGAAAGCGGGAGCTCGAGGAAGGCTGAGGCCTTCTGGAGGGCGCAGATGAGGAAGGGGCTTTCCCCTTCGCGCTGCCCTCTGCGGGTTCTTTACCCTTTGATGATTTTCTAAAGATTTGAATTGGTCATAACACCAGATTTGATTAAGAGAAGTGAATCGAATCATGATATAGGTTAAGGTTTGATCAAAAGATAAGATATAATCAAAGACCCAATCAGAGAACATGATCAAGACACAAGAATGAAATCACATTCGATGGAGTTGATCATATGAACACAGGTTAATCAAGGACCCAAGACTAAATCATAGGAGAAATAACCAAGTAAAATAGAATTGATCAAGTAAGATGAGTTTAATCAATGAAAGTAAATGGTCATGGCAAGGAAGGGTCGCGGCCAAAATGTGAGTTCACGGCACAACATCAAAACATGGTTAGTGCAAATACAAAACCCATGAACTGATTCACAAAGTGAACTAACCAACAAAAACTTACTTAGGTGTCATGGAGAAAGTTCTTGAAGGTTGGAGAAAGAAATCGCGCGGAAGAAGGTCTCGGCGCAGAAAGCTTCAGCGAGACAAACTTGCCAAATACAGAGAGGAGCTCTCGCGCAGAGGAGACGGTAGGAGAGCACGGGCAGGAAAAGGGAAACCGCAGAGAGGCTCACGCGCATAGGAGGAAGTTGCTCGCACGGGATGAAGAGGCGCAAGTGAGGAGGTTCGGCGCTAGGGCTTGGGAGATGAGAAGTTTTCGCAGAGTTATTTGGTTGGTGGATCTGTCCACCAACCGAAATTTAATGCGGTTGAACGGATCACCGTTCGATCTAGGAGCACCCAGACCGATCAAGCTCTGGCCTGGTCTTGATCGGTCGGGTGACCGATCAGGCAGGATCCTGATCGATCGGATGATCGATCAGGAAGCAATCATTAGGGTTAGATGATTTTCGAGAAGCCCTCCTGATCGGTTTCTGGACCGATCACCACAGGGTGCCGGATCGGTCTGGGGACCGATCCAGGCAAGCACAGAGTGTTTGATCAGGATTTCGTTAAGTCTCTGTGACCCCTCTGATCGGTTTGTGAACCGATCCCAACAGGATGGAGCCAGATCGGTCCGGTGACCGATCAGGGTTCCTGAAATTCCCAGATACGATCTGAGACTTTCAGTTTCAGACTTTGACACATTTTCTGAAAGGATTTGATGAAAGATATCAATCTTGGAAGTGATCCCTTGACTATAATTGATCCCTAAACAAGGATCAAAGGTCCTTATAGCTTCAATAATCACTTTGCTCTACCCAAGTGGAGTCAAACTCAATCAACAATCATTCAAACAAGTTTTAACCAAGATTGTGCCAAATTCAAGTTTCCAATCATGTTTCCTTGATTGGAATGTCCAAGTATGATCATGGAGCCAAATACACATGTGTTATGCATTGGTTTTCCCCATACTTGGTCACCGAAGTGATTTTTATCTCGTTAACTTAATTTCTCAAGGGATGCAATGACATTTTGAGAAATTGAGTTGATCCTAACATCTCACCCCATTTCTAGCAAACAAAAACGTTTTGGTAAACCTTATAGTTTGTGTGAGATGTCCCCAAAGTTACCCAATTGTATCTCAACAATTAGAACTTATCATGAAGGGTTTTCGATGCATTTTGAAATTTATGAAGCACGACACATTCCCAACTCCCTTCTTAAGAAGCTAAACTCATTTTCGGGGAGTGGTTTAGTGAAAATGTCAGCGAGGTTTGACTTGGATTCTACATGTGAGAGTACAATATCTCCCCTAGCAACATGATCCCTAATGAAGTGGTGACGCACTTCAATATGTTTGGTCCTAGAATGATGGACTGGATTCTTGGTTAGATTAATTATGCTAATGTTGTCACACAACACTTACACACTTTTGTAACTCAATCCATTGTCCTCTAGAGTGTGAATCATCCACAACAATTGTGATACACTCTCTCCCATAGCAATATATTCTACCTCGGTCGTGGAGAGAGCAACACAATGTTGCTTCCGACTTGACCAACTAACTAAAGATGATCCCAGAAATTGGCAACCCCCACTTGTGCTTTTCCGATCCAACTTACATCCAGCGTAGTCGGAATCGGTATAGCCAATTAAATCAAATGATTCGGTACGGGGGTACCAAAGACCGACTCCAATTGTGCCTTTCAGATATCTCAAATTTCTCTTAACAGCGATTAGATGAGATTCCTTGGCATAAACTTGATACCTAGCGCACATACCCACAGCGAAAAGAATATCAGGTCGACTAGCTGTGAGGTATAGCAAACTCCCTATCATGCTTCGATATTGAGTCAAATCAACGGGTTTACCACTCTCATCATTATCTAATCTTGTATTTGTAGCCATGGGAGTGGTTACCTCTCTTGAATCACTCTATTGAATTTTCGAAGCATTTTTTGTGTGTATTTTGATTGGTGCACATGGATACCATCGCGAGTTTTCTTGATTTCGAGTCCAAGGAAGAAAGTTAACTTCCCCACTAGACTCATTTCAAATTCACTTTCCATGTGTCCAATGAATTCATTTAAATAGCCCTTGTTGTTTGAGCCACAAATTATGTCATCGACATATACTTGGGCCACAAAAATATTGTCACCATCTCTACGTAGAAATAGTGTAGGGTCTATTTGACCTCTAACGAAGCCTTTGTCAATTAAAAATGTCGACAACCGCTCGTACCAAGCTCGGGGTGCTTGTTTAAGGCCATAAAGTACCTTTTTGAGCTTGAACACGTGGTTTGAGAATTCGGTACTCTCAAACCCCGGAGGTTGTTCCACATAGACCTCTTCTCTAATCAAACCATTTAGGAAGGCCGATTTGACATCCATTTGATATAATTTGAAACCCCGATGTGCTGCAAATGCAAGCATCAACCGGATGGATTCTAATCGTGCCACGGGAGCATAGGTCTCATCATAATCAAGGCCTTCAACTTGACTGTAGCCCTTGGCTACTAAGCGTGCCTTGTTTCTAATGATTTCTCCCTTATGGTTCAATTTGTTTTTGAAGACCCATTTGGTTCCAATGATGGTGGTCTTCTTAGGTCTAGGGACTAAGTCCCAAACTTGACTCCTCTCGAATTGACCTAGTTCATCTTGCATTGCAATGATCCAATCGGGATCATTTAATGCTTCATCAATTTTTCTAGGTTCAATTTCAGAAGTTAAGGCAACTTCATTAGCCTCATTCCTAAAGAATGACCTAGTTCTAACCCCATGATAGATGTCTCCAATAATTTGATCTTGGGGATGACTAAAGGCTAATCTAGTTTGCCTTGGTATTGGTGGTGCTTCTTGAATGGGTTCACTAGACACAAGGTCAGCCTCAGGATCCGGCTGATCTATGGGTTGTCTAGGCTTACCGTCATTTGATTCATCACCATCAACAACATTTGGAGTTTCACCCAAACTTAGTCTCCTAAGTTCGAGTTGAACCTCATCTTCTGGTTGTCCATTGACTTTTGGAATTTCTTCAAAGACAACATCAGAAGATTTTTCAACTAATCTAGACTTCTTATTGTAGACTCGATAGGCTTTGCTAACGAGGGAGTACCCGACTAGTATCCCTTCATCAGCCTTTACCGTGAACTTTCCAAGGTGGTCCTTGGTGTTTAGAATGAATACGTTACAACCAAACACCCTACGGTGTTTAACTGTAGGTGATTTTCCAAACCAAAGTTCATGAGGAGTCTTTCCTACAAACCTATGGATGAGGACTCGATTTTGCACATAGCAAGCTGTATTTACAGCTTCAGCCCATAAGTAACTCGGTAGTGAGTACTCATTAAGCATGCTTCGTGCAGCCTCTTGTAGAACACAGTTCTTCCTCTCTACAACACCATTTTGTTGTGGTGTGCTAAGAGTGGAGAACTCATGCCTATACCCTCTATCTTGACAAAATTCTAAAAACCGTTGGTTTTGAAATTCACCTCCATGATCACTTCTAATTGTCTTAATTGTTGATGATTTTTCATTTTCAACTCTTCTACAAAAAGAAATGAAAACATCTAAGGTTTGGTCCTTATATTTTAAAAAGTAAGTCCATGTATATCTAGTAAAATCATCAATGATAACAAAGCAATATCTACTTCCATTCAATGATATGATAGTACTACAATCAAATAGATCCATGTGAAGTAAATCTAAAGCAGTAGATGTACTTACAGCGCTTTTACCTTTATGTGCAGATTTTGTTTGCTTACCAATTTGACATGCATCACAAAGTTTGTCCTTTTCATACTTGATGCTTGGTAAGCCACGAACTAATCCCTTGTTGGCCAATTTCCGGATGTTCTTCATGTTCACATGTGCTAGCCTCCGGTGCCAAAGGGTAGACTCTTCTTCTTTTGACATGAAACACTTAGCAGAAACATTAGTAGCACTTTTAAATGAAACTTGATAGATATTGTCTACTCTTGCTCCTACTAGTACTGTGTCCAAGGTGTCATGTTGTCTAACTAGACATTGACTTGGTTGAAAATCAATTGTGTAACCCGTGTCACACAATTGACTGACACTTAGGAGATTAAAAATCATTCCCTTAACTAGAAGGACATTTGAAATTCTAAGACATTCGAATATTTGAATGTCTCCTATTCCTATGACCTTAAGACTACCATTGTTACCAAATGAAACATTACCTCTACTTTTCTTGTGAAGTGTGGTAAACAATGATCTATCCCCGGTCATGTGTTTGGAGCATCCACTATCAACGAACCAAGATGATAGATGCTCCCCCTCAATCATAACCTACACAATTTGAAAAATAGAAGTTTTAGGTACCCAAACCTTGGGACCTAAAACATCAACTAAACAAGACTTAGGCACCCATGCCTTGACAACTTTCTTTTGAACCTTGGGTGTCCTAGATTGTCTCATATCAGCCCTAGACATAAGAGACACACATGAAGGTTCTTTGGGTCGGTAACCAATACCGGCCCTATTGTAAACTGCCCTTTGGGCATTGAAGTTCATGTCTAGGGTCTTAGAGCTAGTTAAGAACTTCTCAAGAATATTCTTAAGCTTCTCAACTTCACTCTTCAATGATTTGTTCTCTTCTTCTAGCAATTCATCATGCAAATCATCTACATCCTCAACCTTAGAGGATTTCAAGTGTTCAACCTCAAGTTTCAATGATTTAATTTCATCCTCTAACATTTCAACATGCAAGTCATCTATGTTATCATCCCTAGATGCTTTCAATTGTTCAATTTCTAATTGTAATGATTTGACCTTATTCTTTGACTTCTTTAACATATTGGTTAAACATGTAATAGCTCTATAACATTTCTTAAGTTCGGGAGAAGTTACCTCTTTATCATCCGAAGATAATGAAGCCGCGTTTGAGGAGTTGGATGATTCATCACTGCTTTCCTCTCTAAGAGCCATGAGTGCCACATGTCTTGTGCTCTTCTCCTCCTACTCTTCATCGGATGAGCTTGAGGAGGATTCATCCCAAGTGACCTTCAAGGCCTTTTTCTTCTTCTTGGATTTTTCTTCTTTCTTTTTGGATTTCTCCTTCTTCTTCTTTAGCTTCGGGCATTCATTCTTGAAATGCCCTTTCCTACCACACTCATAGCAAGAAGCATTAGTCTTATCAAGTTTAGCTTCACTAGGATTACCTTTACCATTGAAGCGTCGACCCCTTCTCATCATCCTTCTCACAAAATTCGCCAACTCGGAGGATGAGGAGCTGCTGCCATCTTCCTCAGAATCGGACTCGGATTCGGAAGAGGATGAAGATGAAGAGACTTCCTTCTCCTTTTTCTTCTTATTGGATCGTTCCCTTGCAACTAAGGCAATCCCCTTCTCCTTGGGGCCTTTGTTAGCCATTTCATGCAATTCCATTTCACAAAAAAAATCATCTAACTTAACAATGGATAAATCTTTGGAGACTTTGTAGGCATCCACCATGGATGACCACAAAGCATTCCTTGGAAATGCTTTTAGTACATACCTCACAAGGTCGCGATTCTCGACCTTTTCATCAATCAAATGAAGCCCATTGAGGACTTCCTTGAACCGACTATGTAGCTCACTTACCGATTCATTTTCCTTCATGGAAAAGTTTTGTAATTGGTTGAGAAATAAATCCCTCTTGGCGATTCTTGAATCTCGGGTGCCCTCGTGGAGTTCGATGAGCTTGTTCCACAAGTCCTTTGTACTTGTGAAAGGACCAACCTTGATGAGTTGGTCTTTGTTCATGTCGCATTGTAGAGTGACAACCACCTTTGCGTCAGCTTCACTCTTCCGAGTTTGTTCAGCCATCCACCGCAAAGACTCAAGTTCTTTGCCTTCATCATCCTTTGGAGGGATGAAGTCCTCCTTCACCGCGAACCAAGTGTTGATATCCATCTTCAAGTAATATTCCATCTTCGATCTCCAATATTGGAAATCTGCGCCATCGAAGAATGGAGGTCAGGTGGTGGAAAAGCCTTCTCTCAACGCCATGGATGTAGCTCTCGGTTGTTAATCTGCAAAAACAGAGCCCCAAGCTCTGATACCACTTGTTGGAACCCGGATGGCTAGAGAGGGGGGGGGTGAATATAGCCAATCACTTGGACTTTAAACACTTATTGAATTTCAGCACTTCACTTTGTTAGTAGCACAGCGGAAGTATGAAAACAGAGTATGCAGAAAAAACAAGAAACAAAACAAACTAACACCACTAGCAAGATCGCTAACAAGGAGGGTTTACACGGTTCGGGGATAACTTGCCCCTACTCCTTGGCGTGCCCTTAATGTTGGTGCAATCTTGGTTAGGTCAGGGTTGACCTAGTTTGACTAGGCTCGGGTGAGCTTAAGTCTGACTAAGCTTGGTAAGCTTGAGTTTGGATGTTTCGATGTTTGATAATGATGTTTGATAATGATGGAGAATGTCATATGATGTTTGAATATCGTATGATGTCAAGTGGGTCAAGGTTGACTGGAGGCTTGAAGGAAAAGACCTAGTGGGACTAGGCACACCTAGTGGGACTAGGTGAAGTCCAGGTGGATCGGGGAGATCGTACGCTGACATGGGAAAAGACCTAGTGGGACTAGGCACACCTAGTGGGACTAGGTGAAGTCCAGGTGGATCGGGGAGATCGTACGCTGGCATGGGAAAAGACCTAGTGGGACTAGGCACACCTAGTGGGACTAGGTGAAGTCCAGGTGGATCAGGGAGATCGTACGCTGGCATGGGAAAAGACCTAGTGGGACTAGGCACACCTAGTGGGACTAGGTGAAGTCCAAATGGATCGGGGAGATCGCATGCTGGCAAGGTGGAAGTCTACAGAGAGACTTGACCTAACTCGAGGGTTAGGCGAATCTGGTTGGGAACCAGGTTAAGTCCGAGCTGGGAGCTAGGCAGTAGAAATCCAGGTTGGTCAAAGGGGTTGACCGGACACTTGGTAGGGGATCCTAGGCTTGTGAAAACAAGATAGGTTGGACTCAATCTATTGGGTAATCGATTGGGTGAATCGATCAGGTGATCGATTAAGGCAGTTTGCGCGAGAGGACAGAAGGGCCCTGAATCGATTGGGCAATCGATTCAGGGTATCGGTAATCGATTGGCTAATCGATTACGACAGTTTGCGCGAGAGAACAAAAGAGTTCTGAATCGATTGGGTAATCGATTCAGGACACTCGTAATCAATTGACTAATCGATTACGGTTCGAAAACTAGCCGTTGAACGGCTAAGTGTGAAGTGGTAATCGATTGGGTAATCGATTCAGAAACCCTAGGCGTCGGATATAAGGGCTTTCGTTCAGGTTTGAGCCGAAGAACTTCTTCCTCCTTCCACGCCATCTCAAGAGAAGCTTTGGGGCTTAGTGTTGCTGCACTTCCAAAGTTCTAGAGGCGATCACAAGCTTGAAGATAGCAAGGAAAGCAAAGTGTGAGCTTATCATTGTAAATCTTGTAAGATTTCATCTTGTATTTGCTTGATTCTTGTTGTATCTTTATGAAAGCTTGTAAGAGGTTTCTCCACCTCAAGAAGGAGATCTTTTATAGTGCATGAGAGAGTGAGGAGAGTGAATCCTTGGATTAGTCACCCGGCCGGGGTGGATACCAAGTAAAATCCTATGTGTTAGCATTGCTTGAAGTCTTCCGCCGCGACAAATCATCTACAAGCAAATCGGAGCTAATCACCCCCCCTCTAGCTCGTTTACCGGCCCCAACAAGTGGTATCAGAGCAAGGTTGCTCTTCTTTGGACTCATCGCCAAGAGGGCAAGAGCTAGAGGAAGTAGAAGAAGTTGGAAGAAACCCTAATTTCAAGAAGTCATCATCAAGAGGGTTCTACTTCAAAAATGGAGTTTGGCTACGACATCCGAGCACCTCCACCATTCGACAAGGCAAATTTCGATCTTTGGAAATCAAAGATTGAAAATTACTTCATGATGGAGATAGAGCAATGGTTTGCTCTAATGGAAGGTTTTGAAGCTCCAACAAGCTCAAAAGGAAAGCTTCTCAAGAAAAGCAAATGGAATGAGGAGCAAATCAAGAGATGCGAGGCCAACTACAAAGTGACCAAGTTATTGGTCAATCTATTGCCAAGCACCGTCTTGGACAAAATTAGGGAATTTCAAGACGCCAAAGAGCTTTGGAGCAAATTGGCAAAGCTTCATGAAGATCCCTCCACTGTACCAAGTCAAGACAAATCCGAAGAGGGAGATTCATCAAATGAAGAGGACTCGGAAGTTGAGAGATGCTCAACATCCGGGGAGGAAATCCAAGAAGCTTTGGCCGAGGAAGAAAAAGAAGAAGTATCTACTTCCGGATCAAGTGAAGAATCATGCAACACCCCTACAAGTAAAGGTATAAAAATTTCAATTTGTAAAAATAAAGATCATATCATTTGCTTTGAGTGTAGGGAAAAAGGGCACTATAAGAGTAAGTGTCCCAAATTGGTCAAGAAGAAGGTGCTAGTGACACCCAAGACCAAGGAGCAGCTAAAGGAAGTTGGCCCCAAAGTAAAGAAGGATAAGAAGCACATTGTGTGCTTCTCATGCAAGCAAAAGGGACATTATCGGAATCAATGTCCAAAGGGGAAGGATCCGACCAAGGCAAAAAGGAGGAGCTCAAATCAAGGGGGAGCCTCCAAAGTCAAGACTAAGGTACCATTAGGTAATGATACTTACTTAAATCATGATAATATGCATGCTAGAAATAATTATTATCATTTTAATGCTATTTATCATGAAAATAGGAGGTATGAGAAACCTAAGGAAAAATATAGAGCCTTCCATGCTAGGTCTACCACACCTAAGGATATTAGATCATTTAAGGATAGACCTACCCAAAACAAGGCCAAGAAGAACAACCATCAAGGCTATATTAGAAAACCAAGCCTTGATGAGGTAATGATTGAAAATCAAGTTTTGAGGTCAAAACTTGATAAATTGGAGAAATCCCTTAAGAAAATAGAAAATCTATTTAAGGGATAAAAAATTCAAAACCTAGATTTAGGAAATCAAGGACCCTCTAGGAGTAAGAAAGATTTGGGATACAAACCTAAAACCAAGGATGATGGTCCATCCTATCATAGAGTCCCATATAGATATAGAACTCAATCTAGGTCAAGAAGTCAAGTCAAGGCCACAAGGGAAGCCATCCCTAGAGTTGACCAAGACAAGATCAACATGACTAAGACTTTGGAGAAGTCTAAAAAGGTCATTAGGAAGGTATCAAGGGAAGTTATCCCTAATGAATACCTAGAACACCCAAGGAGCTCTAATAGGTTTTGGGTTCCTAAGAGTGTGTTCGCCACACCCTAGATAAATCTAGGGAGTGTCAACTCAAATTGGAAGGGTAGTTAATGTTGGGAACGAGATGGCTAGAGAGGGGGGGGGGGGTGAATATAGCCAATCACTTCTTCTTTGAGGAGTTATCAGATTTCTGCACTTGACGTGATTAATAGCACAGCGGAAAACAAAACTTGCAGAAACTAAAAACCAAAAACCTAACTAGCAAGATTAGCAAGATCGCTAACAAGGAGATCTTACAAGGTTCGGGGATAACTTGTCCCAACTCCTTGGCGTGCCCTTAAGGTGGGCGATCCCTTGATCGTCGGCAGATCAAGCCCCGGTGAAACCGGATATGAAGCAACCTCCTTCTCGGTGAAGAAACCTCCCCACAGTGTGTTTCAAACAAAGATATAGAATGAGCACAAAGAAACAACAAGAAGGATCTTACTCAAACACTTAGCAAGGACAAAGACACAGCAAGCTTCCCTGAGCTCCACCCAGTAGCGATCTCACGCAAGAACCCTCTTCGTGTCTTCCCACTGTCGGACTCCAAGCCTCTTGTCTTCTCCTTCAAGCGCTCAAGTATGATGATTGCTTCTCAATAGCTTGCTCAGAATGATTGAAGAACTCAAGAACAGCAAGCTTGTCACGCAGGAACTCAGAAGCACAAAAAACTGAAGAAGTAATGCTAAACTCAACTTCTCTCGTTCCTTTTGTTTCTCTGCCAAGCGACAGGTGATCTCATCTCCAGCAGCCTACCGCTGCCTTACTGCCAACGCGCCAGCTACACTGAACCCTAACTAAACTTCCTGAGCTCCCTCAGCCAAGCTTCAGTCAGCAGCTTCAGTCCTGCATCCAGCCGTTGCAACCTGTGTGGAGAAAGGGACAAACCTGCTCCAAGGAAAGCTCTCTTTGACTTCTCCTTGAGAGTTTGAATCCTCCCCTGTCACCTGAAACTCAATCAGAGTATTAGAGCAGTAAATCAAGCAGCATATCAAATATCAGAGAGAAGTGGCAGCGAATCGGTTGTGTTCAGACGCGATCAGAGCGTCTGACAATACAATTTGAATTAAAGTGATCGGTCACCAGACCGATCAGAGAGCCTCCTGATCGGTCACCAGACCGATCAGGCTGGTTCCAGACCGATCAGGCTCCGTCCTGATCGATCCCCAAGGCTCAATCAGAAATCGCGATTTCTTTGAGATTCCCCTGGACCGATCACCAGACCGATCCACCTTTATATTGGGCGATTTCTGAGTCTCGCAGGCTAAGCCCTCTGATAGGTCACCGGACCGATCAGGAAGACTCCTGATCGGTCACCAGATCGATCAGAACCTTACCAGACCGATCAGGCTCCGTCCTGATCGATCTTAGAGAGGAACCTGCGACACTTGATCGTTCTCCGGAACGATCTCCACAGTGATCCTGATCGGTCACCAGACCGATTAGGAGCAGTTCAGCAAGAGAACTCAACCTCACTGCTCGCTCCCTGATCGGTCACCAGACCGATCAGGAATAAGTCAATGGGTGAAACGCATACTCCCTGATCGGTCATCAGATCGATCAGGAGCAACACAGTAGGTTCCCAACCTCACGGTGTGCTCCCTGATCGGTCGCCCGACCGATCAGTCATCGCTGGATCGGTCACCAGATCGATCCATGAAGGAGCAACGTGCCAAAATCCCTGATCGATCACCAGACCGATCCAGGGACTCAAACTCAGCCCTCCAAGCTAAGTTTCCATCCACCTTAGCCCTCCAAGCTAAGGATTTTCCATCTAACTCTCCAAGTTGGGAATTTGCACCTAACCCTCCAGGTTAGGACTTTTCACCTAGCCCTCCAAGCTAGGACTTTTCACCTAGCCCTCCAAGCTAGGACTTTTTGTTAGTGATATGAGAGAAGTGTCCTAAGGCAATCGCCTTATGGTGTAAACATTTATATTAATAAATGATAATTCACTATTTGAGTATACATGTTTTGTGTATTTGATTGGGATCTTAAACTCATCTACTGAATGTCCGCAATACAACTCACAGCATAAGAGAATTTGTGATGGGATCACAACTAGTGATTATCTCTAATGTGCAATTGTGAAGTATTGAAATTATCCCTAGTCGATGAATTGATAAAAACGGACACTATCAATTCTGTTGAGACTAGCATGGGTTATTCTCTAATCAGCTGATTTTCACTGGCTGGTGACATTGGGATGTCCGGTGATAAACATGGATGCTAGTTAAGGGAACTAGTTCATTGGAGTGACTAGCTGTAAGACTTCATATGGGAATCTACATGTAGATATGTCAATGAAGTTCTTACTGCGGCTTAAGTGCGATATTCATTTGACTTGCGGTGTTCAAGTCATCTTGGTCATGGAGACTTATACTTTAACATATTAAGCAAGCATCTCCAAGGAGGTGTGGACCCAAGATGATTGGGTATAAGCCGAGGTGCCCAAAGATGTTTGAACAGCCTACAAAGGATTCACCACTCCTTGCGAGGAGTTGTATACCCAGGCCTATCGTCGGATTGTTACTCAAAACCTCTGGCCAGAGTATATCATGTTTAGAGTGCGAGTCTCTTAAATACATGAGAGTAATTAGAAATCCAAAGGACGAGAAAGACACTACTTGGGCTAGGTGTGACGTAGTCAGCCTAGTGGGGACTGACACCATAGACCGTGTCCTGAACCAAGTGGGTATAAGGTGGTGAAGGGAATGGGGCACGACTCATTAGAGCTGCTGAAGGGTTTCAGAATAATTTCTTCTGAGGTCAAACCGTTGATCTTTCGATTAATTGGGGATCATGATGTACTACTAGGTACCACTCATGATCGTTCTATAATTGGTTGATTATAGACGACCAACATAAATCGAAAGCCTATTTAGTCACACGCACTACGAGTAATCCGAGGGATTTAAAACGAGTTGAAAATTGGATTTTTCGATCAAGAGAAATAAGTTGAATCTGAGTTAATCAGAGGCGCAATGGAAGCTAAAAATAGCTGAGTCTTTTGAAGGCTTTTTGGGCGAATTAAATGGGTTTAATTCGCGACCGGTTCGGGTTGTTTTTGGCCGACCAAAGAGGGTGTCCACCCTCTTGGTATTGGCCGGCCATTAAAGGGAGAAAAACCAATTTAATTGGTTTAATTAATAAAATAAATTTAGTGTAATTTATTTTATAAATTATGGATAAATAAATTTGTATAAAGAAATTTATATAAATAAATTTGTAGAAATTTATTCTTTTTATGGAAGTTAAAATAATCCATGAATTGGTTTATTTTAATTTTATAAAATCAATTATGAATTGATTTTTCCATAATAAGAAAGTTTATAAATTTTTTATAAAATTTATTCCATAATTTAAAGAGAAGAAGAATTTGTTTTATTATAAATTAGTTATAATAAGACTCGGCTTAAACGGAATAATTAATAAGAGAATTTATAAGATAAATTTCTTATAACTAATTCCGTTAATTCCGTTAAGAGGGAGACTTAGCAAAGGAGTTGCTACTATATAAAGGAACCAAAGGCAAGCCCTTATTACGATTTACTAATTGAGATTAGTGACTTCCTCTCTCCCTCTCTCTTATTCTCTTCTCCCTCTCCTTTCCCTTAGGGCCGGCGCCCTTCTTGGAGAATTAGGGCCGGCTCCCACCTTCCTTGCTAGGGCCGGCGCACCCTATCAACACCAAGCAAGGTTGCCGTGAGCTTCAAGAAGAAGGAGAAACGAAACAAGAAGAAGAAGAAGCGGATAGTGACTCCTCTCTTCCCGGAATTCGATTCCATTTTCTTGGTGGTTAGTTTCCCTTTCCTCTCTTGATCTTTCTTGTTGTGCCTATAGAGAATCTAGTAGTTCTCGTCGGCGCAAAACTCATGACTTTGCGAAGTCATCCCGAAGAGAACTCGGCGTGGACGCGAATAGAGGCGGAGCTTCCAAGGGACGCTACGGTTGGATCTCGTCCCTTACTTCGAGTTACGAGAGGTATAATGTAAATTAGTTTACTTTTCCGCATAGTTTTATTTTATGATTATGTCAACACACTATAAGGTTGCATGCTAGATACGAAGTTAAAATAATTTAGGAAATTATTTTATGCAAATTCTTCCGCTGCACGTAAAAATTTAAAATTTTACGAACTCGTATCCTTGTCAACATGCACCCGGTCCCAACAGTGGTATCAGAGCCGGTTAGTGTTCGACATAATCGTATAATTGTTTTGTGGAAAACTTTGTCATGATCTCAATTTCGGAAAAAATTTTCAATTATGGAAACTTTCAAATTATAATAAATTTTAGATTTAGGAATTTCAAAGTTTGGAAATCCTCATGAAATTTCGCAAACGTTTGAAATTTTCTAGTTTCTGAAATTTTATAATAATTGTGAAAACTTCCCATCTTTGGAAACTTTCTAATTTTGGAAAATTTTCTATTTTAGAAATTTTCCAATTTTAGAAATATGTAAGTTTTCTTTGTACCAGAAACTTACAATTATTCTGAAAACCTATTTTTGAAATCTCGCAATTTTGGGCACTTTCTTGTTAAGAAAGTCTAGACAAATTCATGGACAGTTAATTGACAATTAAATTTGAATTGGTTTTTAAATTGACAACAAAATTCTTTATTTTGGATTGAGCCTCGGGGAGCCGTCCAATTTAAAGTTAGTTGTTGTAATTTAATTTCCCAATTTTTAATTGAAGTTGTCATGTTTGATTTGGATTGAGCCTCGGGGAGCCGTCCAATTGGATTTACAACACATTACTTTTCTTTGGGTATCTGAGCCTCGGGGAGCCACCTTTAGAAAACGATTTGTTGTAATTAATCAAATCCATGAATAAAATATGTTTTAGGAGGTGATGCTCTTACATATTGTTGTCTCCAAAATTAATTAGGAAAATGGTTTCCTATAGAGTTTTCTTAAATGAGATTTTCATGAAAATAATATGTAGTTGAATTAAGGGATTTGTCTCTTAATTTAATAAGATTTGATTTAGAGAAATCAAAGTCTTGAACATATTATTTCCGAAATTGATTATGACAATTTAGGAAAATGTTTCCCAAAATAATTCCTTTAATATAGTATGAAATTAGAATTAGGAAATCCGGTTCCTAATTCAATTAATGAGACTTGATAACTTAAGTCACATACATACTTTATTAAGGAAATCGTTAGTCATGACATATGTCATGAATGTGCTTAGAAAAGATGAGACCCAAAACCCCTTATAAAATATTAAGGCTAACACCTTCCATTAATATGGTTAGAATCGGAGTTTTGTTTCTCGCTTGGGTTGATGGACACATCCATGCCCGACTTGAACCTCAACATGTTCAAACCATGGAATTAGTTTATAAATAATATAGTTGGAGTCAGAGGTCAATCCTTAGTTTTGGTTGTTGGACACATCCAAGCCTGACTAAACGGTTGAATGAGCTCCAACCATATTAAAACTATTTCTTGATTAATGGGTCAGCCTTAAGCTTGGAGCATCGATTTGTTGTGCCACAGCCAAGGTCGATGTAAAGAGAGGTGCAGTTGGGTGCTATGTATAATGTTGCATACTTGTTAATGAGTTAACAACCCAATGATTTATGCAAACATTCAATTAGTTGATAGCATAAAGTGATAGTTACATATATGTTATGTGTAATCGGTATAATTACCTACCTTCATAGCTAAGAAAAACTTGATGGCCACAGTCATGGTTGTTCTTATCTATGGTTGGATATCAACCTATTTGGAGATGTTCCTACGATCTCCCGAATTGATAATAAGGGTGACTCAATTCGTAAAATAAATAGGATTTAATTTATGTATGATGATACATTCTTTAATCATTCTTCTCACATAATCTCAATTTGTATTTCTAGGTTAATCACTCGATCATGTCTTCACTGAATCTGCGTTCCATTTTGGACACCAATAAACTGACCGGGCCGAACTTCATGGACTGGCTTCGAAACCTGAGGATAGTCCTCAAGGCAGAAAAGCTTGCTTATGTCCTTGAAAATCAACTTCCCGACCGTCCTCCAGAAAATGCAACTCCAGACCAATTGTTGGCCTATCAGAAACATGTGACCGATTCTGAACTTGCAAGTTGCATCATGCTAGCCTCTATGGTACCTGAGCTACAGAAGCAGCATGAGCATATGGATGCTTATACCATCATCTTCCATCTTCATGAGTTGTTTGAAGAGCAGGTGAGATCCGAAAGGTTCGAAGTCTCCAGACTCCTCTTCACCTCCAGGATGCAAGAAGGCACTTCTGCCTCACAGTTCGTGTTAAAGATGTTGGGGTACATTGAGCGACTGAGCACACTCGGTTTTGCAATGGATCATGAACTAAGTATTGACTTAATTCTGAATTGTTTGCCCAAAAGTTGTTCACAATTTGTGATGAACTATCGGATGAACAAGCTGGAGACTACCATTCNTCATCTACGTTAACTCACATCCCTCCGCATAATTTGTTACAAACCCAGTAATCGCCTTTATAGTCCACCCAGTTACGGGTGACGTTTGACGAAGCCAAAGTACGTAACTCCTTATGTAGGGAACTATGGTAACTTCAGGTCTAGGACTATAGTCATACTAATAGTCTCATGAGAAAGTATATGACACTCATATAACGATCCATGATACTTTCTCATGGCGGGCCATTCAGTAATAATTCTCTAATGTATACCCATGTGTCAACTTGATATCTCATATCCATGACTTGTGAGATCAAGTCATCATGTTGACCTACATGCTAGTCTCTATGCATTAACATTGTCCTTGAATGTTAATACTTGACTAGGAATAATTAAGAGTAGTGTTCTCTATATCATCTCACTATCGATTCAACTAATCGATTGATATAGATAAGAACCTTCTACTCAAGGACGTTATTATACTAAGTTATTTGGCACCAATACACATAAGTACAATAACCATAAGAAATGCCTTTATATATAAGAAATATATATACAAGAATATGATACAATGAGTCCAAAAAAGTAATCATCATATGATTGGCTCTAGGGCTCTCACTAACAATCTCCCACTAGCACTAGTGCCAATCGCTGTAGTATCTAATACCCAATGACCTAGTGTGACCATCATGCTTCATCTGTGCCAAAGCCTTGGTCAAGGGATCTGCGACGTTAGCCTCTGTGGGTACTCTGCAAATCTTCACATCTCCTCGATCGATGATCTCTCGAATGAGATGGAATCGCCGTAGTATGTGTTTGGTCCGCTGGTGTGAGCGAGGTTCCTTAGCCTGCGCAATAGCTCCATTGTTGTCACAATAGAGCTCTACGGGATCAGATATGCTAGGAACCACCCCAAGCTCAGTGATGAACTTGCGGATCCAAACTGCCTCCTTTGCTGCCTCTGATGCAGCAATATACTCAGCTTCTGTTGTAGAATCTGCAACTGTGTCCTGCTTCGAACTCTTCAGCTCACAGCTCCGCCATTCAAGCAAAACACGAACCCTGACTGCGATCTGTAATCATCCTGGTCGGTTTGGAAGCTGGCATCAGTGTAACCCTTTACAACTAGATGCTCATCGCCTCCAAATATCAAAAAATATTCCTTAGTCCTTCTCAAGTACTTAAGATATTCTTGACGCTATCCAGTGACGTTCACCTGGATCTGACTGGTACCTGCTCGTCATGCTCAAAGCATACGAGACATCAGGACGAGTACATAACATGGCGTACATGATGGATCCTATGGCAGAAGCATAAGGGATCTTATCCATGCGGTCTCTCTCCTCTCTAGAAGAGGGACTCTGAGTCTTCGAAAGACTCACACCATGTGACATTGGCAGAATTCCTCTCTTGGAATTCTGCATGGCAAAACGTGTAATACCGTATCGATGTATGTACTCTGACTTAGGCCAAGCAATCTCTTAGATCTATCTCTATAGATCTTAATGCCTAGAATGCAGGCTGCTTCACCTAAGTCCTTCATTGCGAAACAAGTCCCCAACCAAGTCTTCACAGACTGTAGCGAAGGGATGTTGTTCCCAATGAGTAGTATGTCATCCACATACAAGACTAGGAAGACTACTGTGCTCCCACTAACCATCTTGTAGACACAAGGTTCATCTTCGTTCTTGATGAAACCAAACTGTTTGATCGCATCATCGAATCGAAGATTCCAGCTCCGAGAAGCTTGCTTTAGACCATAAATGGCCCTATGCAGCTTGCATACTCTGCCAGTATGCTGTGGATCTACAAAACCCTCAGGCTGTGTCATGTACACATCCTCGAGGAGGTTTCCATTCAGAAACGCTGTCTTGACATCCATCTGCCAGATCTCATAATCGTGGTAGGCTGCAATAGCAAGCATGATCCGAATGGACTTAAACATCGCTACTGGAGAAAAAGTTTCATCATAGTCAATACCATGAATTTGCTTGAAACCTTTAGCTACCAGTCTACCCTTATAGGTATGAGTAAGTCCATCCATGTTAGGCTTTCTCTTAAAGACCCACTTACACCCAATGGGTTTGACCCCTTCAGGTGGATCAACCAAGGTCCAAACTTGGTTAGTGTACATGGATTCCATTTCGGATCTCATGGCTTCCAGCCATGACTCAGAATCTGGGCTCATCACAGCTTCCTGATAGGTGGTAGGCTCATTCTCAATGATCATAACGTCATCATGGTCAGGCAAGAGAAATGAATATCTCTCAGGCTGACGACGTACCCTATCAGACCTGCGAAGAGGTAGGTCTACCTGAACAGGTTGTTGTTCCACAACTTCTTGTGTAACAATCTCATCCACAACTTCTTGTGGTTCCTGTTCAGTATCCATCAAGGGCTCAGTGCTATGGTCGTTGTCTTGAACTTCTTCAAGATCAAACGAACTCCCACTAGTCTTTCTAGAAACAAAGTCCCTTTCTAGAAAGACCCCAGTCTTAGCAACAAACACTTTGTGTGACTGGGAATGTAGAAGTAATATCCCTTAGTTTCCTTGGGATATCCCACGAAATAGCACTTATCGGACTTGGGTCCCAGTTTGTCTGAGACTTGACGTCTAACGTAAGCCTCACAACCCCAAACCCTCATGAAAGACATCTTGGGACTCCTCCCAGTCCATATCGTATATGGTGTCTTCATGACCGCCTTTGATGGAACACGGTTAAGTGTGAACGCTGCCGTGTCTAGAGCATATCCCCAAAAGGATATAGGAAGATCTGCGTGACTCATCATAGATCGTACCATATCTAATAAGGTACGATTCCTCCTTTCGGATACACCATTCCACTGTGGTGTCCCAGAGGAGTGAGTTGAGATAGAATCCCACACTCAGCTAAATAGTCACGAAACTCATGGCTCAAGTATTCTCCACCTCGATCTGATCGAAGTATTTTAATACTCTTGCCGAGTTGGTTTTGTACTTCATTTCTGAATTCTTTGAACTTTTCAAAGGACTCGGACTTATGTGTCATCAAGTACACATAACCATATCTACTGAAATCATCAGTAAATGTGATGAAGTATCTATAACCACCTCGAGCAGCAACATTGAAAGGGCCACATACATCAGAATGTATGAGTCCTAACAAATCTGTTGCCCTCTCGCTATGTCCACTAAAGGGAGTCTTAGTCATCTTGCCTAGAAGGCATGATTCACATGTCTCATATGATTCAAAATCAAATGAATCCAGCAATCCATCCTTATGGAGCTGGGACAAGCGACTCTCATTTATATGGCCTAAGCGACAGTGCCAGAGATAGGTTGGGTTCAACTCATTTGATCTCAACCTCTTGGTACTTACATTATAGATAGGGCGTTCTAAGTCTAGAATGTAGAGTCCGTTGATAAGATCTGCACTACAATAGAACATTTCATTTAAATAGACTGAACAACATTTGTTCTTAATTATAAATGAGAAGCCTTTCTTGTCTAGATAAGAAATAGAAATTATGTTCTTAGTAAGTGCAGGTACATAACAACAATCATCTAGTTCCAGTACAAGCCCAGAGGGCAGAGATAGAAAATAAGTTCCTACAGCAACAGCCGCAACTCGTGCTCCATTGCCTACTCGTAGGTCCACCTCGCCCTTTGCCAATGCCCTGCTATTTCTCAGCCCCTGCACATTGGTACAAATGTGAGAAGCACATCCAGTATCTAATACCCATGATGTAGAAATAGAAAGGTTGACTTCTATAACATATATACCTGAAGTAGAAGGCTCGCTTCTCTTCTTCTTAAGATCCTCCAGGTAGATCTTGCAGTTTCTTTTCCAATGCCCTTTCTCACCGCAATGGAAACAGGTGGCATCCTTCTGCACCCCACCCTTGGGTTTAAGTGCTGCAGAGCTGGCTTTGCCCTTGGTTTGGGTCTTACCCTTACCTTTGGGCTTCCACTTACCCTTGCCTTTGCCCTTCTGTACCATCAGGACGGTACTAGGCTTGGTGAGATTAGGCTCAGCAGTTCTTAACATGTTGAGTATCTCGGGAAGTGGTTTGTCTAATTCGTTCATGTTGTAATTCATGACGAATTGACGGTAACCTGGCGGCAACGATTGCAGAATCAGGTCGGTAGCCAGCTCTTGGCCCAAGGGAAACCCTAGTCTATCGAGGTTCTCGACGTACCCAATCATCTTGAGTACGTGAGTTCCTACTGGGGTTCCCTATTTCATCTTGCATGAAAAGAGGGCCTGAGTCACTTCGAACCGCTCATGCCTTGCCTGCCCTTGATATAATTGCTTGAGGTGGCCAATCATATCGTAAGCATTCATGTTCTCGTGTTGCTTCTGAAGCTCAGAGGACATGCAGCATAGCATTAGGCACGACACGTCTAACGCGTCGTCTTGATGCTTCTGATGAGCATCTCTAACGCTACAGATGGCTGAGGGTGGTGGTGCTTTAGGAACTGCTTGCTCTAGAACGTACAGCTTACGTTCCTGTTTGAGGACTATCCTCAAGTTCCTGTACCAGTCCAGGAAATTAGCTCCAGTGAGCTTGTCCTTCTCAAGGACAGATCGCAGAGAGAGAGTATTCGTGTTTGAAGACATGGCAATCTACAACAGATAAATGCAGAGAATAAATATCATATTCTAGTAATCATCTAATTAGGCCTTTAATTAAATGATGCTCCCACTAAATTATAGGAATTTTGGTGGAATCAAGTCATTGGAGTGGTCAAACCACACTACTAGATCCGTACCAATTTACTATAATTTATGTGGGACAAGATCCACATCATACTATGCCTTGAGTTAGCTTTGGCTAAATCGCCCAAGACTTAGTATGATCGGTAGATAACTAATTTATCAATTACATCTCTATGCAACTCTTGTTTATAGGATCAAGATTTAACGTTTACGAATAATCTTGAGTTAGCTTTGGCTAAATCGCTCAAGACTATTTAAAACGGTGATTTTGTCCTACCCTTTCCAACTATTGGAATACGCCTATAGCTTTACTCGATCCAATTGAGTTAACTAGTTACTCAATCTGATTGAGCTCGATCTAACCCGAGCCGTGATAGGCGGGACCAAGGTTGTCCCTCCGCATCCTACCAAGATTAAATGTGTTGCTCTGCTTTGGCAGAATCGACAAGCGCATATGATCGAGGTAGTGATGGGTATCAGACCCGGTAGGCCTTTACGAGTTGATTTGATTTTAGATCTAATCTAATCGAGGATGTGCATCACATCTAGGCATTTATGAAATCTAATTTAATCCGAAATGTGTATTAAGTGCACATCAAAATGTGGTTCCCACATTACTTGTGCATCTCATACACTTAAGTTTATTTTTACTATTCTACATTATCATGCATCATATACATCACAAGCATAGCAATAATAAAAATAAACATAAGTGACTTGGTCATGGCCCTACTAAGACCCTCTCAAGCCAATGAGAGGATCCGATGGTCAACCTAGGTCTAGCGGCTTCTCCAAGCGCTTCCTCTTGACCGTCTTGGTGTTGTCGGCTAGTTCTCCCGAGTCCAAGTTCTCCGGAATTTCCGTCGTCTTCACTTTTGTACATTACAAATTTTTATACTCGAGTTACATTCGAGTCTAAATATGAAATACAACAGAAATAAAATATTAAAAGCCGACACGCAGGTCGCAAACACAATACAACACGCACATGTACAAAAACGGCGCGCAGGCCGTATTATGAATTACAACACAATTTTAATCTTATTAAAAATTGGGTTTTGGGCCATGACCATCACACTACTGTACATAATTCAAAATTATGTAATTTTACAGTTTTTATATAATTTTTCTACTGATTTTTAGAATTTTTCGAGTCACAACTCCGCGGCGGTCCCGGTAAACGGGTTTCGGGCGTAATCGCGAGACAAGGCCCCTTGCGGGGTTAGGGGCAGCGCCCCTACTCGTGAAATAACCTTCACGAGTGTCTTCTTGCGATTATACAGCGCCTTTACCCGCTGTCCCAAAATCCATTTGGGCGAAACTTGCCGTTTCGGAGAAGTTTTTCTCGGTGGCAAAGTCTACAAGTGCTTCGCACTCGTCGCTTTGCCTCTACGAGGAAAAATACTCAAAAATCCTAAAATTTAGAAAAATTACAGAAGCATAAAATTATCTAAATTTTGTATCTAATACAAAAAAAAATAAAAACCAAAACGAGCACAAGCTTCGCTCGTGGCTCTGATACCACTGTAGGATTTTTCGGGCCGCGAAAACCGCTTTTTCGCGTCGCGGAAACCCCGAAAGCCCCAATAGAAAGGATCCGAGCGAAGAAAACCATTTCAAAAATTTACGAGTGCTCGTTTACATGCTTCAAAACCGATCTACAACCTAGATCTATTAGAGAAGAGAAAACTACCTTCGATGCGTGCCCCGCAATTCCCGCTCGCTCCTCGGTTGGTGTCGGATCTCAAGGATGCAAAGTAGCAACCCTCTAGAAGTATCCACACAAGCAAGAGAGTGGAGAGGAGAGCCCAAAAGTGTGCTAGCACTACTTGGGGTCTCGGCAAGATGAGAGGAGAGGGAGAGCCAAACAAAACAAAACCAAGTAAGGAGAAGAATGAATCACACACCCACAAAAAACTCCTTTTGTGTGTTTAAGTGGCTGGCCATTTAATGGCCATTATTGGCCATTAAGTGGCCGGCCACCACCTTTGGTAACCCCCTATTTGAATTCAAAATTCAAATGGGGAGGTTACTTAGCCTTGATGATGATGCCAAGTCATCACTTGGTCAAGTCAAGGTGATGTGGCTTGAGTCAAGTCAAACTTGCCTCTTATGGACTTTCCATATTTAGCCAAAGTCAAACTTTGACTTCATTACTCTCCCATGATTAGATTCATCCAACACTTGGATCAAACTCGAGTCCAACTCAAGTTGTCTAATTTGAGTCAAGTCAAATTTGCCTTTTATGGACTTTCCATATTTAGCCAAAGTCAAACTTTGACTTCATTACTCTCGGTCCATCATATGGACTTATTCTCCATCTATTGCTCTATGTGTGTGACCCTATAGGTTCTTGTAACGTTGGCAATGCCCTTAAACCTATTTAAGGACATAAGCAATGAGAGGTATCTAGCAACACATCATTGCTACCCAAGTTACAAGAATGTCGAGATCCAACATCACCATTGTGACTAATAATTGTGACCATCACAATATGTGACAACGTCCTTCTATCCTCGATATCTAGATTGATCTTTCATGAGGCATAGACCGTGTCATCCTCAAATCAATCTATATGTCTTGATCTCCAAGTAGACTCACTATAATCAAATAAGCTCAATATCTAATATTGCCTTATTTGGGCATGACCATGCACTTAGTGGTCTTACTCTATCAAGAATGAAGATATCACTCCCTCATATAGGAGGGATAGATCCCATCTACGTTACTCACATCCCTCCGCATAATTTGTTACAAACCCAGTAATCGCCTTTATAGTCCACCCAGTTACGGTGACGTTTGACGAAGCCAAAGTACGTAACTCCTTATGTAGGGAACTATGGTAACTTCAGGTCTAGGACTATAGTCATACTAATAGTCACATGAGAAAGTATATGACACTCATATAACGATCCATGATACTTTCTCATGGCGGGCCATTCAGTATACATTCTCTAATGTATACCCATGTGTCAACTTGATATCTCATATCCATGACTTGTGAGATCAAGTCATCATGTTGACCTACATGCTAGTCTCTATGCATTAACATTTCCTTGAATGTTAATACTTGACTAGGAATAATTAAGAGTAGTGTTCTCTATATCATCTCACTATCGATTCAACTAATCGATTGATATAGATAAGAACCTTCTACTCAAGGACGTTATTATACTGAGTTATTTGGCACCAATACACATAAGTACAATAACCATAAGAAATGCCTTTATATATAAGAAATATATATACAAGAATATGATACAATGAGTCCAAAAAGTAATCATCATATGATTGGCTCTAGGGCTCTCACTAACACCATAGAGGCTAGCATGATGCAACTCGCAAGTTCAGAATCGGTCACATGTTTCTGATAGGCCAACAATTGGTCTGGAGTTGCATTCTCTGGAGGATGGGTGGGAAGTTGATCTTCAAGGACATAAGCAAGCTTCTCTGCCTTAAGGACTATCCTTAGGTTTCGAAGCCAGTCCATGTAGTTTGGCCCAGTCAGTTTATTGGTGTCCAAAATGGAACGCAAGTTTAGAGAAGACATGATCGAGTGATTATCCTAGAAATACAAATTGAGTTTATGTGAGAAGAATGATTAAAGAATGTATCAACATACATAAATAAAATCCTATTTATTTTTCAAATTGAATAACCCTTTTTATCAATTCGGGAGATCGTAGGAACATCTCCAAATAGGTTGATATCCAACCATATATAAGAACCACCATGGCTGTGGCCATCAAGTTATTCTTAGCTATGAAGGTAGGTAATTATACCGATTACATATCACATATATGTAACTATCACTTTATGCTATCAACTAATTGAATGTTTGCATAAATCATTGGGTTGTTAACTCATTAACAAGTATATAACATTTTACATAGCACCCAACTGCACCTCTCTTTACATCGACCTTGGCGTGGCACAACAAATCGATGCTCCAAGCTTAAGGCTGACCCATTAATCAAGAAATAGTTTTAATATGGTTGGAGCTCATTCAACCGTTTAGTCAGGCTTGGATGTGTCCAACAACCAAAACTAAGGATTGACCTCTGACTCCAACTATATTATTCATAAACTAATTCCATGGTTTGAACATGTTGAGGTTCAAGTCGGGCATGGATGTGTCCATCAACCCAAACGAGAAACAAAACTCCGGTTCTAACCATATTAATGGAAGGTGTTTGCCTTAATATTTTGTAAGGGGTTTTGGGTCTCATCTTTTCTAAGCACATTCATGACATATGTCATGACTAACGATTTCCTTAATAAAGTATGTATGTGACTTAAGTTATCAAGTCTCATGAATTGAATTAGGAACCGGATTTCCTCATTCTAATTTCATACTTTATTAAAGGAATTGTTTTGGGAAACAATTTCCTAAATTGTCATAATCAATTTCGGAAATAATATGTTTAAGACTTTGATTTCTCTAAATCAAATCTTATTAAATTAAGAGGCAATTCCCTTAATTCAATGACATATTATTTTCATGAAAATCTCATTTAAGAAAACTCTATAGGAAACCATTTCCTAATTAATTTTGGAGACAACAATATGTAAGAGTATCACCTCTTAAATCATATTTTATTCATGGATTTAATTAATTACAACAAATCATTTTCTAAGGGTGGCTCCCGAGGCTCAGATACCCAAAGAAAAATAATTTGTTGTAAATCCAATTGGACGGCTCCCCGAGGCTCAATCCAAATCAAACATGACAATTTCAATTAAAAATTGGGAAATTAAATTACAACAACTAGCTTTAAATTGGACGGCTCCCCGAGGCTCAATCCAAAATAAAGAATTTTGTTGTCAATTTAAAGACCAATTCAAATTTAATTGTCAATTAACTGTCCATGAATTTGTCTAGACTTTCTTAAAAGAAAGTGCCCAAAATTGCGAGATTTCATAAATTAGTTTTCAGAATAATTGTAAGTTTCTGGTACAAAGAAAACTTACATATTTCCAAAGTTGGAAAATTTCTAAAATAGAAAATTTCCAAAATTGGAAAGTTTCCAAAGATGGGAAGTTTTCACAATTATTATAAAATTTTTAGAAACTAGGATATTTCAAAAGTTTGCGAAATTTCATGAGGATTTCCAAACTTAGAAATTCCTAAATCTAAAATTTATTATAATTGGAAAGTTTCCATAATTGAAAATTTTTCCAAAATTGAGATTATGACAAAGTGTTCCGCAAAACAATTATATGATTATGTCGAACACTAACCGGCTCTGATACCACTGTTGGGACCGGGTGCATGTCGACAAGGATACGGGTTCGTAAAATTCAAAATTTTTACGTGCAGCGGAAAAATTAGCATAAAATAATTTCTTAAATTATTTTAACCACGTATCTAGCATGCAACCTTATGGTGTATTGACATAATCATAAAATAAAACATTACGGAAAAGTAAACTAATTTACTTTATACCTCTCGTAAGTCGGAAAAAGAACGAGATCCAACCGTAGCGTCCCTTGGAAGCTCCGCCTCTATTCGCGTCCACGCCGAGTTCTCTTCGGGATGACTTTGCAAAGTCACGAGTTTTGTGCCGACGAGAACTACTAGATTCTCGAAGGCACAACTAAAAGAACAAGAGAAATTAATGGAAACGTACCACCAAGAAACGGAATCGAAATTCCGGGAAGAGAGGAGTTGCATTCGCTTCTTCTTCTTCTTCTTGGCTTCTCCTTGGTGTTCTTGGTCCACGGCAACCCTAGGGTGTGCCGGCCCTAGGGTGGGAAAGGGAGGCGCCGCCCTAAAGCACAAGGAGGGCGCCGGCCCTAATGGGAAGGAGAAGAGGAGGAAAAGAGAATAAGAGAGAGAGAGGGAAGAATAATTAATCTCTATCAATTATTCATTAGGAATTAAAGGCTTCCTTTTGGTTCCTTATATAGTTGCTTCTCCCTTGCCAAGTCTCCCTCTTAACAGAATTTTTCATAACAAATTTATCCTATAAATTCTTTTATGAATTATTCCGTTTAAACCAAGTTTTATTATAACTAATTTATAATAAAACAATTACTTCTCTCTTTTAATTATGGAATAAAATTTGTATAAAAATTTTCTTATTATGGATAAATCAATTCATAATTGATTTTATAAATTAAAATAAAACCAATTCATGGTTCATTTTAATTTCCATAAAAAGAATAAATTTCTACAAATTTGTTTATAAATCTCTTTATATAAATTTCTTTATATATCAATTTATTTATCCATAATTTATAAAATAAATCGCGCTAGATTTATTTTATTAATTAAACCAATTAAATTGGTTTATCCCCCTTTCATTGGCCGGCCAAACCAAGAGGGTGGGCACCCTCTTTGGTCGGCCAAAACAACCCGAACCGATCGCGAATTAAACTCATTTAATTCGCCCAATAAGCTTTCAAAAGACTTAGCCATTTTAAGTTTCCGTTGCGCCTCTGATCAACTCAGATTCGACTTATTTCTCTTGATCGGAAAATCCAATTTTCAACTCGTTTTAAATCCCTCGGATTACTCTAGTGCGTGTGACTAAATAGGCTTTCGATTTATGTTGGCCGTCTATAATCAACAAATTATAGAACGATCATGAGTGGCACCTAGTAGTACATCATGACCCCCAATTAATCGAAAGATCAACGGTTTGACCTTAGAAGAAATTATTCTGAAACCCTTCAGCAGCTCTAATGAGTCGTGCCTCATTCCCTTCACCACCTTATACCCACTTGGTTCAGGACACGATCTATATGTGTCAGTCCCCACTAGGCTGACTACGTCACACCTAGCCCAAGTAGTGTCTTTCTCGTCCTTTGGATTTCTAATTACTCTCATGTATTTAAGAGACTCGCACTCTAAACATGATATACTCTGGCCAGAGGTTTTGAGTAACAATCCGACAATAGGCCTGGGTATACATCTCCTCTCAAGGAGTGGTGAATCCTTTGTAGGCTGTTCAAACATCTTCGGGCACTTCGGCTTATACCCAATCATCCTGGGTCCACACCTCCTTGGAGATGCTTGCTTAAGATGTTAAAGTATAAGTCTCCATGACCAAGATGACTTGAACACCGCAAGTCAAAGGAACATCGCACTTAAGCTGCAGTAAGAACTTCATTGACATATCTACATGTAGATTCCCATATGAAGTCTTACAGCTAGTCACTCCAATGAACTAGTTCCCTTAACTAGCATCCATGTTTATCTCCGGACATCCCAATGTCACCAGCCAGTGAGAATCAGCTGATTAGATAATAACCCATGCTAGTCTCAACAGAATTGATAGTGTCCGTTTTTATCAATTCATCGACTAGGGATAATTTCAATACTTCACATTTGTACATTAGAGATAATCACTAGTTGTGATCCCATCACAAATTCTCTTATGCTGTGAGTTGTATTGCGGACATTCAGTAGATGAGTTTAAGATCCCAATCAAATACGCAAAACATGTATACTCAAATAGTGAATTATCATTTATTAATATAAATGTTTACATCATAAGGCGATTGCCTTAGGACACTTCTCTCATATCACTAACAGAGATATGTTTGTTTTATTATAAATTTAGTTATAATAAAACTTAGGCATAACGGAATAATTCATAGAAAAATTTATAAGATAAATTTCCTATGAAATTTTATTCTGTTAAAAGGGAGACTTGGCGATGGAGAGGCTACTATATAAAGGAACCAAGGCAAGGCTTTGAATTCTAATTAAGAGATCAAGTAGCAAGCCTCTCTTCCTCTCCTTCTCTCCCTCTCCCTCCTCTAGTGGGCGCCGGCCCTAGAGGGACCTCCTAGGGTTGCCGTGAGCCATCTCCACCAAGAAGGTGCCGAAGAAGAAGAAGAAGCGGGTCGCGACTCCTTCCTTCCCCCGGAATCTTGATTCCGATACTTGGTGGTTAGTTTTCCATCTCCCTCTCTTGATATTCTTGTCGTGCCTTTGGAGAATCTAGTAGTTCTTGTCGGCACGAAACTCGTGGCTTTGCGAAGTCATCCCGAAGAGAACTCGGTATGGACGTGAATAGAGGTGGAGCTTCCAAGGGATGCTACGGTTGGATCTCGCCCCTTTCTACGAGTTACACGAGGTATTAAGTAAATTAGTTTACTTTCTGCAAAATTTTAAATGTATGATCATGTCTCCACAACTTAAGGTTGCATGCTAGATACGTGGTTAAAATAATTTAAGAAATTATTTATGCTAAACCTTCCGCTGCACGTAATTAAATTTTAAAATTACGAACCCATATCCATGTCAACATGCACCCGGTCCCAACATCATGATATAGGGAATTAATCTCTAATTAATCACCAATAGCCAAAACCCAAAACCCTCTCTTAATCTCTCTCCTAGGGCAACCTTTGCGCCGGTGATAGAGGAGGAAGAAGGAGGTGAATTCCTTGGGTTCTCGCCTCCATCAGTTCCTTCCGTTTGGCGTGAAGGCTCTACCAGGTCGAGGAGAGAAAGGTGAGAGGTAGAAGATAGGGAGAAGCTCACCGGCGGCAAGCTTCTTGTTGCGGTATTGCAACACCGGCGGGAGGAGAAGAATTCGATTCTTCTCCACTTCTTCATCCCAGCTTCTTCTTCATTCTTCATCACCACTTCTCCTTCTGCGTGCGCGAGCAAGGAGCAAAGGAAGGAAGTGGATTGGCGTCCGGAAACCAAGGGGTTCTCTCCTGAGTTGGCGTAGGTAGTGTTGAAGGAGGTGGTTAGGGTTTCGATAAGTTTTGGGGAAGAAGAATGTGGTCACCTCAGGTTCTTCTTCCATCTTCATCATCTTCTGAGTTCCCTACGCCTCAGCTCTCTTTTGGTCGGATGTCATTGGTTGGCGGTGTTAGTGATATGAGAGAAGTGTCCTAAGGCAATCGCCATATGATTGTAATCATTTATTTTAATAAATGAATATTCACTATTTGAGTATACATGTTTGTGTATTTGATTGAGATCTTAAACTCATTTACTGAATGTCCGCAATACAATTCACAGCTTGAGAAATTTGTGATGAATTCACAACTAGTGATTATCTCTACATGTGCAATTGTGAAGTATTGAAATTGTCACTAGTCGATGAATTGATAAATACGGACACTATCAATTCTGTTGAGACTAGCATGGGTTATTCTCTAATCAGCTGATTCTCACTGGCTGGTGACATTGAGATGTCCAGAGATAAACATGAATGCTAGTTAAGGGAACTAGTTCATTGGAGTGACTGGTTGTTAAAACTTCATATGGTAGTCTACATATAGATATGTCAGTGAAGTTCTTACTGCAACTTAAGTGCGATGTTCCTTTAACTTGCGGTGTTCAAGTCATCTTGGTCATGGAGACTTATACTTTGACATCTTAAGCAAACATCTCCAAGGAGGTGTGGACCCAGGATGATTGGGTATAAGCTGAAGTGCCCGAAGATGTTTGGATAGCCTACAAAGGATTCACCACTCCTTGCGAGGAGATGTATACCCGAGGCCTATCAACGGATTGTTACTCGAAGCCTCTAGCCAGAGCATGACATGTTCAGAGTATGAATCTCTTAAATACATGAGAGTAATTAGAATCCGTAGGATGAGAAAACGTTACTTGGGCTAGGTGTGACGTAGTCAGCAAAGTGGGGACTGACACACATAGACCATGTCCTGAACCAAGTGGGTATAAGATGGTGAAGGGAATGGGGCACGATTCATTATAGCTGCTGAAGGGTTTCAGAATTATTTTTGAGGTCAACCGTTGATCTTTCGATTAATTGGGGATCATGATGTACTACTAGGTGCCAATCATGATCATTCTATAATTAATTGATTAATTATAGACGGCCAACATAAATCGAAACCCTATTTAGTCACACGCACTACGAGTAATCCGAGGGATTTAAAACGAGTTGAAAATTAGATTTTCCAATCAAGAGAGATTAGGTTTGGTTGAGCCAAACGATAAGTCGAATCTGAATTTTTCAGAGACGCATCGGAAGCGTAAAATGGCTAAGTCTTTTGTAGACTTAATAGATGAATTAAATAAGATTAATTCATTGGGGCATGACTTGGATGGGCTGACCAAAGAGGGCCTCCATCCTCTTTGCTTGGCCGGCCACAACAAAGGGAGAGAACCAAGTTTTTGGTTCAATTTATAAAATAAACCAAGTGTGGTTTGTTTTATAAAATTATGGATGATATAAATTTTTATATAATAAACCAAGGTTTGGTTTATTTTTCATGGAAATTAAAATGAACCATGGATTGATTTATTTTATAAAATCAATCATGGATTGATTTATCATGATAAGGAAATTTATTCCATAAGAGAGAAGAGACTTGATTGATTTTTATCATGAATTAAAATATGATTTTAACCATGATATAAAATCAAACTTGGCATGATGGAATAAATTATTCCATATTTGAGAGGCTTGATGGTTGAGAGGCCACTATATAAAGGACCCAAGGCAAGGCTTGGGTGATAATCGAAGAGACGAAGGCATAGTCTCTCTCCCTCTCTTTCTCTCCTTCTCTTCTCCCCTTCTTGCCGTGCGCCAACTAGCCCCAAGAAGGAGCACCAGCCAGCCATCCTTTTGTGGTTAGTCTTCCGACTTCTGTAACACCCCAAAAATTTCACCATGAATAATATTGTGAATTCATTATGAAATATTATGTGAATAATATTGTGAATTCATTATGAAATAGAATGGGATTCATGAAGTATTATAGATTCATGAATGTGAAATATTAAAAAAAATATTATGAAATAATATTTAGGGAATATTATGAAATATTTTGAATTCATGAAATGTTATTAACATTATGAAATTTCATGATTGGGCTTGGCTTATTGGGCTTGGAAACGAGTTAGCAAGAGGTGATAAAAAGAAAGTGCAAAGTGGAGGAAGCAAGGATTGAACCTTGGACCTATCACTTGCACTAACTCTTCCTAACCAAATGCTCTAATGGGTGTTTCATGTTAGGAGAAGGGGAGACATGCTTGTTAAGGCTTGGGCAATGAAGAGACATGTCTCTTCACAAGAGGTGTATAAATAGGAGTAAGAGAGGGAAGTTAGAAAGAAGTTTTTTTCATTCTTCTTCCTCCTTTTCTTCTTCCTTTGTCGAGCCTAGCACCCCCCTTTTTCCCTCTTTCGAAATTCCAACCCTAGGGTTCTAACCCTAGGGCAATTGCAAGGAGGAAAGTCCAAGTGCCTTTGCCTTCTACCAAGTCCAAGGAGCCCTAGAGAAAATTTGGAAGAGAAGGATTTTCACTTGCCCTCCAAGTCTAGGGTACCCTACGGTTTAAAGAGAAGGTGAAATTCCAGCGCAAGGATGTAAGTGTCCTCTCGCCTGCGGCATAATTGCTATTGAATGTTTGGTTGGTTTATGCTTTTGAAAAATCACAAGGACCCTCCTTAAGGAAGGTTTCGGCCACCACCCATTCATGGGTCTTGGTTGCTTCTTGATGCATGAGGATACTCCTAGGAACTTAGGGTATGGATATGTGTTGTTTTCCAAATTTTTGAGAAGACAAAAATTAGGGTTTGGGTACCCTACAACTTTCGGCCAAGAGGAGAAAGGCTAGGGTTTTTGGTGGCATGCTATCCTATGATATGTCCATGATTAGTATTGTAGATAAAATGTTTGTGTAAATGCTTGTGTGAAGATTGGATGTCAAAAACCTAGCCTACCCTACCCTACAATGTTTCGGCCACCTCTTGTAATTTAGGGTTAGTGGAAGCTAACCCCACTTTAAGGTATAAACCATGTTTCAATTGTTAACATGAAAGGTACTTGAGGTGTTTGTAGAAATGCTTGAATGAATACTTGCTTGGAAAACCAAATTCTTTACTTGTGACTTTCGGCCAACCCTAGTTCTAGGGTTGGGAAGTACTTGATGAAACCATGAAGCATGCTACCACTTATATGATGTGTGTATAATTTATGTGACCCATCTTGTTAGGTATAAAAGCATGCCTTATAGCCCATGGGGCACCCTTATGACATGAGCATGATGTGTTTGATAATATGCTTGAAAAAGGATACTCTACGGAAATTGGGATCAAGAGCACCCCTAAATGTGTGGTGTGTCCCTAGGGGATCATGAGCACCCTTGATGAGTGGTGTGTCCCTTTAAGATGTTATTAGGAGTACCTTTAAGCATATACATATATATGTAATTACATGTTAAGATACTTTACTTTGAAAGTTGTGTACCCGACTCGGAAGGGGGTCGTTAAACAAAATCCAATGTACATGTTAACTGAAGGTCATGGCATTGGTAGGACGGAAGGGTCCTGCCCTAATTAGATTGGTGGCTCGCTACCCCAACTCATTAGGGAACGCGCTTGATGTGGTACTACAACTGGGCCCTAGATGATACTATATTTTTTAAGTACTTACCTTTATGGAACCTTTTGAAAAACATTATGTGATGATCTTGTTCTGTAAAGTACTTAGAAATATTTGATGTGATGCTTATGATGCTTATAATTCTATCTTGATTACTGTGTACATGATATTGATGAATTGATATGAATTTTTGCGAGTAGGCCCGGATTCTTACTAAGCATGTTTTGCTTACTAGTTCATGTTGTTTTTCTTATGCTACAGATAGCGGTAAGAAATACTTGAACTAAAGGAAGAGGCAGAGGGAAAGCTAAAAGATGTGTGTGGTGATGGCTCGGGAAAGAAAGAAGGATTCTTATCTACCATTTTTGTCTAGAATCTAAAATTGCTTCCACTAAAAGATTGCAAGTTGTATTACTATATTCTGATTGTGTGATGATTATGACTACTCTACTGTTGGCCAAGTTTAGAGATATGAAACCTATGTCACGATTAGATAACACTATCATTAGATGTCTAATTCTTGTTGTATGCATGCTAAGTGAAATGCTATAGATTTCCTAATTTCTATTCATTATGAATGTTTCTCTTGCATTGTAATTGTTTCTACTTGATATACATGCTTAACATGATAAATGATATGAATGTATGGACCCGTAACCCCGCCTTTAGGGTAGATATAAGGTCAGGCGTTACAAGTTGGTATCAGAGCAGATTTCCCCTCCACCACACACACATCAAGCTTCCTCCTGCCGCTTCCAAGTAAGAAATCCTAACTCGCATTACTTTATTTATTTCATGTACTGTACTACTATATGAGATGATTGATGTTTGCCTAACAAAGTAGTATTAAGGCTTATATCTATCTATTTACTGTCTGTATAATAGATATGACTAGAGGGCGTAGTACTAGGGGTAACGAGACAGCACCCCCACCTGATCTGATGCAGGTGATCACTGAGCTGCAGCGCCAGGTCACTGAGCAGCAGCAGATGATAAACACTCTGATGACCCAGTAGACTAACACTGCCACTCCTGCGGGAAGTCAGAACGCCATAACCACTGAGCCTCCGACTGCACAGGCGCCCTCGGACACTACGGCCAGAGCAGTCCGACAGGAGGCCTATTTGATACAGTGGCAGCGACTGAAGCCGGATAAGTTCTCCGGCACCTGCGAGCCGTGGGACGCCCAGTCCTGGCTCAAAACGGTGGAAAGCACCGTGGAACTTCTTGACTGGCCGGAACACGAGAAGGTCAAGTGTGTCTCGTTCTGCCTCTCCGGCGATGCTCGGATGTGGTGGGAACGGGTGAAGGCCAGAAGATCAATGGACCAGATGAAATGGAAGGATTTCGAGTCTGAATTTCTGGAGGAGTTCTTTCATATGAGGGTGACCAACAGGCACTTTGATGAGTTCACCGAATTTCGACAGGGGAATCTCTCTGTCAACGAGGCCGTCCAGAAATTTAACCGACTGGCACGATTATGTCCGGAGCTGGTCAGTACTGAAAAGGAAAGGGTCAGATTAATGCTGAGAATGCTTAGGCCCGACATCGCTCTGAGTGTAGCCGGTGGCGTTCATAGGCCACAGACTGCAGAGGAGCTAGTCAGCGGCGCCCTGAATGCTGAGCACTATCTAAAGAATATCAGCCAGCAGAAGCAAGCCCCAGCCAGTACACAGAATCAGAGTCAGTCGGAAAATCAAGGGACTCAGAACACCAACCCCCACTGGAAGAAGAACCACAACGGAAAAAGAAAGTCATAGAACAAGTCTACTGGTGGTTGGAAAGGCAAGAAGCCTAAGTCCCCTCCTTGTGCCACCTGTGGGAAGATGCACCTAGGGACATGCTTATTGGGTGCCAAGAGATGTTTCACTTGCGGGAAGGAAGGACATTTTGCCAGAGAGTGTCCTGCTGCCGCTAAGGCACCTCAGCAGCAGTATTTTCAGCACAAAGGTGCTCCTCCCCAGCTTCACCATATGCAGGCTGCTATTGATGGTACTCCTATATATCAGGGGCGATTAGAAGCCCCGCCTGCTACAACAAACGCCCGGGTTTTCTCGCTTACCAAGGAAGACGTGGCGACTGCCTCTACCGTTGTCACAGGTCAGATAGTTATTTACAGTCATCCTGCTACAGCATTATTTGACACTGGGGCAACGCATTCCTTTATTTCTATGCTATATGCCACGAAATATGATATGCCACTGCAAGAACTAGATTGCAAGTTTCTGACTACATTGCCCTCGGGAGAGGTGATGCCCTCTACCCAAATGCTGCGGGCCGCACCGATCAGCATCGCAGATAGGGGGCTCTACTGCGATCTAATAGTGCTTGATATGGCCGATTATGATCTGATATTGGGCATGGATTTCTTGAATAAATACGGCGCTTCTATCGAGTGCCGTAAACGAAGGGTTATCTTCCGACCCGAGACGGGAATTCTCTTTGAATTTATCGGCGAGCCGAAGAAGAAGACTGGCAAATTCTTATCGGCTCTGAAAGCAAGGAAAATGTTAGAGAATGGATGTTCTGGATTTCTAGCTCATGTGGTTGATACTCGTCCTACAGAGGACCCGAAGCTAGAAGACGTCGAAGTCGTATGCAACTATCCAGAGGTATTTCCTGACGACTTACCTGGGTTAGCACCTGAAAGAGATGTTGAATTTGCTATTGATTTGATTCCTGGTACTAACCCCATCTCGAAAGCACCATACCGAATGGCGCCGACTGAATTGAAAGAATTGCAAGTACAGCTACAAGAGCTACTCGACAAGGGACTTATCCGCTCTAGTCATTCCCCCTGGGGAGCTCCCGTACTGTTCGTCAAAAAGAAGGACGGGTCGATGCGTATGTGTATCGACTATCGGGCATTAAACAATGTGACCATAAAGAACAGGTACCCTCTACCCAGGATAGATGACCTGTTCGATCAGTTAAAGGCAGCTACGGTTTTCTCTAAGATCGATCTGAGGTCTGGTTATCACCAAGTCCGGGTGAAAAATGAGGATATACCCAAAACGGCTTTCCGGACGAGATACGGACATTATGAGTTCGTAGTGATGCCGTTTGGAGTTACAAATGCTCCGGCAATATTCATGGACCTTATGAATCGGATTTTCTCGGCACTCCTCGACAGATTTGTGATCGTCTTCATCGACGACATCCTTATTTATTCGAGGACTTCCGAAGAGCATGCGGAGCACCTGAGTATAGTATTACAGATTCTTCAGAAGGAACAACTGTATGCTAAATTTTCGAAATGTGAGTTCTGGCTGAATCAAGTATCATTCCTGGGACATGTTATCTCCAAGGACGGAGTAATGGTCGACCCGATCAAAATTGAGGCCGTAAGTAACTGGTCCAGACCCAAGAATGCCAGCGAGGTCAGAAGTTTTCTCGGGTTAGCAGGCTACTACAGAAAATTCGTAGAGAACTTCTCTCGGATTGTAGCCCCTATGACAGCTCTTACAAAGAAGGACAAGAAATATGTATGGACCGAGGAATGTGAGAAGAGTTTCTCTGAACTGAAAAGGAGACTGACTAGCGCTCCAATATTGACTCTTCCCGAGAGCGATATGGGTTTCGATATGTACAGCGATGCATCCAAATTGGGACTCGGAGCTGTGCTTATGCAGAATGGGAAGGTGATCGCCTACGCCTCTAGACAATTAAAGGAACATGAAAAGAATTATCCTACCCATGATTTGGAATTAGCAGCGGTGGTCTTTGCGCTAAAATTATGGAGGCATTATTTATATGGCACTCAGTGCAAGGTCTTTACTGATCACCAGAGTCTGCGGTATTTCTTCACCCAGAAAGACCTGAATATGCGACAACGCCGATGGCTCGAGTTGGTCAAGGACTACGACTGTGAGATCTTGTACCAACCGGGAAAAGCCAACAAGGTAGCGGACGCTCTCAGTAGAAAATTTTGTGCTGTATTGTTGTCTTTATCAGCTATTTCACGACCCTTAGGGGAAGAGATTATGGATTTCGGAATCGAGATTATATCGGGACGACTTTCTACCCTATAGATTGCGCCGACATTATTTGATGGTATTCTGGAGAAGCAGAATCTTGATCCGAGTCTTCGGAGAATCAGGCAGGAGGTTCTTGAAGGCAAGGACGAGGGATTCCGGATTTCCGATAGTGGAGTCTTATATCTCCGGGATCGATTATGCGTTCCCGACGACTCTGACTTACAGACGAGGATACTCGAGGAAGCTCACGGCACACCTTATGCGATGCATCCTGGGTCTACCAAGATGTATCAAGATCTGAAGGGCAAATTTTGGTGGTTCGGCATGAAGAAAGATGTAGCCCATTATATCAGCATGTGTTTGACCTGCCAGAGGGTCAAAGCAGAACACCAGAGACCTGGGGGAGTTCTGCAACCTCTACCTATTCCCGAGTGGAAATGGGAGGACATATCTATGGATTTCATATCAGGGCTGCCTCAGACTACGAATGGATATGATAGTATATGGGTTATTGTGGACCGACTGACCAAGTCCGCGCATTTTCTGGCTATCAGGATGACTTATTCAGTTGAGCAGCTGGCTCAACTGTACATCAAGGAGATTGTCCGACTACACGGGATTCCCAAGACCATCGTCTCTGACCGAGACGGTCGATTTACTTCTGATTTTTGGGGACACGTGCAGAAGGCCCTTGGCACGAAGCTGAAATTCAGTATAGCCTTTCACCCCCAGACTGACGGGCAGACTGAACGAGTAAACCAGATATTAGAGGATATGTTACGAGCTTGTGCCTTGGACTTCAAGGGAAGCTGGTGTCGATACCTGAGCCTGGCAGAGTTTGCTTATAATAACAGTCATCAGGCTACTGTCGGGATGGCACCGTACGAGGCACTATACGGCAGAAAATGCAGATCTCCTTTATGTTGGCATGAGAGTGGTGAAAAGAGGGAGATGGGACTCCAGACCGATATTATTGATGAGACCACTCAGGCTATAAAGAATATCCGCCAGAGGATAGAGACTGCTCAGAGTCGGCAGAAGAGCTACGCTGATAAACGACGTCGACCACTCGAGTTCGAGGTTGGGGATTCGGTATTCCTGAAGGTAGCCCCTATGAAAGGGGTGATGAGATTCGGAAAGAAGGGGAAGCTGAGTCCGCGATACGTGGGACCCTATCAGATTTTGAGACGAGTAGGCAAGGTGGCCTACGAGCTGGAGCTACCGCCAGAAATGGCGGCTATCCACAACATCTTCCATGTGTCGATGCTCAAGAAGTGTACCCCTGATGCGAGTCAAATGATGGAACCCCCACCAGTGCAAGAACAGGAGAGCCTTAGTTCCGAACGCCGACCTATACAGATCTTAGATCGGGAAGTTAAAAAGCTAAGGAACAAGGAAGTACCCTTAGTAAAGGTTCTGTGGCGGAATGAACAATTCGAAGAAGCCACCTGGGAACAAGAAGAGGCAATACGATTAAAGTACCCGGAACTGTTTTAAAGTTCGGGACGAACTTTTTATAAGGTGTGTAGGATTGTAACACCCCAAAAATTTTACCATGAATAATATTGTGAATTCATTATGAAATATTATGTGAATAATATTGTGAATTCATTATGAAATAGAATGGGATTCATGAAGTATTATAGATTCATGAATGTGAAATATTAAAAAAAATATTATGAAATAATATTTACGGAATATTATGAAATATTTTGAATTCATGAAATGTTATTAACATTATGAAATTTCATGATTGGGCTTGGCTTATTGGGCTTGGAAACGAGTTAGCAAGAGGTGATAAAAAGAAAGTGCAAAGTGGAGGATGCAAGGATTGAACCTTGGACCTATCACTTGCACTAACTCTTCCTAACCAAATGCTCTAATGGGTGTTTCATGTTAGGAGAAGGGGAGACATGCTTGTTAAGGCTTGGGCAATGAAGAGACATGTCTCTTCACAAGAGGTGTATAAATAGGAGTAAGAGAGGGAAGTTAGAAAGAAGTTTTTTTCATTCTTCTTCCTCCTTTTCTTCTTCCATTGCCGAGCCTAGCACCCCCCTTTTTCCCTCTTTCGAAATTCCAACCCTAGGGTTCTAACCCTAGGGCAATTGCAAGGAGGAAAGTCCAAGTGCCTTTGCCTTCTACCAAGTCCAAGGAGCCCTAGATAAAATTTGGAAGAGAAGGATTTTCACTTGCCCTCCAAGTCTAGGGTACCCTACGGTTTAAAGAGAAGGTGAAATTCCAGCGCAAGGATGTAAGTGTCCTCTCGCCTGCGGCATAATTGCTATTGAATGTTTGGTTGGTTTATGCTTTTGAAAAATCACAAGGACCCTCCTTAAGGAAGGTTTCGGCCACCACCCATTCATGGGTCTTGGTTGCTTCTTGATGCATGAGGATACTCATAGGAACTTAGGGTATGGATATGTGTTGTTTTCCAAATTTTTGAGAAGACAAAAATTAGGGTTTGGGTACCCTACAACTTTTGGCCAAGAGGAGAAAGGCTAGGGTTTTTGGTGGCATGCTATCCTATGATATGTCCATGATTAGTATTGTAGATAAAATGTTTGTGTAAATGCTTGTGTGAAGATTGGATGTCAAAAACCTAGCCTAACCTACCCTACAATGTTTCGGCCACCTCTTGTAATTTAGGGTTAGTGGAAGCTAACCCCACTTTGAGGTATAAACCATGTTTCAATTGTTAACATGAAAGGTACTTGAGGTGTTTGTAGAAATGCTTGAATGAATGCTTGCTTGGAAAACCAAATTCTTTACTTGTGACTTTCGACCAACCCTAGTTCTAGGGTTGGGAAGTACTTGATGAAACCATGAAGCCTGCTACCACTTATATGATGTGTGTATAATTTATGTGACCCATCTTGTTAGGTATAAAAGCATGCCTTATAGCCCATGGGGCACCCTTATGACATGAGCATGATGTGTTTGATAATATGCTTGAAAAAGGATACTCTACGGAAATTGGGATCAAGAGCACCCCTAAATGTGTGGTGTGTCCCTAGGGGATCATGAGCACCCTTGATGAGTGGTGTGTCCCTTTAAGATGTTATTAGGAGTACCTTTAAGCATATACATATATATGTAATTACATGTTAAGATACTTTACTTTGAAAGTTGTGTACCCGACTCGGAAGGGGGTCGTTAAACAAAATCCAATGTACATGTTAACTGAAGGTCATGGCATTGGTAGGACGGAAGGGTCCTGCCCTAATTAGATTGGTGGCTCGCTACCCCAACTCATTAGGGAACGCGCTTGATGTGGTACTACAACTGGGCCCTAGATGATACTATATTTTTTAAGTACTTACCTTTATGGAACCTTTTGAAAAACATTATGTGATGATCTTATTCTGTAAAGTACTTAGAAATATTTGATGTGATGCTTATGATGCTTATAATTCTATCTTGATTACTGTGTACATGATATTGATGAATTGATATGGATTTTTGCGAGTAGGCCCGGATTCTTACTAAGCATGTTTTGCTTACTAGTTCATGTTGTTTTTCTTATGCTGCAGATAGCGGTAAGAAATACTTGAACTAAAGGAAGAGGCAGAGGGAAAGCTAAAAGATGTGTGTGGTGATGGCTCGGGAAAGAAAGAAGGATTCTTATCTACCATTTTTGTCAAGAATCTAAAATTGCTTCCACTAAAAGATTGCAAGTTGTATTACTATATTCTGATTGTGTGATGATTATGACTACTCTACTGTTGGCCAAGTTTAGAGATATGAAACCTATGTCATGATTAGATAACACTATCATTAGATGTCTAATTCTTGTTGTATGCATGCTAAGTGAAATGCTATAGATTTCCTAATTTCTATTCATTATGAATGTTTCTCTTGCATTGTAATTGTTTCTACTTGATATACATGCTTAACATGATAAATGATATGAATGTATGGACCCGTAACCCCGCCTTTAGGGTAGATATAAGGTCGGGCGTTACAACTTCTCTCTTGATTTTTCTCGTCGCGTTCTCGGAGAATCTAGTAGTTCTCGAGAACACGAAACTCGTGGCTTTGCGAAGTCATCCCGAAGATACTCGGCGTGGACGCGAATAGAGGCGGAGCTTCCAAGGGACGCTTACGGTTGGATCTCGTCCCTTCCTTTGAGTTACGCGAGGTAATACGTAAATTAGTTTATGTTTCTGCAAAATTTCAAATATATGATCATGTCTACACAAGATAAAATTGCATGCTTAGATGTGTGGTTAAATGATTTAGAGAAATTATTTATGCTAAATCTTCCGTTACAAGTAATTAATTTTGAAATTATGAACCCGCATCCATGTCAACATGCACCCGGTCCCAACAGGCGGTGGTCGCTGGCGGCGCAAGAAAGTGTTGGCAAGCCGAAACCCTATGCTAGGGTTTTTGTGGTGATGCGTGGAAGAGGATTGAAGAAAGAGATTAATTCGATGCTTCGGTGACTCCGCATCTTGGTAGCTCATCGCCCACACGACGTCCAGGAAGGGAGGGTCATAAGGTAGAAGACTGCGAGGTAAACGACGAGGTATACCTCTCCCTAGCTCCTCTTGTTTTCATATTGTTCTATTGCTTTGATTATTGTTTTCATTGCATGTTGTTTATTAATTATCGTAGATTAATTATTTGTTAATTAATATGATAATTAATTTATGTCATGGACCCTGAATATAAACACAATAATCGGCGATCCATTCGTCATCTTTTCCTCGGTTAATTAATCCGGAAAGTTACAAGGCCTTAACCTTGGTTTTGAATAAGTTGTAACTTGGATTAATTAACATGACAATGAGACGGTCGTTTGGGAGATGAGTCTCTATTTGGATTAAATTTTTAATCCGTAGACGTAGAGGGGTCTCTCATGTTCGACCCCATGGTTGCTTATGAAACCGCTAAGCCATACCCAACAATTGGTATCAGAGCCAGTTTTCCAATTTTATGTGTTTAGGATTTGTTTATTTTTCTGCACATTATCATGTACATTACATTTGCTGGATAATTTTTGGATGTGCGTAGGCTAACTTTTTGTTGCAGACACTAGATTCCAACTATTATGGCAATTATGGTTATTGTATGTGATTGATTGTGTGTTGTGTAATTAATTGAATCCTCGGGGTTGACGAGGCTAGATAAGTTATTTAATTTTTTGTAATTAAATATGGCACTTGTTTAGCAAAGCTTTTATTTACTTTTGATCTAGACAACATGTACACTCCTTTGTGGAGTATAGGGTCAATGGATGTAAATAAGTAAGCTAGTCATCTCGGCTCGGGACTCCTTCATGGTGGCTTGCGCATGGAAAGGATGGAGTGGACGAGGTGGCGATACGATTGGAGGCACATTGGAGACCAAGACCATAATAGTTGGAAAAATCTAAGATTTTTTCATTGTCTATTATATTGGTTTATATGCTTGTCATGTGTGTGTGCATGCGAAAAAACTCAACGTAAATAAATAAGTGGGAGAGGGACCCTAAGGGTCCCGTGGCCTCCATTACAATATGATAAGTGATGCGAACAAGTCTGCGCGTCGGCTCTGAGTGCCTTCCTCCCCATTGGATGGGCTTGTTCTGCGGATCACTAGGTCAGAAAAGAGTATAGGAAATTATTAAAGAGCGTGTGTACTTCCCCATCGGAAGACACATAATCGGAAATAATTTTTCTTAGTGTCGTGTAATGGTAAACACTTAGATACAAATAATAGTATCCTCCCCATCGGAGTCACTACTATTATTTGTAGGGCTGAAGAGGAGCAACTATTAATTTTACTTGTCAGAAAGTTAGGATGACAAGATAGTAAAATAATGGGTAAAACCTTCTCTCACAAATGTAGAATTTGTATACGTCCACACCATCGTGGCATGCGAAATTCTCGGTGTTATGAGGTGTTGGTTGTTTTTGGAAATTTATTGTTTTGAGGAGTCAATTTATTTTCAAAAACTAAAGTGTATGATTGTTGTGATTCTCTGGTATTTTAAAATGGATCTAGACCCACTTGTTCTAATTGAAAGAGAGAACCAAATAAATGCCCCTAATAATAATATGGATTAGGAATTAAATATGGACTTTGTCTCTACTGCCGAGGAACCTAAATGTGATCTTGTTGAGTTCTGTGCCGAAAAGCCTAGCGAGATTAATACTGAAGAGGAGTTTGAATATTTTAGGAAATGGTTAGAAGCAGACGAGATGACTGAGTGTCATCAAAATCAGGCTTCTTCCATTACCAGTGATAAAACATCCAAACTCGACGAACTCTTCGGGCAAAGTAATCGGGCTGCTAGGCAGGAGGTAATGAAGAACTTGACAACAACTATCCTAGTTGAGGGTATACCCATAAGGGAACATGCTCTCAAAATGATGGCTTGGCTGAAAGAGATGGAAATCCTTGGAGCACAAATCGATCAGGAAACTCAGGTCGATCTCATCCTCCAATCTCTACCACAGAGTTTTGAAGTTTTGCCTAAGCTACAATATGGACAAGCGTTCATATTCGTAGGCAGAACTTCTGACAGAACTTGAGGCGGCAGAGGCGTTTTCTCTTTCACAGACTTTGTTTGCTCAAGAGGTTTCTACTTCTAAATCGAAAGGAAAGAAGAAGAAGAAACATACTGGAGCAAAGAAAGTTGCAGGATTACAGGAACCTCAGGGATGCATAAAGAAGCCGAAAGGCAAATGCTTTGTGTGCAAGCAGTTAGGACATTAGAAGGCGGATTGTCCCCACCGTCAGGGTAATAATTCAGGTATATTTTCTTCTTTTGTCGTTGTAACATGTTTAGCGGTACCTGGTGTGTAGATACGGATGCCACTAATCATGTCTGCATTTTTGTGCAGGGGTTCTAGGAAACCTGACGGCTAGCTGAGGAGGATATTACTCACTACATGGATAGGCTATGGAGATGACTTTTGTAGTGGGAGTTTATTTGTTCATTTATGTCTTTAGCATAAGATGATATAGTTTTGGTTTTATAGAGATTGTCTTTATGTACTTAATATTTGGAAAGAACTTTTGTTCAGTTTCTGGAATAAGATATTTTATTGCTTTTATTTGTTAAAAGTAGAATAGAAGGATCATCTGTTAAAGTACATAGATAGACAATTAGCTTTAAAACCAAAAAGCTCCCATGATGCAATAAGATAGCTTATCATCTAACCGATGTAAGAGAAAGGTTCCTTCCAAGAAGAACCAAACGTATATGTTGGCTCTAAGGCTTGATCTTATTAACCTTTAGTGGGATTCAAAGGTTGTTAGCCAATGAGCCCTTGGGTTCATTTGTAACGCCCGTCCCTTTTTTTTCACACCTTACGGTGGCCAAAAGACGACGTTACGCTAACATACATCTAGGCACATGAACATCATAATGCAGCGGAATAATTAAAACCTTTATACATGCACCTAACATTTGTATCTTGTGAACATGCTTTCTACCTATCATTCCTAAACATATTAGCACATTAACATCATCCATAACATCATGATATAAAAATCACATAAAGCAGCCTTAAGCAACATAGGTAGTTGGTTATTCTTCAAACGTAACTATCATAAGTATAGCATGTAACTTAAGCAAACAGTGCCAAACATAAGCCATGGGATAAAATATAAATATGAGAGTCTTTTTCCTTGCCATGTCACTACCACACACATACTCTTGCCCCTCCTGCTGCTTCCCTTAACATCCACTTGCTTCATCTGCGGTATAAGATAATAAAACTATAAGCACATAGGCTTAGTAAGACCCTTCCCTACTCACTAAAACCATACGTCACATAAAATATAAACATAGGAAACTTTATCATAACATGATTCTTAAAATAAAGTGTAAACATAATAATCATTCGACAAGTCATGGTTCTTAATCATAAACCCTAAACATAATTCCCACTCATAACAAAAAACATGATAAACATGGTTCTTAATCATAAACACGAACATAATAAACATGGTTCTTAATCATAAGACCTGAACATAATAAACATGATTCTTAATCATAAACATGAACATAACGAACATGGATCTTAATCATAAAACATAAACATGATAAACATGGTTCTTAATCATAAACATGAACATAACAAACATGGTTCTTAATCATAAAACATAAACATAATTAACCATTTAGCATGGCATAATTCCTGCCTAAACCATAAACATTCATAGTATAAACCATAAACATAATAGGCATTCATTAACATGGATGCATAACATGGATGGATGCATGAGTCAAATGCACATAACATATGGATGCTTATTTGAAAAACATACTTATAAATACTTAAACATAATCATCACATCATGGGGCCCTGGCTTGTACCACACTCATACATCATATGCGTGCATCCCTAAGTAAATACGAGGTAGCTAATCTCGACCTACTAAGGTAAGGACAGCTTCATCGGTAGTCCCAGAACCGTGGACAGCTTCATCGTAGTCCAGAACCGTGGACAGCTTCATCGGTAGTCCAGAACCATGGACCTTACTTAGGTCCGGTACAAGCCCATTCATAAAGTAAAATAATTTCATATGCTTCTTCATTCATAAAACATACATGACATAATCATTCATTCTTAATTGATTAACGTCATCGTTAGGCCTGGAAGGCATGAACTTTATCTTCATTCAACATTTTCATTCCATATCATCATTATGCCTTGAAGGCATGAACTTTATTTCATTCATCATTTACATTCCATATCATCATTATGCCTCGAAGGCATGAACCTTATTTCATTCATCATTTTCATTCATACAACATGACATACATACGTATCATTCGTAAAGCATGGCATACATACATATCATTCATAAAGCATGACACACATACATAATTAGCATCTTAATTCGTAAGGCATGCATGATCATGGTACATAGGTAAACATGCATAGATCTTTTCATACATGATACATATTCCCTAGGTTCATGGCACATGGTCTAAACATTCATGAATAAACATAGCACATGACCTAACATACAAAGTCATGATACATCATACATGAAGCTAGGGTTTTAGGTCACATAAAAATTCTTACAACATGCTTAATCATCTACATACATCCTAGTAAACCATAAACAAGTATCTTTGAAAACATAACCCAACCCAGACCCTAACTTATGGTCTTGGCCGAATGTTTCAAGGAGGAGGCTCCATCATTCAATCAACCTAAAAGGTTCCATGAGTAAAAGAAAAACCCATACATTACATACAAAGCCATAGGGAGCCATTAAACCCCTTAATTGGAGCTAACCCTAATTTCCTTGCCCTAGAAAAGTTCTTGGCCGAAACCGTAAAGGCCAATAATCCATAGGAAAAATTCATATAACCCACACATAATATCCATTAGGTCATAGAGGAACCATATAATCATGCTTGAAGGGTTAGATCAAATTCTCATCATGGTATAGGGGTGGTGGCCGAAACTTTTGGGAGTTACAAATCCATGGAAAATTCATATAACATATCATTCATACATTATTCATCATGGAAAAACATTGGGAAATATTAGTGAAGCTTTAACATCATCCTAAGCCCTAGATCTTACCTTGGCCGAAATCCTTAAAAAGCCCTAACCCTAGTTTTCTTCACATATAGTCCAAACAAATTCTTATATCATGAAAACAACTTGAAAACCATTATACCACAGGTGAGGGGGTCTTACCTTGGGTTATCTTGATTATCACCTTGAATAGAGAAGCTAAAAGAAATTTCCTTGACCTTAGACTACCCCTATCCCTTGTAGCCTTGTAGAAAGCCCTTAGATCTTGAAGAAGAGGTCTCCTTGTGAAACTTTTCCAAAGGAAAACCCACCTTGTAGGTTTCGGCTAGGAGGAGAAAGAAGAAGAGAAGAAGGCTTAGTGGAGGAAGAAGGCAATTAACTTAAGTGTTAAGTTGTCTCTTCCTTTTCCCCCTCTTATATACTAGATGAAGGAGGCAAATGAAGAGACATGGTGCAATGACTCTTCTCTTCCTTTAGCCTCAACTAAAATCCCTTCCCTTTTCCACTAGCACTCCCTTGCTAGGCGAATTCGTTAGTACATGCATGGTAGTATACTAGTNCCGTAAAATTTTTCTCAATATTTTCTTTAAAATATTGATCATGCCTAGATAGATTCTCGAGGAACATAGGGATACTAGTATGAACCTTAGCATGATTATCCATGATTTTCCCATATAGATTAAGAAGCTAAGTAATAATGGGCCTTACATGGGCCCTTCTAATACCATGGCCATTAAGGGACCTTAGGTAAAATTTTATCATGAATGGAAATGGATTTCAATTAGAAATATTAACATGAGCCTTAGTGGGCTCTTATATGGGCCTTGGCAAAAATAATTATAAAAGTAATAAAAAGAAGTGCATGCACCAAGGATTGAACCTTGGACCTAGTGTATCACCATGCATGTACTAACCAATTCACCTAGCAAGGGAGTGCTAGTAGAGAATGAAGAGGATTTTAGTTAAGGCTTAAGGAAGTGAAGGGTCACCATGAGAAGAGGCACCATGCCCCTTCACTTGCCTCCTTTTAGTATAAAGAGAGGGGAAATGAAGAGATAACTTGGCACTTAAGTTATTTCTCTTCTCTTCCATCAAAGCTTCCCTCTCTCCTTCTTCCTTCCTAGCCGAAACCCACAAGGGGTTTTCTCCCTTGGAAAAGCTTCACAAGGGGACTCTCTCTTGAAGATCCAAGGCTTCCTACAAGGCTACAAGGGCTAGGGGTGATCAAGGGACAACAAGGTCTTCATCCTCTTCTCATTTAGGTCAAAAACCAAGATAACAAGAGTAAGACTCCCTCACCTATGGTATAATTGTTTTCCTTGATGTCTATCATGATTTAAGTTTGTGTTTAGGATTTAAGTTGAGAAAACCATGATGTTTGGGTTCTAGGGTTTCGGCCAAGCCTTGTATTTAGGTTTAGGGATGATGTAAACCCTCACTCATGCTCCCAAATGTTTTCTTATGATAAATAAAGGATAAATTATGACTTGGAGAAATTTTGTAGCACCCTAAAGCCCTATACAAGTTTCGGCCACCAACATGTTTCCATGGTTAGGATTGGATCTAACTCTCTAATAATATTTCTTATGTTTTCTCATGATGCAAGGGATGTTAATGGTGATTTATGTGAATTTTTAATGCCTTATGACCCTTGTAAGTTTCGGCCAAGTTAGGTTATAGGGCAAGGAGTTAGGGCTAACTCCAAGCAAAGGTTCTAATGGTTTCCTATGGTGTTGTATGTAAAGTATTAGATGTAAATTGGGAATTGTATGAATTTTTCCATGTACTTGGGACCCTATAGGGTTTCGGCCAAGGTCAATTTGTAGGTCTAAAACTTAGGGTTAGCCCTAATCATGGGTTCTAATGGCTTCCTATGGCATAGTATGTAATGTATGAGTTTTTCTTCACTTATGGTATCTCATATGTTAGGATCCCTCTTCTTCCAACTTTCGGCCAAGCACCCCAATTAGGGTTTAGGTTGAGTTAGGGTTTCAAGAATACTTGTTTATGACTTATTATGATGTATATATATAGGTTCAAGCATGTGGTATGAATTTTATGTTACCTAAAACCCTAACCTTAAGTGTTATGCTTCATGATTTTGTATGTTTATGTTAGATACCATGTTTAGTAGGTTTCATTCATGAATGTTTTAAGTTCTATGCCATGAACACACGTGTTGTGAAGAAGGTATCATGTTTATGTAAAATGATGCATATTTTAAGTTGAACGCCTATGATAGATATATGGTTAAGTAGACCTATGCACGTTCTATGTTGAATGTCATGAACCTAGGTAGTATGTATCATGTTCATATGAATCCTACCCATGCACGCTTATGATAGATATTATGATTATGTATGCTAAGTGACATGTACTATGTATGAAACGCATGCTTACCTTATGTACCATGATCATGCAAGATTTATGAACTAAGATGATGTTTATGCCTTAAGGCATAATTATGTATGTATGTCATGTCTTATGAATGAAGATGATGAATGAAGATAATGTTTATGCCTTTAAGGCATAATGATGTTATGAATTAAGTATGAATAATGAAATGCCAAGTATGTTTTATGTCATGCTTCATGTAGCAAAATTATGTTCATGTCTTTAAGTACGCTATGTATGTTCTATGAATGATGAAGCATGTGAAGTTATTTTACTTTATGAATGAGCTTGTACCGGACCGAAGTAAGGGTCCAAGGGATGGGCACCTTAAGAACGCCTCGGTTCTGGACTACCGTAGCTGTCCACGGTTCTTGGACTACCGTAGCTGTCCACGGTTCTGGGACTACCGTAGCTGTCCAACAGGGATGGGCACCTTAAGAACGCCTCAGTTTTTGGAACTACCGTAGCTGTTCCTACCCTAGTAGGTCGAGACTAGCTACCTCGTATTTACTTAGGGATGCGCGCATATGATGTATGTATGTGGTACAAGCCGGGGACCCCCATGATGTTATGATTATGTTTAAGTATCTATAATTATGGTTTTCAAATAAGCATCCTTATGTTATATGCATTTGACTCATGCATCCATTCATGTTATGCATCCATGCCATGTTAAGTATTTCCTATGTTTATGTTTATGCCAAGAACCATGTCATGTTAAGTATTTCCTATGTTTATGTTTATGCCAAGAACCATGCCATGTTAAGTATTTCCTATGTTTATGTTTATGCCAAGAACCATGTCATGTTAAGTATTTCATATGTTTATGTTTATGCCAAGAACCATGCCATGTTAAGTATTTTGTATGTTTATGTTTATGTCAAGAATCATGTCATGTTAAGTGTTTTATGTGCCTATATTTTGTATCAAGAACTTTTATGTGTTAAGAATGTTATATGTTTTATGTTATGCAATGTATGGTTTTAGTGAGTACGAAAGAGTCTTACTAAGCCTATGTGCTTATAGTTTTACTTTCTTATACCGCAGATCAAACAAGAGGATAGTAGGGGAAGTAGCAGGAGGGGCAAGAGTGTGTGTGTGGCAGTGACATGGCAAAAGAAAAGAAAAGTTTTTAATGTTTATACTCTGTCACGTGTCCTATATTTTGCGAGTCTCATGCTATGCTTATAATGGTTTTGGTCAAAAAAAAATATGCACTTGCTACTTATGTTGCCTAATGGATGACTTATGTGATTTTTATATCATGATGCTAAGTATGATGTTAATATGCTAAGTTACCATATCACCATGTTTAGGAAGGATAGTTAAGACATGTGTATATGATTCAAGTATTAGTTGCATGGGGTAAACACATATGTATAAAGTTTTAAATTATTCCGCTGCATTAAGATATTCATATGCGTATATGTATGTTAGCGTAACGCCGCCGCCCGCCCACACCTTAGGGCGGGAAAGGCGGGCGTTACACTTTGCTCCTTAGTCAAATATCGAGGTCGGAGCCTCTTCTCATGTTTATCCATTAGAGCTTCAAAACCGTATTCCATGATTAGCATAAAATCAAAATCAATTTTGAAATATACCTCCATCCTTTTCTTCCACCAAGAAAAGTCTCTTTCATATTTTGGTGGATGGATGTTTGATCCCGTCATCTTGTGCTTCCTCAACGATTAGTCCGATGGAGAGCGACCTGCCCTGATACCACTTGTACGAGATCGGTGACCATCTAGAGGAGTGAATAGATGTTGCCCCTCAATTCACTCAATTTCTCTTTCTATGATAATGCACAAGCGGAATAACAATTAGACTAAAACTAACAAGAAGAATAAATCGATGTAATGTGGTTCGGAGATGACACTCTTATTCCACAACTATCTATAAGGTGGACGATCTCGATCCATCGGTGGATGAGTCCCCGAAAAACTTCCAGCTAGCTCATGTAGCTCCTTGTGGGTGGAGAAATCTCGCCACAACACCGCGCACACACCACAAGAGCTTGGTAGACTAATAATAGGGGTTAAGCACCTCTATTTCGCCAACCTTGCTCAAGCAAACTGAGTTCTCTTAAATAGAACTTATTTGCTGATCCAGTCGTTACCAGTTAACTGGTGCCAACATGAGTTGACCGACAACTATCGAATTCGAACGTTACAGCCCAACGTTCAAATTTAGCTGACACTAGTCGATTGCACAGAAAGATTAGTTGACTGATCGTTTTGTGCCCTCAACCAGTTGACTCATCCCATACCAGTCGACTAATAAAATCCTAAACTTAGGGTTTCCCTTCCTAAGTACATTTCATTGGCACTCAGACCCTCACGACTCACTTGACTCTTCTTTGCAACCTTGACTATTGCCTTCAAGCCTTCTTCACTTTGGCTCTCATCCATCGAATGCATAGAAGTCCGTGGCTTGTCTCCATGTCATCCTTCGTGTATGCCTTTAGCTCTCGTCCCTCGGATGCATACAGCCCGCTACTCATCCTTATACTATCCTTCACGTATACCTCGAAGTGTGCTTCTCTTGGCTCATCATTGCTACCTTATCAACGGACCCTCGGATGCACCATCCTTCACCGGAGCCGAAGCCATCAAGCTGAGTCTACATGTATCCTGTAGAACTTGTACACTCAAATACACATATCAAACACAAGGAAAAACTTAACTTAAACCCTTTGCCCAAACATCAAAACACATAGTCCCATGGACCATAGATTGTCTCAACACATTCTTGTATATGGATTCTGAATCATAGATCGGTTGTATATGATTAGATGAGCTTGATGGTACTTTGGGAATATATGAATCACGAAGATGCAGAGAATGTGGTGTTAACTATTAGCACTTGAGGTTCGACCATAGCTGGTGGAAGTCACAAAGATGATGGACATTGTAGGTGGTGATAAGGCTACCTTGTATATGATTACTGGAGTAAGGCCATAAGTATTGATGATACATGTTGATTGGATTGAATTTCACATTCTAGTGCATATATGATGTTGATGGCTTATATAGACATTTGTCTTAGCGACAAGCAAATGAGGGTGATGGCATTATGATGATCATGTTGGTTGACTAATTAATTGGGAGAAATGGTAAGGGTTAAGGTGAACATAAGATGTAAGGTTGGAGTTGTCAGGTATTGATTCATATGAATTGATGTGTTGATTGCAGTGTCTAAAGAATTGGTCAACATTATGTTGGTTTGTTTCTAAATTTGGGTAATTTGCTATTAGTGGAAGACCTGCACTTGGTTGCCTAGCTGTTTTGCTTTGGATTGATTTGCTATCATTCATGGATGACGTCTTGATATATTCAAGATTGAGGAAGAAGTTATTCCCAATTGGGAATTTGAGCACTGATTGATATCTAGGGTTGCTTAGATACTTTTGTCGATCGAATCAAAGGAGGCTTAGGCTAGAGATTAGTATTTTTAGTTTTCTCTATAGTAGGGTAGCCTTAAGGCAGCAGACTGAGTTTTATTGTGATGAGAACATAATACTTTAATTCTGTGGTACATTATGTGGTCCTGAGTCACATCCTGTCCAGGAGGATTTACTGTAGGAGAAACATCAATCTAGATTTGCAATTCAACTGGGGGGCTCGAGTAGAGGGATTTGAAGCATTCCTATGAGTGGAACGACATGAAAAAGGATATTGAGGATCGAGTATCATGACAGTTGGTGTGTCGATAAGTGAGGGCAGGATATCAGAGTGACGCAGCGAAAGCGTATTGGGTCATAACCCACAAGGAGGGTCAAAGACTGACAGACTCACAAGGTCACCTAGTGCATGTAGTGTTCTGCAATATTTGAACTGATTAAACAAGGTCTTGTTTACCACCACACTTAAGTAGTAAATTTGAAGATCAAATTTTTATTAGAGGGGAAGAATGTAAAATATGACAATTAAATTCTAGAGATTAAATTAGGAAATAACCTCATAGAATTTATCAGGAATTTTTAGAATTTTTTTTGAATTTTTATCGGGGTTTTTGGGAGTTTATGGGGTTAAACAGGATAAAAAGAACATCAATTTTTGATACACGAATTAATTAAGGAGGAATTTATTTAATTACGTATTGGATTTATATTAATAATCCTAAACTTAATTATTAGGTCGAATACCTTTTCCTCACTGCCTAACCTCCCCTCTTTATCAAAACCGCTCGACCTTACCTCTTCATCGAATCCGCCTGACCTCTCTCACTTCCCATCCGTGACCTCACAGTCGCCGTCGCAGGAGGTAGTGCCACTAGCCGAAGTATGGGACACCATCGCTATCCACTACCAGTTGCGCTATCCTTGGCTTCTCCTTCAATAAACTAGTAGAGGAAATCAATCGAAATGATATTAAAAAATGCTAAGCAAATATAAAAAGAGAAAGCTAGTTGTAGTCCAACTGCTCATGCTTAAAGCTCCAAGTAAAAAAATATGTTTTCTACTCGATCAAAAAAAAGCGGAGAATTTACATATGCTTGGAATGTGTTCCAAATAACTGTTTTACGTCTTTAAGCGCGTAAGGATCCTTTGATTATACCTCGACGAAAATCAGGTCAACAAGATTTCTAGTGATCTCCCACTCAACTTGGATCAATCTTTTGAAGAAGAGGGAGCAATACTCTGAAAATCATTGTCAAGGTCCTCTTCTTTTTGCTGTTTTTGCTATTACACTTATAATAATGTTATAATCTTGTTGTAAGAAGGTTTCTCCACCTTCAGATTTAGTCCAAAAAGGAGAAGGTTTAATGGAAATAGATAGTTAGAAGTGGACTCTTGGATTAGTCGCCTCAAGGAGGAGGGTACCAAGTGAAATCATCCGAGTTAGCATTGTGAGTGTGTTGTGCTTGTGTCACTTCAAAGTTTTCGCTGCTCAATCTTAATGACGAAATGATTTGAGCTACTCAACTCCATTTCATCTTGCAATGTCCTAACAAGTGGCTTCAAAGCAAAGTATCTTTGGTGGACTTACATCCAAAGAAGTCAAGCTTAGAACAACAAGATGCACTTGAAGGAGGGTCACATCACTACACAGTCACCATACTTTAAAGGAAACAACTTTGCTTATTCGAAGAGATGCATGAAGTATTATCTTAGAAATTAAATAGATTAGTGGTTCTCCATAAGTGAGGGCTTCTCTGAACCAATGATTGAAGACAAGAAGTTATTAGAGTCCACAAGATGGTATGCAGATAAAAAATGGAAGTCGCAAGCAAATGCTAAAGTGGTTGTTAAACTACAGTGTGGACTGAGCTTAGAGTAATTAATCAAGGTTGGTCCATTTAAAAGTGTGGGATAAGTTGATTGATCTCAATAAAGGCACCAAGGACTCTAGAATTGCAAAGAGGGACTTTCTCATCAGTCAAATGCATAATTTCATGATGAGACAAGGTGAAACTATAATTCAACTTCACGGAAGGTTCATGAACTTGTTGAATGGACTTCATCCCAACAGAGAAAAGGTAGAGAATAGAGATGTTATCAAGTATGCTTTGAAATCCTTCTCTACAGACTCTTTGTGATCATCCATGGTATATTCCTATAAAGTTTCAAGGGATTTATCAATTGTCAAACTAGATGAACTATTTTGTGAACTTGAATTATATCAGCAAGTCAATGCAGCCATAAGGAGAAGGGTATATCTTTGGTTGTAGATGAAAATAGAAAGAAAAAGGGCAAGGAGAAGAAAAAGGAAAGGAAGGAAGAGACTTCATTCGAATCTGATAAAAAAACCGATTGTGAGGAAGAAATGTCTTCCAACAAGATGACATTTTGTAAGAAAAATGATGAGAAGATCTCGAAAAATTCAATAATAAGGATGTCAAAAAGATCTTCAATGATAGCAAGAAGAGAGGTAAATCCCTGATAAAATCAAAGTTTAAAACTGATATGATTTGTTATGAGTGCAATAGAAGAGAACACTACAAATTCGAGTGTCTAAAACTAAAGAAGCAAGAGGGCAAACTTAAGAAGAAGAAAGCCTTGAAAACCACAAGGGTTGATTCCTCCTTGAGCTCATCGGAGGAAGATGAAGGAAAGAACCCAAGGCATGTGACACTCATGGTGGCAAAAGGTGATAACGCTCACCCCAGACACTCCTCAAAGCCCATTCCTAGGTTATTGTGAAGGGAGACAAATCACGGGTATCTACTAGCCTAAGCAATGACTAGTGCATTGGGGAGAGTAGGAACCTGGCTACTAGTCAGGAATTGACCCCCAGATCTTATGGTGGCAACACCCCATGTACTAGCAAACTATCCTTCCTGAGGGGACAAGACATATGACACTCATGGCGTTAAGCAATATGGAGAGTAGTGAAGGTGAAGATTGCCACAGTGAGACAAAAGGTAAGGTTAGGAAGTTGCAAAATGAATTGAAAGCATTTAAAACTTGAAAATGCATAATGATAGTATAGATATTCCAGTAGATAAACTTAAGAATGAAAATACATCATTGAAATTGTAAGTAGATGACCTTAGAAATATTTTGGAAAAGTTTTCAATAAGTTCAAAATACTTAAACATGATATTAACAGCTCAACAAGCAATTTACAACAAAGCAGGATTAGGTTATAAACCAAAACAAAAGGAAGTAAAATAAGAAATTTACCAAAAGACACACGTAACTTTCTAAATTGACCAAAAGGCGCACCACATTTTGATAAATATCAAAGGGCACACTAATTTGTCTGGTCTTCCAGTTCTACCCTACATGTCAACCGCATGCAACCTTAACATCTCTCTCTCCCCCTCTCTCTCTCTCTCCACTCGTAAAAAGCAAATATCTCTCTCCCCTTTCTCTCGCCTATCAATTTTTATTTAACTTGAATTTATTTATTTTAAAACCACAGGACCACCACTAGGAAAGAAAGAAAATATTAGTAATGGAAGGCATATTTAGACTTCTTGCAACCTCAGAGATTCACAGGACCTAAAATGAGTATAAATTGAGCTCTCCAGATTGATTAGTGAGTTTCAGTTGAAACCCATTGATTGACCTAAAGAGCTCAAATTGTACCCATTTCAGATCCTATGGGATTTTGAGGTTGCTTGGAGTCCAAATATGTCTTCTGCTACTATTTTTGATATTCCCTAGTAGTGGTACTAAGGTTTTAAAAAAACTAAATTTTCTTTTCTGCTTGGTCCTGATATGCTCTCGTATCAAGACCATGTTGGGCCTAGTATGAGGATATCAAGCTTAGCATATGAGAAAACAAGAAAAGAAACAAAAAATAAAAGGAAATTTATTTTTTTTCAAAACTTATGGACCACCACTAGGGAAGATGTAAAACAGTAATGGAGGTCATATTTAGACTCCTTGCAATCTCAGAAACCTATAGGACCTAAAATGGATGCAATCTTAGCATTTTAGATCGATTAGTGAGTTTTGACCTAAATCCACTAATGGACCTAGATAGGTCTGATTGAATTTATTTTAGGTGATCTTGTGAATTTCTGAGGCTACAGGGAGTCCAACGATGCATGACTCCTTGTAGTGTCAGAAATTCACGGAACTAGAAATGAGTTATATCAGACATGTCTATATTCATCAGTGTGTTTCGGTCATAACTCACTGATTGACTTAGAGAATTCAGATTGCACCCACTTTAGGTTCTGTAAGTTTCAGAGGTTACAATGAGCCCAAATATATCCTCCTTAACTATTTTGACGTCCTTAATAGTGGTTCAAAGATTTTGAAAAAAAATCTTCTTTTATTTATTTTCTTATTTTCTTATACGATGGGCATGGTATCGCTATACCAGGCTCAACATGGTTCTAATATGAGAGTATATTAGGACCAAGCAAAAAAAGAAAATGATGTTATTGAAGGACCGGTGCCGTCGATAGAGGGGGGGTGAATATCGATCGTTCAAAACTTCGTAGAAAGTTCGTAAGACTTTCAATCGTCGTTCTAGACTTAGAGTGTTAGTGCAGCGGAAAAATAAAACAGAAAAAGAAATACACAGGGACACAGCGGGATTTATTTATTTGGTTCCCAATCCCCCAGGGTCAGTACGTCCAAGGCCTATGTACTCGGTGTGAGTCCACTATTGGTCTCCTTTCCAGAATTTCCAGAGGCGGAGAAAACCCGTCTTACAGTGTAGAAGTACAAGCACAAGTACAGAAAATTAAGTACGGAAAATTAAATGCAAACCGAACAAAACAAAGTTGAAGCTTGGCCGATCTGGACCTCCGAAGTGCCGTGCACTTCCTCCTGGAGCCTCCCGTGTTAGTGATATGAGAGAAGTGTCCTAAGGCAAATCGCCTTATGATGTAAACATTTATTTTAATAAATGATAATTCACTATTTGAGTGTACATGTTTTGTGTATTTGATTGGGATCTTAAACTCATCTACTGAATGTCCGCAATACAACTCACAGCATAAGAGAATTTGTGATGGGATCACAACTAGTGATTATCTCTAATGTGTAATTGTGAAGTATTGAAATTATCCCTAGTCGATGAATTGATAAAAACGGACACTATCAATTCTGTTGAGACTAGCATGGGTTATTCTCTAATCAGCTGATTCTCACTAGCTGGTGACATTGGGATGTTCGGAGATAAACATGGATGCTAGTTAAGGGAACTAGTTCATTGGAGTGACTAGCTGTGAGACTTCATATGGGAATCTACATGTAGATATGTCAATGAAGATCTTACTGCGGCTTAAGTGCGATGTTCCTTTGACTTGCGGTGTTCAAGTCATCTTGGTCATGGAGACTTATACTTTGACATCTTAAGCAAGCATCTCCAAGGAGGTGTGGACCCAGGATGATCGGGTATAAGCCGAAGTGCCCGAAGATGTTTGAACAGCCTACAAAGGATTCACCACTCCTTGCGAGGAGATGTATACCCAGGCCTATCGTCGGATTGTTACTCAAAGCCTCTGGCCAGAGCATATCATGTTAAGAGTGCGAGTCTCTTAAATACATGAGAGTAATTAGAAATCCAAAGGACGAGAAAGACACTACTTGGGCTAGGTGTGACGTAGTCAGCCTAGTGGGGACTGACACCATTGACCGTGTCCTGAACCAAGTGGGTATAAGGTGGTGAAGGGAATGAGGCACGATTCATTAGAGCTGCTGAAGGGTTTCAGAATAATTTCTTCTGAGGTCAAACCGTTGATCTTTCGATTAATTGGGGATCATGATGTACTACTAGGTGCCACTCATGATCGTTCTATAATTAATGGGTTAATTATAGACGGCCAACATAAATCGAAAGCCTATTTAGTCACACGCAATACGAGTAATCCGAGGGATTTAAAACGAGTTGAAAATTGGATTTTCCGATCAAGAGAAACAAGTCAAATCTGAGTTAGTCAGAGGCGCAATGGAAGCTAAAAATGGCTAAGTCTTTTGAAGGCTTTTCGGGCGAATTAAATGAGTTTAATTCGCGGCGGTCCGGGTTGGTTTTGGCCGACCAAAGAGGGTGTAAACCCCTCTTTGGTGGCCGGCCAAATAAGAGGAGAAAAACCAATTTAATTGGTTTAATTAATAAAATAAATCTAGTGTGATTTATTTTATAAATTATGGATAAATAAATTTGTATAAAGAAATTTATATAAATAAAATTTGTAGAAATTTATTCTTTTATGGAAGATTAAAATAATCCATGAATTGGTTTATTTTAATTTTATAAAATCAATTATGAATTGATTTTTTCATAATAAGAAAGTTTATAAATTTCTTATAAAAATTTATTCCATAATTTAAAGAGAAGAAAAGTTAGTTTTATTATAAATTAGTTTATAATAAGACTAGGCTTAAACGGAATAAGCAATAAGAAAATTTATAAGATAAATTTCTTATAACTAATTCCGTTAATTCCGTTAATTCGGTTTAGAGGGAGACTTAGCAAAGGAGTTGCTACTATATAAAGGAACCAAAGGCTAGCCCTTAATTCCAACTAACTAATTAAGAGATTAATTACTCCCTCTCTCTTTCTCTTAATCTCCTCTCCTCCTCCTCTTCTTCCTCCCTTAGGGCCGGCGCACCCTAGCCTCTCTAGGGCCGGCGCCCAACCACAACACCAACAAGGGTGTTTGCCGTGAGCTTTGAAGAAGGAGGAGAACTCGAAGACGAAGAAGAAGAAGCGGATAGCGACTCCTCTCTTCTCGGAATTTGATTCCGTTACTTCGTTGGTTAGTTTTTCCATTATTTCTCTTATTCTTCTAGTTGTGCCTTCCGAGAATCTAGTAGTTCTCGTCGGCACAAAACTCGTGACTTTGTGAAGTCATCCCGAAGAAAACTCGGCGTGGACGCGAATAGAGGCGGAGCTTCCAAGGGACGCTACGGTTGGATCTCGTCCCTTACTTCGAGTTACGAGAGGTACTTAGTAAATTAGTTTACTTTTCCGCAAAGTTTATTTTATGATTATGTCAACACACCATAAGATTGCATGCTAGATACGAAGTTAAAATAATTTAGGAAATTATTTTATGCAAACTCTTCCGCTGCACGTAAAAATTTTAAATTTTACGAACTCGTATCCCTGTCGACATGCACCCGGTCCCAACAGTGGTATCAGAGCCGGTTAGTGTTCGACTTAATCATATAATTGTTTTGTGGAAAACTTTGTCATGATCTCAATTTCGGAAAATTTTTCCAATTATGGAAACTTTCAAATTATATTAAATTTTAGAATTAGGAATTTCAAAGTTTGGAAATCCTCATGAAATTTCGCAAACGTTTGAAATTTTCTAGTTTCTAAATTTTTATAATAATTGTGAAAATTTCCCATCTTTGGAAACTTTCCAATTTTGGAAATTTTTCTATTTTAGAAATTTTCCAACTTTGGAAATATGTAAGTTTTCTTTGTACCAAAAACTTACAATTATTCTGAAAACCTATTTTCGAAATCTCGCAATTTTGGGCACTTTCTTTTAAGAAAGTCTAGACAAATTCATGGATAGTTAATTGACAATTAAATTTGAATTGGGTTTTAAATTGACAACAAAATACTTTATTTTGGATTGAGCCTCGGGGAGCCGTCCAATTTAAAGTTAGATGTTGTAATTTAATTTCCCAATTTTAATTGAAATTGTCATGTTTGATTTGGATTGAGCCTCGGGGAGCCGTCCAATTGGATTTACAACACTTTACTTTTCTTTGGGTATCTGAGCCTCGGGGAGCCACCCTTAGAAAACGATTTGTTGTAATTAATCAAATCCATGAATAAAATATGTTTTAAGAGGTGATGCTCTTACATATTGTTGTCTCCAAAATTAATTAGGAAAATGGTTTCCCATAGTGTTTCTTAAATGAGATTTTCATGAAAATAATATGTGGTTGAATTAAGGGAATTGTCTCTTAATTTAATAAGTTTTGATTTAGAGAAATCAAAGTCTTGAACATATTATTTCCGAAATTAATTATGACAATTTAGGAAATTGTTTCCCAAAGCAATTCCTTTAATAAAGTGTGAAATTAGAATTAAGGAAATCCGGTTCCTAATTCAATTCATGAGACTTGATAAATTAAGTCACATACATACTTTATTAAGGAAATCGTTAGTCATGACATATGTCATGAATGTGCATTAAAAGGAAAAGATGAGACCAAAACCCCTTACAAAATATTAAGGCCAACACCTTCCATTAATATGGTTAGAATCGGAGTTTTGTTTCTCGATTGGGTTGATGGACACATCCATGCCCGACTTGAACCTTAACATGTTCAAACCATGGAATTAGTTTATGAATAATATAGTTGGAGTCAGAGGTCAATCCTTAGTTTTGGTTGTTGGACACATCCAAGCCTGACTAAACGGTTGAATGAGCTCCAACCATATTAAAACTATTTCTTGATTAATGGGTCAGCCTTAAGCTTGGAGCATCGATTTGTTGTGCCACAGCCAAGGTCGATGTAAAGAGAGGTGCAGTTGGGTGCTATGTATATGATGCATACTTGTTAATGAGTTAACAACCCAATGATTTATGCAAACATTCAATTAGTTGATAGCATAACGTGATAGTTACATATATGTGATATGTAATCGGTATAATTACCTACCTTCATAGCTAAGAAAAACTTGATGGCCACAGCCATGGTGGTTCTTATCTATGGTTGGATATCAACCTATTTGGAGATATTCCTACGATCTCCCGAATTGATAATAAGGGTGACTCAATTCGTAAAATAAATAGGATTTAATTTGTGTATGTTGATACATTCTTTATCAATCTTCTCACATAATCTCAATTTGTATTTCTAAGATAATCACTCGATCATGTCTTACATAAACTTGCGTTCCATTTTGGACACCAATAAACTGACTGGGCCAAACTTCATGGACTGGCTTCGAAACCTAAGGATAGTCCTCAAGGCAGAAAAGCTTGCTTATGTCCTTGAAGAACAACTTCCCAACCGTCCTTCTAAAGATGCAACTCTAGACCAGTTTCCAGAGTTGCTCAACCTGCTGAAGACTGTAGAGCCTTCTGTAAAGCAGGATCAGAAGACAATACTGTTAGTTGGATCCTCGAAGAAAGGTTCTAAGAGGAAGGCCAAAGAACAGAATAAAGGGAAGAAGAAAAAGGCCAAGAAAACTGAAAAGAAACCAAAAGGAACTTGCCATCACTGTGGCAAGGAGGGTCACTGACGAAGAAACTGCAAGGTTTATCTTGAGTCCTTGAAGAAGAAGGCATCCGATGCCCCATCTTCTTTAGGTATCTTCGTTATTGAATGTCACTCTATTTCCTCAAATACCTGGGTACTTGATACTGGGTGTGGCTCACAGATATGTAATGACATAAAGGGGCTAAGGAATAGAAGAAGACTTGTCAAAGGAGAAGCAAATATGCGAGTTGGAAATGGAGCAAAGATTGCTGCCGTTGCCATCGGAACCTATTTGCTAAAGCTCCCCACTGGACGTGTCTTAGAATTGGATAATTGTTATTTTGTTCCATCATTAATAAAGAACATTGTATCTATTTCATGTTTGAATGAAAAAGGTTATCATTTAACTTTCAGTAACAATTGTTGTTACATAACTTTAAAAGGCGTTCTTTATGGGAATGGAACTTTGTGCAATGGCATCTACACGTTAGATTTATCCAGTGACGTTTTCAATATCGAAGTTAGCAACAAACGTGCTCGAATAGATAATCGAATAGACTCCTACACGTGGCACTGTCGTCTTGGCCATATAAGTAAGAAACGCATGACCGAATTACACCGATGTGGAATTTTGGAATCATTTGAACCCGGTTCATTTGATACACGCGAATCATGCTTAAAAGGCAAGATGACCAAATTACCCTTTCCCGGAAAAGGTAATCCAGTGGGAGAATTGCTTGGTCTAATACATACCGATGTATGTGGACCAATGTCAACTCTTTCACAAGGAGGCTATAGCTACTTCATCACCTTCATCGATGATCACTCACGATTCGGGTATGTGTTCTTGATGAAACACAAATCTGAAGCCTTTGAGAAATTCAAAGAGTTCAGAAATGAAGTAGAGAAACAGCTTGGCAAAAGTATTAAGATACTTCGATCCGATCGAGGTGGTGAATACTTAAGTCAAGAGTTTCAAGATTATCTAAGGGACAATGGGATATTGTCCCAATGGACTCCGCCGTATACACCACAGCATAATGGTGTATCTGAGAGGCGCAACCGAACCTTGATGGACATGGTTAGGTCTATGATGAATCATGCAACTCTTCCAAAATCCTTTTGGGGCTATGCACTAAAGACAGCTGTTTATTTACTAAACAGAGTCCCGACTAAGGTAGTCTCTACTACTCCATATGAGATTTGGAATAGTAAGAAACCTCACTTAACTCACCTTAAGATATGGGGTTGTCCTGCTTATGTGAAGCGGGTTGTATCAGACAAATTGGATGCTAAGTCTGATAAATGTCTATTTATTGGATACCCTAAGGAAACGAAGGGCTACCAATTCTATCATCCCTTGGAACAAAAGGTGTTTGTTTCAAGGCATGCTGTATTTCTAGAGAAAGAGTTTCTTTTACAAGAAAACAGTGGGAGTGGGATTGAACTTGATGAAGTTCAAGAAACTCCAATAGACATTACAGAGACACCTAGTCTAGGCCCACAACCGATAATTCATAGTGATGAGCTATCAGTTGAACCTAAAACTACACCACCTCTTCGTAGGTCTGATAGGACACGCAATATTCCAGAGAGATACGGATTTCTCGTAAGTGAATCCAACGACGTGTTACTCATTGGCGATGACGAACCTATCAGTTATGAAGATGTCCTGAAAAGTTCAGAAAGGGACAAATGGCTTGAGGCCATGAAGTCGGAAATGGATTCCATGTACGAAAATCAAGTATGGGACTTGATTAACCCACCTGAAGGGATTAAGCCCATAGGGTGCAAGTGGGTTTTCAAGAAGAAAACCGACATGGAAGGTAATTATGCTTAAATCCATTCGGATACTCCTAGCCATAGCAGCTCATTGTGATTATGAGATATGGCAAAAGGATGTGAAAACAGCTTTCCTTAATGGAAACCTACTTGAGGACGTATACATGATACAACCTGAAGGTTTCACATCGGTTGATAAAACCAAAGTATGCAAGCTTCGACGATCCATATATGGACTGAAGCAAGCATCCAGGAGCTGGGACATCCGTTTTGATGAGATAATCAAAGAGTTTGATTTCTCACAAAATCCTGACGAACCTTGTGTGTACAAGAAGGTTAGTGGGAGTGCGGTCGTATTCCTAGTATTATATGTCGATGACATATTACTTATAGGAAACGATTTATCAGTTTTACAGACAGTTGAAATTTGGTTGTCCAAAACTTTCTCCATGAAAGACCTGGGAGAAGCAACCTATATCCTTGGGATTAGAATCTATAGAGATAGATCAAAACGGTTGCTTGGTCTTTCGCAGTCTACGTACATAGACCGAGTGCTAAAAGGGTTTAGCATGTCGGAATCCAAGAAAGGTTACATTCCCATCAGGCATGGGATCAACCTTTCAAAGTCTATGTGTCCGCGCACAGAAGACGAGAGGATTTGCATGAATAAGATTCCCTATGCATCCGCAATAGGATCTATCATGTATGCTATGTTATGTACTAGGCCCGATGTATCGTATGCTCTGAGCGTCACGAGCAGATACCAATCTGATCCAGGAATGGATCATTGGGCGGCTGTTAAGACAATCCTTAAGTACTTAAGAAGAACTAAGGATGTATTTCTAATATATGGAGAAGGAGATTTGATAATACGTGGGTATACAGATGCCAGTTTCCAGACAGATAAGGATGACTCCAAATCGCAGTCTGGATACGTATTTACTTTGAATGGAGGCGCAGTAAGTTGGAAGAGTTCCAAACAAGACACCGTAGCGGATTCTGCCACGGAAGCGGAATATATCGCAGCTTCGGAAGCAGCAAAGGAAGCAGTCTGGATCAAGAAGTTTGTCTCCGAACTTGGCATGGTTCCAACCATTGATGAAGCAGTGCCGGTATACTGCGACAACAATGGAGCTATTGCACAAGCAAAGGAACCAAGGTCTCATCAGCGATCCAAACACGTGCTTCGACGCTATCATCTGATCAGAGAGATTATAAGTAGGAATGACATATAAATTGAGAGAGTTCCCACTAAAAGGAATATAGCGGATCCTTTAACTAAGGCCTTGCCTCAAAACAAGTTTGAGGGTCATGTTAGAGCCTGTGGTATTGGATACCGTAGCGATTGGCATTAGGCCAAGTGGGAGTTTGTTAGTGATATGAGAGAAGTGTCCTAAGGCAAATCGCCTTATGATGTAAACATTTATTTTAATAAATGATAATTCACTATTTGAGTGTACATGTTTTGTGTATTTGATTGGGATCTTAAACTCATCTACTGAATGTCCGCAATACAACTCACAGCATAAGAGAATTTGTGATGGGATCACAACTAGTGATTATCTCTAATGTGTAATTGTGAAGTATTGAAATTATCCCTAGTCGATGAATTGATAAAAACGGACACTATCAATTCTGTTGAGACTAGCATGGGTTATTCTCTAATCAGCTGATTCTCACTAGCTGGTGACATTGGGATGTCCGGAGATAAACATGGATGCTAGTTAAGGGAACTAGTTCATTGGAGTGACTAGCTGTGAGACTTCATATGGGAATCTACATGTAGATATGTCAATGAAGATCTTACTGCGGCTTAAGTGCGATGTTCCTTTGACTTGCGGTGTTCAAGTCATCTTGGTCATGGAGACTTATACTTTGACATCTTAAGCAAGCATCTCCAAGGAGGTGTGGACCCAGGATGATCGGGTATAAGCCGAAGTGCCCGAAGATGTTTGAACAGCCTACAAAGGATTCACCACTCCTTGCGAGGAGATGTATACCCAGGCCTATCGTCGGATTGTTACTCAAAGCCTCTGGCCAGAGCATATCATGTTAAGAGTGCGAGTCTCTTAAATACATGAGAGTAATTAGAAATCCAAAGGACGAGAAAGACACTACTTGGGCTAGGTGTGACGTAGTCAGCCTAGTGGGGACTGACACCATTGACCGTGTCCTGAACCAAGTGGGTATAAGGTGGTGAAGGGAATGAGGCACGATTCATTAGAGCTGCTGAAGGGTTTCAGAATAATTTCTTCTGAGGTCAAACCGTTGATCTTTCGATTAATTGGGGATCATGATGTACTACTAGGTGCCACTCATGATCGTTCTATAATTAATGGGTTAATTATAGACGGCCAACATAAATCGAAAGCCTATTTAGTCACACGCAATACGAGTAATCCGAGGGATTTAAAACGAGTTGAAAATTGGATTTTCCGATCAAGAGAAACAAGTCAAATCTGAGTTAGTCAGAGGCGCAATGGAAGCTAAAAATGGCTAAGTCTTTTGAAGGCTTTTCGGGCGAATTAAATGAGTTTAATTCGCGGCGGTCCGGGTTGGTTTTGGCCGACCAAAGAGGGTGTAAACCCCTCTTTGGTGGCCGGCCAAATAAGAGGAGAAAAACCAATTTAATTGGTTTAATTAATAAAATAAATCTAGTGTGATTTATTTTATAAATTATGGATAAATAAATTTGTATAAAGAAATTTATATAAATAAAATTTGTAGAAATTTATTCTTTTATGGAAGATTAAAATAATCCATGAATTGGTTTATTTTAATTTTATAAAATCAATTATGAATTGATTTTTTCATAATAAGAAAGTTTATAAATTTCTTATAAAAATTTATTCCATAATTTAAAGAGAAGAAAAGTTAGTTTTATTATAAATTAGTTTATAATAAGACTAGGCTTAAACGGAATAGGCAATAAGAAAATTTATAAGATAAATTTCTTATAACTAATTCCGTTAATTCCGTTAATTCGGTTTAGAGGGAGACTTAGCAAAGGAGTTGCTACTATATAAAGGAACCAAAGGCTAGCCCTTAATTCCAACTAACTAATTAAGAGATTAATTACTCCCTCTCTCTTTCTCTTAATCTCCTCTCCTCCTCCTCTTCTTCCTCCCTTAGGGCCGGCGCACCCTAGCCTCTCTAGGGCCGGCGCCCAACCACAACACCAACAAGGGTGTTTGCCGTGAGCTTTGAAGAAGGAGGAGAACTCGAAGACGAAGAAGAAGAAGCGGATAGCGACTCCTCTCTTCTCGGAATTTGATTCCGTTACTTCGTTGGTTAGTTTTTCCATTATTTCTCTTATTCTTCTAGTTGTGCCTTCCGAGAATCTAGTAGTTCTCGTCGGCACAAAACTCGTGACTTTGTGAAGTCATCCCGAAGAAAACTCGGCGTGGACGCGAATAGAGGCGGAGCTTCCAAGGGACGCTACGGTTGGATCTCGTCCCTTACTTCGAGTTACGAGAGGTACTTAGTAAATTAGTTTACTTTTCCGCAAAGTTTATTTTATGATTATGTCAACACACCATAAGATTGCATGCTAGATACGAAGTTAAAATAATTTAGGAAATTATTTTATGCAAACTCTTCCGCTGCACGTAAAAATTTTAAATTTTACGAACTCGTATCCCTGTCGACATGCACCCGGTCCCAACATCCCGGTCGTAGAGCCTCGTCTTTAGCGCGTTGTCGTCGGTCAGAACGATCAGAATGGCACTTGGCAGTTATGTTTGAAGCAGAGGGGTCGAAGCCCCTTATATAGGCCTCCTGGGGGCGCCCTGGACGCTGGGGGCGCCCTGGACGCTGGGGGCGCCCCGATAAATCCGGTCAAACTTTATCCCCGCGTCGATCTCACCGCAGCTGATAAAATCTTTGACCAGGGCGCCCTGGACCTCCCGGGCGCCCTCATGAGGGCTTATCTAAGTTTCAGACTTGAAACTGCAAAAACAGCTTTGAACCCAGGGGCCCCGGACGCTCCGGGTGCCCCGCTTGACACCTATTCTGCTTACTTAACAAAAACTGCATTTTACTCTTGACTGGGGGCGCCCCCATCATCCCGAGCGCCCTCATCAAGCCTTTAAACCCAATACTGGGTTTTATGCCTTGCTCTGGGCGCCCCCAACATTGGGGGCGCCCCATCAGCCACTTTCCAGCAACTTGCGTGCTTTGTCTCCGGTTCTTGGTACCTGCAAGATACACAAACACAAAGCACATATACACATATTCTTAACCTTAAGGACTTGGTTCTGACTTCGGATTTGCACGAAACCCTAGGTCGAACCGGCGCAAGTTCCCACCCCCGAGAACGCGCCTTTCACCTACTCCTTTTAGGAGACGGTTGCCACCCAGTCCTTCGGGTGGACTTTTACCCAGCATCCCTTCACCAGGTGCCTAGTGTTGGGGACGAGATGGCTATAGAGGGGGGGTGAATATAGCTAGACACAATTTCTTTGAGCTTAAGGATTTCTGCACTTGAGTGATTAGCAGCGGAAGACAAATACAAACAAAAATACAAGTTGCAGAAATGAAGAGCAGACCAAATGGACACTAACACCTCGATATACAAGGTTCGGGGATAACTTGCCCCTACTCCTTGGCGTGCCCTTAAGGTGGGCGATCCCTTGATCGTCGGCAGATCAAGCCCCGGAAATCCGGATATCAAATCCTCCTTCTCGGTGGAGTAACCTCTCCACAAAATGTCTCAACAAGATGATGTAGAATGAAAAGCACAGAGACAATCAGAGACTTACAGAGCACAAGCAGATGAAGAGAAACGCTTACAAGCACAAACAACACCCCAGCACAACCTCGGCAAGAGCCTTCACTTAGCTCTTCCTTGTTTGCTTGTTGATCGCCTTGCCACGAGTCCTTCTTAGTGCTCAAGTCTCTCGAGCTTCAAAGGATGATCAAAGTTTGCAGAAGCTTTAAGATTCAGAGTGATTGCTAAGGATGGATCAAGTGTTGCTACTGTAGAGAGAGCCCCTTCTCTTCATCGCCAGCCCACACTTATCCTAGCTGCCATCGCCAACCCACAGACGCTCCACACAGCTCCCAGCTGCTCACCTGCAACAAGCCAGCTACCCCTGACCTCCTCTGGACTCACTGAACTCTCCTCAGTCGAGCCCCAGCCCCAGGTCAGCTTCCAGCCGTTGCCAGCAGCGCCCGTTGTAACCTGCGATGGAAAACTGCCAAACCTGCTCAACGGAAAGCACTCTTTGACTTCTCCTTGAGTGTTTGAATCCTTCCCTGTCACCTGAAACTCAATCAGAGCATTAGAGCAGTAAATCAAGCAGCATATCAAATCTCAGGAACATACATCAGCAAATCGGATACGCTCAGACGCTCTGACCACGTCTGACAGTGAAATTTGAATTAAAGTGATCGGTCACCGGACCGATCCAGGGTGTGTGGATCGGTCACCAGACCGATCCACTGCTTCGCTGGGATTCCCAGCTCTTGCAGCTATACACGCCTGATCGGTCACCAGACCGATCAGGGTGAAGCCTGATCGGTCACCAGACCGATCAGAATGGATCCTGATCGGTCACCCAGATCGATCAGGCAAGATGAACAGTTACTTTTTAATCAAATCCAAGATCCCTGATCGGTCCCCGGACCGATCCAAGACTTTGATCAGCAAGGGAACTCACTCACCGTTTGCTCCCTGATCGGTCACCAGACCGATCAGGAGCAAGACAGCAAGGAAGCAGCCTGCTCCCTGATCGGTCACCAGTCCGATCAGGAGCCACACAGTAGATTCCCAATCTCACTGTGCGCTCCCTGATCGGTCACCAGTCCGATCAGACATAGCTGGATCGGTCACCAGACCGATCCACTAAGGAGCAGCGTGCCAATGTCCCTGATCGGTCACCAGACCGATCCAGTGACTCAACCCTAGCCCTCCAAGCTAGGAATTCATCCACCTTAGCCCTCCAAGCTAAGGATTTTTCCATCTAACTCTCCAAGTTGGGAATTTGCACCTAACCCTCCAAGTTAGGACTTTTCACCTAGCCCTCCAAGCTAGGACTTTTCACCTAGCCCTCCAAGCTAGGACTTTTCACCCAACTCTTCCGAGTTAGAACATCATCCAACCTAGCCCTCCAAGCTAGGCACCTGACCCTCCAAGCCAGGACTTTTCACCTAATTCTCCAGGATGGGAATTTGCACCTAACCCTCCAAGTTAGGACTTTTCACCTAGCCCTCCAAGCTAGGACTTTTCACCCAACCCTTCCGAATTAGGACTTTTCCAACACCTAGCCCTCCAAGCTAGGACCTGGCTTCACTCACCAGGGTTTTGGTCACCCGGCTTCACTCACCGGGACCCGGCTTCACTCACCGGGATTTCAACCTAGCTTCACTCACTAGGATTTCCATTACCTGGCTTCACTCACCAGGACCCGGCTTCACTCACCGGGATTTCATCACCTGGCTTCACTCACCAGGACCCGGCTTCACTCACCGGGATTTCCACTACCTGGCTTCACTCACCAGGACCCGGCTTCACTCATCGGGATTTTCATCACCTGGCTTCACTCACCAGGATCCGGCTTCACTCACCGGGATTTCTTGCCCAGTCCCCGACCAGGACTTAATCCACATTCATTCAACCAAACTTAAATCATTGTCAAACACCAAAACAACAACCGGGCTAGACTGCATCAACAATCTCCCCCTTTTTGTTGTTTGACAACCCGATTTAAGTTTAGGTATCAATCAATTCAAGTCCGTTCAATTCTCATAAGGGAATCATGATCCTTCCCCTATAATAACCATAAACTTAATCAGCCATTTTCTCCCCCTTTGTCAAACATCGAAAAGGGTATGGTTATTAAGTTTGAACATACCTCCCCCTCAAACATGGGTCTCTCCCAAAACTCAAAATAGTCAAAGATAAAATTTTGCATATGAGAGGCATATACCATAAATGTATCATGGCAACAATGTATATGCATCATACGGCAAAAGGTGTGAATTTCACATGAAAACATATACAGAATAATATCATGGTCAAGCATGTATATGTTTCATATGACAACAATTATCGCAGTTCCATCAGACTGATGATTGATACAGAAAAATTTCTGATTTATCTATGAACGATCAATTTTCAGAAAAATTTCTGTAGTTCTGATTCGTTCAAGATCGGACTGCATTAACACTTGGACTTCCATGTGAAGACATATACAGAAGTATATCATGGTCAAATACGTATATGCTTCATAGGACGAGTAAGGAATGCATCCGTATCTGACATATAATCCTGATTGGTCTCCGTGACCGATCAGGGTCGTTGATTACTTGATACAGAAGAATTTATGATTAGTCTGGAGAGCGATCAGATTTCAGAAAAAAAATCCTGAAACTCTGATACGTTCCTGATCAGACTGCATTAACAATTGGCATTCCATAACCGGGGAGTAGACTCTATTGATATTCGATATTTCAGAAAAATTTCCGAAACATGACATTAAGAACAAGAGTCATGACTCAACAAACCCTTTCTTATGAATTTGAACATTCCAACATAGGTTTGTATCAAATCACTATTAAGTACCAGGTTTGTATCACTTGAACAATTTTGTGCTCCCTTAGTACCAGGTTTGTACCAATGGGTGATCAAATATGTTTCAATGGTAAACGGATTGTATCATATTTGTTTGTAGTATGATCATTAAACTGACACAATTCGACAATAGGAGATCGGACTGAGGAGTGTTGACCCAATCATGGAACTTACTGATCAGTGTTGATCTGATCGGTCACCGGACCGATCAGAGGGATCCCTGATCGGTCGGTGGACCGATCTGGGTTCAGACAGAAGGGTTTTCAGAAACCGATTTCAGCAATTCTGAAATCAGGTTTGTTTCAATTCTTAGCCATTGCCAAACCCCTAATTCAATTAATGTTAATCCATTTGGTCCTAAGGGTTCCCTTAATCAAGATATATGTCATGATCTGTGTCAAAGCATGATGAGTATGTTCTTAATCATGAACTTGAGTCCCAAAAACAAGTTTATGTCAAAGCATGATCAGTGGGTTCTTAGCATGATCAGTTTATTCTAAGCAAGTTTGATAATCCAGTCTACATTCTAGTGATCCAATTAATATTGGGTACATGGATGACATTAGGTTTGATATCAGTCAAGTGAAAAGCAAGCAAGTCATGGAACTTAAAGCATCATAAACTATGAGATCATGTTGTTCTTAACCATAATTAGGTTCGTGTCAATCTCAATGGATAATTAAAATTTCAAAACATGCTTATTTCACATTACCACCAAATATCCAAAACATGCTTGTATCAACTTATGATCAATTCAAGCTATGTGTTCATATTGTTTTTCAATATAACACACACAAGAAAATCATGGCATACTTGGACTTGAGATAAGACATTTCATAAACCATAACTTGCATAAAAACACAAATTGCAACAATAAAACCAATTCTTTTAAGCAATTCATGCTAAGAGCAAGTTATGTGTGAATCTAAACTCTTCATGCAATGTCATTTTCCATGTTTATTTTGAAACTAGTTTAATCTTATACATGGATATATCATCAAATGTTGCATGAAAGCTTTTCTTATTGCCCAAATGAGATTTCATAATTCACTAGCCAAAGGATTGCTTGTTATAAGAACTAAGAAAATGAAGCTCAAAGCATTTAATTCGAATTTTCCATAACCAACCATGTGAATGACAATTTTTTCTTGGTCATGGGTTTGGAGCACCCAATATCAACCTCCCATGTTGATAGATGCTCCCCCTCAAATAATGCTTATACAATTCTAAATATTGAAGTTTTAAGTACCCAAATATTGGGACCTAAGGCATCTACAATGAAAGACTTTGGCACCCATGCCTTAGTCTTTTTCTTTTTGACTTTTTGAACCCTAGAATCATTTGATGGTCTAAATTGGGTTCTTGACATTAATGATACAAAGGTTGGTTCCTTAGGTTGGTAACCTATACCGGCCTTGTTGTAAACTGCCCTTTGGGAATTTAATATCATATCTAAGGTTTTGGAGCTAGATGAGAATTTCTCAAGAACATTCTTGAGATTTTCAACTTTGCTCTTTAAGTCCTTATTGTCATTCTCAAGGGTCTTAACATGCAAGTCATCAATTACCTCATCCTTAGAGGTTTTCAATTCTTCTACTTCCAATTTCAACAATTTAACTTTGTTCTTGGATTTTTTAAGCAACCTAGCTAGACATGCAATGGTTCTATAACACTTATCTAGCTCGGGAGAGATTACCTCTTCATCATCCGAAGATGATGAAGGCGCGGTTGAGGAGCTTGATTTGTCTCCACTTTCCTCTTCATTTGAATCCTCTATGGCCATGAGGGCACGGTGATGAGTGTACTTCTCCTCCTCCTCTTCGGATGAACTAGAGGACGATTCATCCCACGTGGCCCTCAAGGCCTTCCTTTTCTTCTTTGATTTATCCTTCTTCTTCTTTAACTTTGGACATTCATCCTTGTAATGTCCTTTCTTGCTACACTCATAACATGTAATATTAGACTTATCAAATTTAACTTCACTCGGGTTACCTTTACCCTTGAGGCGCCGGCTCTTCCTCATCATTCTTCTAACAAAGTTGGCCATCTCGGAGGAAGAAGACCAGCTGCCCTCCTCCTCGAACTCGGACTCGGATGAGGATGAAGATGAAGAGACTTCCTTCTCCTTCTTCTTCCCCTTCTTCTTCTTGTTGTCACCTGCCACTAAAGCAATACCTTTCTCTTTTGAACTTTTGTTAGAGATCTCATGTAGTTCCATTTCACAAAATAAGTCCTCTAACTTAACAAGAGATAAGTCCTTGGAAACCTTGTAGGCATCCACCATGGATGACCACAAAGTATTCCTAGGGAAGGCTTTGAGTACATACCTCACTAGGTCTCTATTGTCTACCTTTTCATTGATGGAGTGGAGGCCATTCAATACATCTTTGAATCGACAATGAAGCATACTTACAGTTTCATTTTCTCCCATTGTCAAGTTCTGGAGTTGGCTGTGAAGGAGATCCTTCTTGGCAGTCTCGGTGTCTTGAGTTCCTTCATGAAGCTCAAGAAGTTTATTCCATAGATCTTTGGCAGAGGTGAAGGGGGCAACCTTGATTAGCTGTTCTTTGGTCAAACCACATTGCAAGGTCACGACAGCTTTGGCATTTGCTTCCCCCTTCTTGACTTGCTCAGCCGACCAACTTGAAACCTCAAGCTCATTTCCCTCATGATCCTTAGGAGGGGGGAAACCCTCCTTCACTGAAAACCATATGCTCATGTTGGTTTTGAGGTAGAACTCCATCCTTGACCTCCAATATGGAAAATCTGTGCCGTCAAAGAATGGAGGTCGGTTTGTGCTCATTCTTTCTCTTCTCATGGCCATCTTTGTTAGCTCTCGGATGTTAAGCCGTTGAAGTAGAGCCCCAAGCTTTGATACCACTTGTTGGGGACGAGATGGCTATAGAGGGGGGTGAATATAGCTAGACACAATTTCTTTGATCTTAAGGATTTCTGCACTTGAGTGATTAGCAGCGGAAGACAAATACAAACAGAAATACAAGTTGCAGAAATGAAGAGCAGACCAAATGGACACTAACACCTCGATATACAAGGTTCGGGGATAACTTTCCCCTACTCCTTGGCGTGCCCTTAAGGTGGGCGATCCCTTGATCGTTGGCAGATCAAGCCCCGGAAATCCGGATATCAAATCCTCCTTCTCGGTGGAGTAACCTCTCCACAAAATGTCTCAACAAGATGATGTAGAATGAAAAGCACAGAGACAATCAGAGACTTACAGAGCACAAGCAGATGAAGAGAAACGCTTACAAGCACAAACAACACCCCAGCACAACCTCGGCAAGAGCCTTCACTTAGCTCTTCCTTGTTTGCTTGTTGATCGCCTTGCCACGAGTCCTTCTTAGTGCTCAAGTCTCTCGAGCTTCAAAGGATGATCAAAGTTTGCAGAAGCTTTAAGATTCAGAGTGATTGCTAAGGATGGATCAAGTGTTGCTACTGTAGAGAGAGCCCCCTTCTCTTCATCGCCAGCCCACACTTATCCTAGCTGCCATCGCCAACCCACAGACGCTCCACACAGCTCCCAGCTGCTCACCTGCAACAAGCCAGCTACCCCTGACCTCCTCTGGACTCACTGAACTCTCCTCAGTCGAGCCCCAGCCCCAGGTCAGCTTCCAGCCATTGCCAGCAGCGCCCGTTGTAACCTGCGATGGAAAACTGCCAAACCTGCTCAACGGAAAGTACTCTTTGACTTCTCCTTGAGTGTTTGAATCCTTCCCTGTCACCTGAAACTCAATCAGAGCATTAGAGCAGTAAATCAAGCAGCATATCAAATCTCAGGAACATACATCAGCAAATCGGATATGCTCAGACGCTCTGACCACGTCTGACAGTGAAATTTGAATTAAAGTGATCGGTCACCGGACCGATCCAGGGTGTGTGGATCGGTCACCAGACCGATCCACTGCTTCGCTGGGATTCCCAGCTCTTGCAGCTATAAACGCCTGATCGGTCACCAGACCGATCAGGGTGAAGCCTGATCGGTCACCAGACCGATCAGAATGGATCCTGATCGGTCACCCATATCGATCAGGCAAGATGAACAGTTACTTTTTAATCAAATCCAAGATCCCTGATCGGTCCCCGGACCGATCCAAGACTTTGATCAGCAAGGGAACTCACTCACCGTTTGCTCCCTGATCGGTCACTAGACCGATCAGGAGCAAGACAGCAAGGAAGCAGCCTGCTCCCTGATCGGTCACCAGTCCGATCAGGAGCCACACAGTAGATTCCCAATCTCACTGTGCGCTCCCTGATCGGTCACCAGTCCGATCAGAGATAGCTGGATCGGTCACCAGACCGATCCACTAAGGAGTAGCGTGCCAATGTCCCTGATCGGTCACCAGACCGATCCAGTGACTCAACCCTAGCCCTCCAAGCTAGGAATTCATCCACCTTAGCCCTCCAAGCTAAGGATTTTTCCATCTAACTCTCCAAGTTAGGAATTTGTACCTAACCCTCCAAGTTAGGACTTTTCACCTAGCCCTCCAAGCTAGGACTTTTCACCTAGCCCTCCAAGCTAGGATATTTCACCCAACTCTTCCGAGTTAGAACATTATCCAACCTAGCCCTCCAAGCTAGGCACCTGACCCTCCAAGCCAGGACTTTTCACCTAATTCTCCAGGATGAGAATTTGCACCTAACCCTCCAAGTTAGGACTTTTCACCTAGCCCTCCAAGCTAGGACTTTTCACCCAACCCTTCCGAATTAGGACTTTTCCAACACCTAGCCCTCCAAGCTAGGACCTGGCTTCACTCACCAGGGTTTTGGTCACCCGGCTTCAGTCACCGGGATTTCAACCTAGCTTCACTCACTAGGATTTCCATTACCTGGCTTCACTCACCAGGACCTGGCTTCACTCACCGGGATTTCCATCACCTGGCTTCACTCACCAGGACCCGGCTTCACTCACCGGGATTTCCACTACCTGGCTTCACTCACCAGGATCCGGCTTCACTCATCGGGATTTTCATCACCTGGCTTCACTCACCAGGATCCGGCTTCACTCACCGGGATTTCTTGCCCAGTCCCCGACCAGGACTTAATCCACATTCATTCATCCAAACTTAAATCATTGTCAAACACCAAAACAACAACCGGGCTAGACTGCATCAACACCTAGCAACCCTTCGCTAGGTCTTCAATTCCTAGCAGCCCTTCGCTAGGTGCCTAGCAGTCCTTCGCCAAGTCTTCAACTCCTAGCAGCCCTTCGCTAGGTGCCTAGCAGCCCTTCGCTAGGTCTTAGGGTTTCGATACCTAGCATCCCTTCGCTAGGTGCCCAACGGCCCTTCGTCAGGTCTTAGGGTTTCGATACCTAGCGGTCCTTCGCTAGGTGCCCAACGGCCCTTCGTCAGGTCTTAGGGTTTCGATACCTAGCAGCCCTTCGCTAGGTGCCCAGCAGCCCTTCGCCAGGACTTAGTGCTTCGATACCTAGCAGCCCTTCGCTAGGTGCCCAGCAGCCCTTCGCCAGGACTTAGTGTTTCGATGCCTAGGTTAACTAGGACTTTTCTTCAATATAGGTTACTTCTCCTTTGCTCCCCTTTGTCTGTTCAATGTATCACTAACTTAAGTATATTGTCAAACATTAAAACACTTAAAGGAGAACATCATTGATGCAACTTGCACCAACAGTTATGAATAAAAATCGATAGGTGAGAGAAGGAGAGAGAGATTTACTTTCTAAGAGTAGAGAGAGAGGGGGAGGGAGATAGATGTTGAAATCATGTGCGTTGGTAGGAGGGGTAGAATGGGATGACCAGACAAATTAGTGCGCCTTTTGATAATTACTAAAGTGTGGTGTGCCTTTTAGTCAATTGAAAAAGCTTGTATGCCTTTTGTTGAATTTGCGAAGTAAAAAATTCATGTCATTGATCAATAAAAATAATGTTTTTAAAAGAAAATTGCACAAGCATGGATTCCTAAGAAATTTATTATTGATGCTACCGAACCCAAGATTTGGGTACCAAAATATTTAGTTCATCGTATTTAAGTAGGCATGTGCCAGGGAGGAGCATCTAACAATATGGTTTATAGATTACGGATAGGGCTAGATCGGTATGGTATACCGATATCGAATTCGCATACCGTATACTGTATCAAAAATTTCGGTATAAAAAAATTTATACTGATACCGTATCGAAACTTCATATACCGAAGTTTTGGTACACCAAATTTTCATACAAAAAATTTGGTATACCGAAATTTGGTACAATATATAGTTATATCGAAAATTTTTACCATAAAATTTTGAACAGACCTTATATGGAGAATAAAAGGACTGATAGACCAAGGATACTACTTTAAAATCATCTCATTCTAATATCCGAGTTAAAAATTATGATTTTCAAAAGTTTACTATACAGTTGTAGCAGCTACTATCGAGTAGTTGCTACAACTGTGTAGTAGCTACTCAACAATAGTTACTATAATTGTGTAGTAATCTTCTGAATACCATAACTTTTGACTCCGGTATTAGAATGGTGCAATTTTTTTTTGAATTATAGATCTCTGAAATAGCTTCAATTAAAAAAATCATCTCATTCAGATATCTAAGTCAAAAGTTATGGTGTTCAGAAATTTACTATACAATTGTAGCAGCTATTATTAAGTAGTAGCTATAATTATATAATACAGTTTCGAAAGTCATAACATTTAACTCGGATATTACAATGAGATGTTTTTTTAATCGAAGCTTGTTCAGAGATCTATATTTCAAAAAAAAAAAAAATGACTCATTCTAAAAATCGAGTTAAAAGTTATGGTGTTCAAAAGTTTACTATACAGTTGTAATAGCTATTGTTGAGTAGTTGCTATAATGTGTAGCATCTACTATGCAGTAGCTCTGCAACATGTAGCCACTATTACTGAATAGTTGCTGCATATTGTAGGATCGACTGTCGAGTAACTACTATAACTATGTAGTGAACTATCGAAAACCATAACTTTATCAAATAATTTATTTTAGTATTCAGTATATACCGAAATATCAAAAAATAATAAATTTTATACTAATACCAAAAATTTTGGTATGATATGTGCGGTATACCAAAATTTTCGATACTTTTCCCACCCCTAATTGTGAATGCTCTAAGCATACGGGAGACTCATCGAAATTTTCATCACTTAAGAACAAAAATAAAGGTATCATTTCTTTTGGTAATAGAGAGGAGGAGGGAGATAGATGTTCAGATCACATACGATTGGCAGGATGGGTAGAACAAGAAAGCCAACAAATTAGTGCACCCTTTGATAATTACTAAAGTATGGTGTGCCTTTTGGTCAATTCAAAAAGATGTATGCGCCTTTTGGTAAATTCCCAAAGTAAAATTCATGTCATTGATCAATAGAAATAATGTCTCTAAAAGAAAACTGTACAAGCATGAATTCCTAAGAAAATTATTGTTGATGCTACCGAACCCAAGATTTGGGTGTGAAAATATTTAGTTCATCGTATTTGAGTAGGCATGCACAGGGGGAAGCATCCACCAATATGGTTTATAGATTGCAGATGCTCTAGGCACACGACGAGAGACTCATCGAAATTCTCATCACTTAAGTACAAAAATAAAGGTATCATTACCTTTGGTAATAGTGGTGAGCTTAAAGGAATACGAGACATTAAAATTTCTGAACAATTTATGATTAGAAATGTCTTATTTGTGAAAAGCATGACCTTCAATCTTCTAAGTATTAGTCAATTATGTACGTAATTCAAGATTTAGAGTTGAATTTAACTTATATCAATATCTAACCAAGCATAGTGAACTAAACACTACCATACTTTTAGGTCATATAAAGGAAAATATTTATTAAGTTGAATTATTTGATGCTACTAATGTGTTTGCTAAGTGTTTCATTTTCAAAGAAGAAGAGACTTGGTTTTAGCACTGGAGAATTACTCACACCAACATGAGGAATATCAAAAGGCTATCAAAGAAAGAGTTAGTGCAAGGATTGTCAAAGTTGAAATTTTAAAAAGATAAATCGTATGATACATGTCAAATGGGTAAGCAAACCAAAGTTGGCCATAAATGTAAAAATGTCTTAAGTACTTCAAATGCATTAAAGCTTATTCACATATACTTGTTTGATAGCAGTAGATATGTCTCTTTAAATAGTAGTATATATTATTTTGTGATACTAGATTATTATGCTAGATATATATGAGTATTTTTCTGGAAACATAAGTGTCAAACTTTAGATACCTTGATTGCTTTTTGTAAAAGGGTAGAAAATGAAAAGAATCACAAAATAAATAAAATAAGAAGTGATCTTGGAGGTAAATTTGAAAATGATAGATTCACAAGCTTTTGCATAAAAAAGGGATACAAACATGAATTTTCTACCCCCTAGGACACTTCAACAAAGTGGAGTTGTTGAGAGAAACAATATAATTTTATAAGAGGTTGCTAAGAGCATACTGAATGAATATTCACTTCTAGTTATGGACTGAAACAATAAATACAGTATGTTATGTGCAAAATCGAACCATAATATATAGGTTTTTGAACAAAATACCACATGAGTTGTAGTTTCAAAAACCACCCACAATTAAACATTTTAGAGTGTTTGGATGTAAGGTATATATTCTAAACACCAAAGATTAGTTAGGAAAATTCTCCGCTAAGATGGATGAGGGTATTTTTGTTGGATACTCTAATCATAGAAAGCATACAGAATTTATAATAAGAGATCTAAAATAGTTGAAAATCCCTAAATGTTGTCTTTGAAAAAATCCATCTTCAAATCCAACAAAGACAATCGATGTTGAAACACAATTTGAATTAGAAAAATTAACATTAAATGAGAGAAATAATCAATAGCGAAGAAAACCAAGAAAGTGAGAGTAAAAGAATAGAAGGGTCACATGAGCATGAGATCACCACAACTCAAGAACCAAGATCTATTAGGACAAATGTCAATCACCCCTTAGATCAAGTCGTGGGAGAAATTGCATAAAGAGTGAGACCTTGATCATATTTTCAAAATGAATGAAGTCAAATAGCATTGATCTCCCAAATTGAACCGAAGACTATTGATGATGCCTTGCTTGATCCGGACTGGATTTTAGCAATGAAAGATAAACTATCTCAATTTGAGAGAAGTTAAGTTTGAGACTTAGTTCCAAGATCCGAAGAAAACTCAATTATTGTCACAAAGTGAGTTTTTCGAAACAAACTTGATGATAAAACAATGGTTATGAGAAACAAAGCTAGATTGGTTGATAGAGGTTTTAACCAAATAAAAGGGTTAGATTATGATGAAACATATGCACCGTAGCTCAATTGGAATCCATTAGGATGATGTTAGCATTCGTTGCTCGGAAAGATTTTAAATTGTATCAAATGGATGTAAAATCAGCATTTTTAAATGGTTTATTAAGGAAGAAGTTTATGTAAACAACCACTAGAGTTTGAAAACTCAGAATTTCCAAACCTCATGTATAGACTTAAAAAGGCCTTGTATGGGTTTAAACAAGTACCTCATGCTTGGTATGAATGGTTATCAATATTTTTAGTGTCAAAAGGTTTTCATAGAGGATAAATTAATCCTACATTATTTTTGAAAAATAATGGAAATGACATTTTTTTTGCCCAATTATATGTGGATGACATTATTAGTGATTCAACAAACAAGGATTATTTAAATGAGTTCATAAATCACATGGAGAGTGAATTTGAAATAAGTTTGGTTGGTGAGTTGATATTTTTCCTAAGACTACAAATTAAGAAAACAAAAGAAGGAATATATATTTATCAATCTAAATACGTAAAAGAAATCTTCAAAAAATTTGAAATGAAAAATGCTAAAGAAATATCTACTCTTATGATCATAACACAAAATTAGATAACGATCTTAAAGGCAAAGAAGTTGATCCAAAATTATATCGTAGTCATAAGTAGTCTCCTTTATCTCACGGCAAGTGACCCGATATCTTGTTTGTCGTGGGTATGTATGCAGATATCAATTTATGCCAAATAGTCACACTTATGTGTTGTCCAATGAATCCTTCGATATCTCCAGGGAACTCAATTAAAATGTATGACTATGGTATCCTAGAATTGAAACTTTTGATTTTGTGGGATACTCCAATTTTGATTATGCCGGATGCAAATTGGATCAAAAGAACATCAAGTCAAAAACAACATTGCGTAGCACTCTCCACAACGAAGCTAAATATATCTCTATGGAAGAGTGTGTATTGTAATTGTTATGGATGACTCACACTTTAGAAAACTATAGACTCATCTAAAAAATGTATAAGTCCTCTTTAATAATGTTATTATCATAAACTTGACTAAAAATCCAACCCATCATTCAAAAACAAAGCATATTGAAGTAAAATATCATTTTATAAGATATTATGTGGATAGATGTGACATTATACTTAACTATGTTAAGTCAAAATCAAATTTAGCTGATATTTTACTAAACCACTTTTCAAAATTGAATTTAGTTATTTACAGTGGGAATTGGGAATGTGCCTTGTTGAATAAACAAACAATCCTCATGATCACTTAAAGAATGAAATCCATTAAAATTCACTTTACTTTCAATTGTATCTCACAAAAACTTAAGGAATACCTTACTTGTGTATAGAGATACATAGATGGGGTGAATGCTAGGCTGACCTTTTAGCTCAAGATACTTGTCATGATGCAACACTTTAAACTCAGAGGTTGAAAATTTTAGGAATCATTAATTTGACCAATCATGGAGAGAACCTCAATACATAATTCATGTGTATTTGGTCAAAAATCATGGTTGGACACTCCAACAAAAATCAATCAAACCTGCCTCTTATATTAGGACTTACGGCACAATCAAATGTGATTTGACCTACTACATTTACTTAGACAACAAAGAAATCCTAAAACCTAGGATTTTGAGTGGCACACCTGATAATCAGATATTCAATCCATTGATTCAGAAAATCAGTCAATTGATATGCTAAAATTAGGATATAGAAACAAATTAACTCGACTGGATTCACAATCCAGTTAATTGATAACCCAGGACATGGATACAAAAGTAAATTGATTAGATTGGGATTTATCCCAATCGATTGTTCTACTGGAAACATCAGCACATAAACAAATCAATTCAACTAGGATTCATCCCAGTTGACTGATTTGATAAAAACTTTGGAACAGAAGTAAATCGATTTGACTGAATTCATCCTAGTCGATTAATTTGTTGAAAAATTTGGACAACAGAAAATTGATTCGTGTGGTGTCAGATGCCAATCGATTGATCCTGAGAGATCAACGCAAGTTTTTAAATTTGACCCATTTATTTCAATTGTCCATTCAATTTTTTTGTGTTTTCTTCCTTGTCCCATGCCCTAAACTCTCATGACTTCCTCTTTCTCAAAGCCCTAAACCCCCGCGACCTCCTCCGGCAACTCTACGTTCCAGTGTGCCTCTTTCTTCCTACGTTTTGTGCTTCACTGATTCATGAGTCCTCTTTGACACTCAGTCCCTCTCACTGCCTCGTTTCTCTCTACCTTGTTTATTGGGCAATAGAGGTTGCTAGCCTTGTGAATCAACTCTAACGATCCTTCTGATCAACAACTCCTTTTGGAGCAGCCCTAAGTAAGTCCCTATTGCACTGGTTCTCTCTTTACCAACCTGATGCGTGCAAACCGCAAGTGTATGGTGGTGTCATCAAGTAATAAAGATATCAAAACCATAAGGACTAAAGAATAGTACTAGCCTACAAGTCAAACTCGATTGTCTTGTCTAAATAGAGATCGAGGGTTTGGAAACAAAAAATTCCTAGAGAAACAGAGAGAAGGCAGAGGAAAAAGATAGTATGGTCATGAAGGAAAGGTAGAGTGTGATCACAGAAATAAATCAGAGAAAAGACAGTGAATGACCAATCCGGATAAGTAGTAGAGATGTGGATGGAGAAGATAGTAGAGGATGCAGTGGGAAAGATAGAACAATCAGAAAGAGGTAGAAATATTATCCAAGTATCGGTTAGATAGAACATTCAGGATTTCGATTTCACTTTTATGCTAGCAAGCACTAGAGCTATGTTTAAGTCCTTATCCTCAATATTGACTTGTGTAGGTAGGCCATCATAATGTATCCGATGTGAATTTTTTAATTACACTGACATACCAACCCTAATCGTTGCCTATTTCAGAAGATTCACAACTAGGGACCACAATGTTAGATGTGTATACTAAAAGACTTGTCTTTTTATATATATGATCATCTACATTTTGAAAGAGAATACAACAACACAGATGCGTATTTATATTAGTATATGCATAAAAGTCTGATACTCTACATTATAGATAACATGGTGTGTGGTGACGCACAGAAGATCATGTTATTAGTCCCTTGCATAGTATAAGTAGAGGCTCACAACCGAGATGGAGTTGAACAAACCATCGGGTTGGTTGTAGTGTAATTTGGTGTGGTTTGTCTTGACCATAAAATTACACTAGTGTGCTTTGTGTACAATGAGCAGGACTAAAACTAGAGGTCATCCAATTTGTACTGACTTAATAATTGGATTGAACCTCGGATTATTATGGAGTACAATCCCTAAATCCCGATATAATAATGGGCACATATTGTTAATATTTATTTCTTTGATTTATCAATGGGCGAGATTTATTCTGCTAAATCGATAGACCCGATAAGTTGGAAAATAATATTAATTATATGGTGTGTCGTTGATTATTGACGGAATTCGTGTCCTGGTGAGTCGGGATGATAATGCCCCCTTGGTGAGCTCATAAGGTTCATCATGTTAAACCATGCAGGTGGATTTGATCCAACATGTTGATAAGGTTTAGTGGTACTAGTCAAGGAGTTAGAAGTTGATTAATTAAAATTGTCAGTAATTTAAATTAATCAATGGGCATACGATATCTTAAACACGGGGAGATGGATGTACTCATAATAGGTGGAGACCATATGAAAATATGGGGGTTGGTGAGGAAGTTCAATGGAAATCCTTTAGTGGAATGGATCTTCATTAATGGATTGGTTTTAGATCCATTAGTGGGCCAAGACCCAACTCCTCCTCTTGGTCCCTACCTTAGCCCTATATATACTCCATGGGATCAAGAAACCAAGGCTTAATCCAATTGATCATCAACCAAGGCTTCTCTCCTCTCCTCTCTCTCCTTCTCTCTCCTAGGGCAGCCGGCCGGCGCAAGCACAAGAGGAGATTCACCTCCTCTTTTCTTCCTCCCTTCTTCACCACCACTTGGCCGAGAGTCACATAGACAAGGAGGAGTCTTCCTATTCCTTTTGTGGTGATCGACAGCAAGGGGGGAGTGACCGGCGGTCGATGGGAGGCGGTGCAAGGAGAGGTGCGGCGGCGCCGCAAGCCAAAGAGAGGAGGGGATTGCAGCAAGTTTTGGGTGAGGAAGGAGTGCTTTTCTCTCCTTCTTCTTCTTCTTCAAGCTCCTCCCTAAGTCTTCCTTGTGGTCGGCGTGAGTTTGGTGGCTCTCGGTGGCCGGCGGCGCAAGGAAAAGGGGAGGGTGGCCGGCGGTTCCAGAAGAAGAGGTCTTTTGGAGCGCCTTGGTGATCCTGGTTCTCGGTAGCTCGTCACCCACATGACGTCCGGGAGGGAAGGGACATAAGGTAGAAGACTGCGAGGTAAAGGAAGGTATAATTTTCTTCCTTGGCTCCTTTGATTTCGTCTTATCATTTTATATGATGTTTTGATTAATTATCTTGTTTAATTAATTCTTAATTAATAGTTGATAATTAATCATTGGACCCCGATAATAAACACAAAAACCGGTGATCCACTCGTCGTCTTTTCCGCGGTCGATCGGTTAGGCGAATTACAAGGCTCGATCTTTGAGATTGGCCAAGTTGTAATTAGAACCGATCGATACGATGACGAGATGGTCGTTTGGGAGACGAGTCTCCATTCGGATTAATTTTTTAATCCGTGGACATCGAGAGGTCTTTCAAGGACGACCAAGCATTCGCTTAGGAAACCCGCCAAGTCATACCCATCACGCAACCTAGAGGGGGCCCTGTTATGAGATATTGCGTTCCCTAATTGACCCTCTCCCTATTGTATGACATCCCATTAGGTTTGATTCATTAAACTCTGTGATGGCCTAGGGTTCCTCATGGTTCATTAGGTTGCACTTTCGTATCCAATTCCTTGCGTCACAGTTCTCTACCAATCGAAGGACTGAGTTCTCCTTTTGGTTCATCCCTAAATCCTCATGGGATGTGATTCACGAGCTTTTGGCAATGAGATTGTATTAACATGGTAGAGCTAGACACAATTCAATACATCATGGGATAAGAGATCAAAATATACAATTAATTAGAGAAATAATGCTAATATTACATAAAAGTTACTTCCTAATCCTAGAATTCAACAATTACCCCACAAAATCGGATTACAATCCACAAACATGGTTAAGATTCAGAAATCCACTACAAATCTAGGAAAAGTAGAGAAAGGGAAGAAAAACTTAGGATTGTTCGTCAAATCTTCAACCTAGACCCTTCCGATCTTCCCTTGTCATGTTGATCGCCCTGGAATGCCTTCAAAATGACTCCCTAGCCCTCTTAAGGTCCTTGGCAGCCCCAAATCGATATCTTAACCCTAAGGGATGGATTCCCTTATATAGGGCTGAAAGGCAGTTGCTCGACATGGGCATGCCTTAAGCACGGGCGCTCGTGTCAGGCCTTCTGCTTCAAAATCTAGCGCAACACGGATGAGCCCCTGGCATGAGCGCCCATGTCGCGTGTAGCTGTTATGCATGGGCGACAGTTGTACTCTCGCCGAACTGAGCATTTCCCATGCTGCTGGGCACGGGTAGGCGTGTGGAGTCGGCCAAATGGGGCAAGGGTGACCGTGTCTAGCCGTGGAGCTTCTCCTCTTGTTCTTCAACCCAAACTTTTGATCCAGTTTGTGTACTTGTCATCCAAAATGTACAAGATAGTATCCAAGAATAAAAAAGCATAGAAATGAGGTAAAATATATAATTAAAAAGAAACCATGCATGCAAAGCAGATCAAAAATAGCGTGAAATCATAATGAAACCCCTATATTTTTCACGCTTATCACAACCCTAAACCCTAACTTGTAGGATCATTTATGATGAAAGAGAAAGGTGAATCTCATTCGTTAAAAAACTTTCTTTTACTTTCATAAATCTTGAATCAAAGTCGCAGCAAAAAAACATAATTCAGAATACAAATACTTTTTTACTTAGTTCAGAGCCTTTGTCGACTTCTACTCTAAGGCTTGCATTCCTTGATCGCTTTCGTTGGCAATCCACTAAATTTCTTTCTCTGAAAACTTTTCGAAGAAAGAAATTGTACAAGATGTAAAGGAGAAAGTAGGTTAGAATAGTAACAACCTACTTTCTCCTTTATTAAGATACAAGTATAAGTACGAAACAAAAATATACCGACACGAAAGAGTAGATGAGAGTGTGTGGTATCAAAGATCCTTCCGGCGTCGTAGCAGCAAAGCTTGAGTAGTTTGTTGACGTAGAAGGGAAATGAAGAGTAAGAAGAAGTGATGTTGAGCTCTGATCTCGAGGTCTCTTTATATAATAGTCGTTTGGTTGACCAATAAAACGTTCGGTCAACTGTTCCAATTGATCGATTGAACATTTTGTTTAGTCGATAGAACCCCACATCTTTCATTATATTTGTTGCTTGGCTATGCTCAGGCAGCACTGTAATAAATGTGATCCATCGACCTATCCCTCTGATCAATCGACTGATAAAACTTCCTTCTTTAGCCTCGCACTTATAAAGTATGGATTAGTTGACCGATCCTGATAATCAGTTGACTGATAAATCTATTTTTGCTTCACGGCAGTGCTGCTCATGCTGGATTAGTCGACTAATCCTGATGATCAGTCGACCGAACACTAATCAACCTTGATTTGACTAATCTGCATCAAAGTGTTAGCACAATACAAATAATATGAAAATTAACCCTACAAACAGAGTTAGCACAGATATGAAAGATATGCATGAATAGTAAATAATGAGACCTCTCTTGATCTCAACTTAGAAACCTCCATAGGTTTCTCTAGTTGGATCAATGCCTAAGGTTGTCCTATCAGGATATTACCTCACTGCACTCTCTTTCAGGACTTACTTTTACTCACTTGCCAAACATCTGGTCCTTCAAGCATGTTTGGACCTTTTCTACTTAGTGTTTGATCGTCTGATTCACTAAACTTTTTCTTGCAATACTAAGTTAGCATAACAGTAATAATAGTAATGCAAAATAGCATAAGTAAAACTAAACTTTGGTTTATCTAAATTCTCTTGTCCTGTCAATCACGTGCGGTCGACCAGAAACCCTCGACCAAACTTGCTTGGAGTTTACTCCTCCAAGACTTCTTATTGCCTAGGGTTATCTCCTCCTAGAGCCTAGCTTCGCTCACTAGACTTTCCATTGCATGACTTCACTCACCAAGACTTTCATCACCTAGGGTTACCTCTCCCTAGGGCATACTTTCACTCACTAGGACTTTCCACTACTTGACTTCACTCACCAGGTCATAGCTTCACTATTAGGACTTCCCCCTACCTGGGTTCACTCGCCAGGGCATTGCTTCACTCACTAGGACTTTCCCCACTTAGCTTCACTCACTAGAGTCTAGCTTCACTCACTAGGACTTTTCCCCACTTAACTTCACTCACTAGGATTTTGCTTGGAGTTCACTCGTTCAAGACCTAAGGTCACCTCCCCCTAGGATTTTTTTTTTTTTGCCAAGCATCAGGTCACTTTGACCTACTTGGAATTTCTAGTAACTTGGTAGACTACTGACCCGACTAGGTCAACTTTGACCAAGCTTCACTATACATATTGTTAAATAAACATCAAAATCCTGAAGTCAATTACACCAACATAACCTTCCTCATTGCTCTCTTGCTGGCATGCCCTAGGGTTTTGGGTCTTTTTAGAAGTTCCTCCAACAAATTCGCGTATCTTCTGATATACACGTGTGGATTTCATTACAATAATTTTGATCAAATTTTTTCCACAACTATGGCTCCTGAGTAATGCTCTTGGTTGTGTCTCAATTTCATTACATTATTATTCATATCATTGTTACTAATCAAAATATTGATGCATTCATGCATACATGCAGAACCAAATGTAGGCATGCTGAGGCTAGTCATGGTCCCTCTAGGACTTCATCTAAGGGAATGGGTCCTAGTGAGCAACCTAGCTAATTTAAAATTATTCCTTCTTAATATTTGCATGAAAATTCTTTCATGAGCAGTGTCCATTATAGAAATTGTCACTATCAATTAGAATAACTAATGTATTGTGAACATCCTGAGCATCTCAATTGAGTGGTCGAGTTCTATAATAACTTACATTTTGTTAATGATGGTTCGGTGTATTGAACTCACGTAGCCAAACACAATGTCAATTTCAGACCGACCATCTAGAGATCATTTATAGGTAGTTGTCAGGCCGACAACGAATTTGTGTTCTATCCTACATATAAAGATCCCCTTCTAGAACCCTTTGAGCATTTGACCATAAATATCCTGTTTGAGCACTTTTACCATCTGGCTAAGCCTTTGAATAAGAAAATTTTCTTTGACCAAGGCCAATAAGCTCCTGACAATGTCCTCTATAATGTCATTGTCGAATGCATATTACCAATAGTCACTTGTGCTCTAGCCTCTGTGAGGCTGAATCATCTATTTCTGTTGTATGTATTCCGTTATAGGTTAGATGTAGATATGAGTCTGAACATGTTTCATTGCATTATGCATTATACAAAACTTATACAGAAAAAGATCTACATTCCCTTCCCACATATCATTACAGTATGACTTGCATCCTTAAGCATTGATGTTACTAGAGATAGGGAAAACATCAAATCTTTGACTGAGTACGATCGAATTGGACTATATAACTTTTCAATATCACTTGAAGGAAGGCTTTTGAACTATGGTATGGCAACTGACCATGATGATCACATCGATGAGCTTGGTGGTGAGGGTGAGAAGAGTGCACCTTGTTTGCTAGCACCGCAGGCAATTAATGATGATGACTCCATGGAGGATCGAGACAATCACTTGGAGGTGGCCACTGAGTCTCTCGACACTCAAATCAAGGAGTTGTGTCTAGAGATTCATGGCCATCTTGATTCCATTGAGGGTTCTATTGCCTCCCTAACCCAAATGTTTCATTCATGGATGTCAAGACATCCTCCTCCACCACCTCCTCCTCCTATTGACGATGACGAGCCTATGACTATGGCCTTAGACAAGGTGCTACATGTATTGATTGATGTATTCTATGTGATCACTTAGTATTTTGTGTATTGACATTGCACCTATTTTGTGCTAACTTATTTTGACATTGCCTTGCGAGGCATATTTTGTATGACTATATATTTTATGATGATCTTTTGTGCTTAGTATGTGAGTTTCTAATTCTGGATTGTTGCTATTGTCTTATATGCATATGTGTTTTGATTGCTATATGTCATCACATGTCTGCTTTGTTTGTCATATGGGAGGGTGCCCCATTTTGTTTGGTATGCTTGCATGGATTGTATGGGGTAGTATCTCATCTTATATGCTTTGTTTGATATGTGTGTTGTGTGGGGGAGTGTCTCATTTTATATGTTATGTTTGCATGAGTTATGTTAGGGAGTACTTCATCATGCAAATTATTCATGTTGTGTGGCATTCACTGAGCAGGGAGTGCCTATACTCTTGCATGGTGCAATATTTAAGGGGGAGGTTATCCTTGATGTGCTTTCATGATGTAATTACCATGGTGTTATATTATTCTTAATTCATCTCTTTATCTTGTTGTTTTTATTGTTTTGATATTTGTCAAATCTAGAAATAATGTGCTCTAAGCTTAATGTATTATCAAATATCGAAAAGGGAGAGATTGTTGATGTAATCATGCACAAAAAATTATATTATTGATGTTTGACAACACTCATGCTAGAGTAAAATGAAAAAAGTTATCACTTGAGCATCAAGTGTACAAGAAGTTCTTGTAGGTCAGAAAGTTGGATGCAAGGCAAGTAAAGTCCAAGAAGGTTGAGGACTGAATTTTTAGCAAGAGAAGAAAAACCTGAGAAGATCATGGGATCAAATGTGTGAGTGGATGAAGACTCGAAGATAAGGATGAGTCAAAAGTCTAGAGAATAGGAGATTCATCTGGCATGATCAGGTAATGGGGATATGATAGTAGAAGATTCTTTAGCGAATCATTTCAATGACTGAAAATTGCCATCAATCGATTGATTATGAAACACATTCAACTAGTATCAATTGAATGGAAATGAATATCAAGTGACTGGTACGTTGAAAAACTTCTGTTCAAGTTCGGTTCTACATATCAATTGACTGATTTTGATATCAATTGAATTAATTCAGTCTCATAAACGAA